>CAUYUJ010010336.1:201778-211778 GCA_963575745.1 Prorocentrum cordatum | reverse complement strand
CATGGATTCGGCGCCCCCAGAATGCGGCCGGTGCCGCCTCGCCCGGCGGCGGAAATCCGCGATGCCCCGTGGAAACGGGGCCCGTCGCCAATCCGCGCCCCCTGGATCCACGTTTGCGATCGCCTGACTTGGGCCAGGGGCAGCTTCAGCGACCCCAGACTCGGGGGGGGGGGGGGGGGGGGGGGGCAGCGACGACCGCCCGGGGGGGAGGGGCCAGCGGCTGCGGGAGCGGTATGGAGCCCGGTGGAGCAGCTGCGCGCACGCGTCGGGCCAGCCTGGGCCGGCGCCCCGTGCCGCGGTGCTGCGCGGGCGTCCCCTCGCTCGTTCGTCCCTCGGTCCTCCTCGATCCCCCTTCGATCCCCCTCGATCCTCCTCGATCCCCTCGATCCCCCTCGATCCCCCTCGATCCTCCTCGATCCCCCTCGATCGCTCGTCCCTCGTTCGCTCCATCCTCCTCGGCCCCCATCGATCCTCCTCGGCCCTCGCACGGTCGAGAGAACTTGTGGACAGCGCGTCGCGGCGGTGGCCCTGGCGGCGTGCTGTGCCCTGCGGGCGGACAGCGTGCCGCTCCGGTCTGCGGGGCACGAGGCCCGGCAGTGAGCAGCGCGTCGCGCCGCCGAGGCGTGGCGGGCCTCCCGCGTGTCGCGGGGCGGGAGGCCCTCAAGGGCTGCCGGGCTTTTGGGACACCAGTGGCGCGTCGCGCCGAAGCGCGGCGGGCCTGAACCAGCGGAGCGACACGCGACTGGAATCCCGAGCTCCCACCAGCCCTTGAGGGCGCGGGTGGTCTAGGGAGTTTCCTCTTCCAACCCCATTCTAACCCTTCGGGGATCGAGGGTGTATCACTGTTCCCTATTAATGAACACGCCCTCCCCCACCCGGCCGGCAGCCAACCCAGAAGCATGCACACACCAAAGGGCCAGCCCCCACCATCCCTGTCAAAAACCATACAACACGCACTCTGCCTCCAAATTCGGAGTATGCGCAACCAACCCGATGCGGCCCCCCTCCCACCATCCCTGTCAAAAACAATACACAATACAATTTGGGGAGAGTCTGGGGTCATGCTCGTGAGGCCCGCGGGCACTTTGTATTGTCTTTCGACAGGGACGGCGGGGGTGTCAGCATATTGCTGCTGCGAGCAGGGCTACCATCCTTGACAAACACTATACAACATGCACCTCGCGGCTGACTGTGGATAGTGCGCGGCCACCCCGCGATCATTGTCAAGTAGTTCCCCACATGTTTCGTGGGGTTCTGGTGTTCTCCCCTGCCACGTCGCACCCGCGTTTCTTCTCTCTTCTCCTCCCTCCTCCCCGGCTCTTCCTTCCTCCTAGGCACACGTACACACAAACGCACATACATACACACACACACAGACACACAACCACACACACACAGACACGGCCGCACACACATCAGACACTTACACACCACACACCGTACAACACCGACACAGACACAGACGCCAGGCACGGCAGGCGTGGCACTTTCTCGACACCAGAGGAGGTGCGCAGGGGGTGGTCCTTGAGCGCGGTCTCTAGACGCTCCAGGCTCGCAGGGCACGGCAGGCGTGGCACTTTCTTGACACCATAGGGGTTGCGATGGGGGTGGGGGCGCTATGCGTTGCAGGCTCACAAAGCATGGCAGGCGTGGCATTCCCTCGACGCCACAGGGAGTGCGCTGCGGGTGTGGGCGCTATGCGCTTCAGGCTCGCAGCGCATGGTAGGCGTGGCATTTCCTCAATGCCACATGGGGGTGCACTGGGGGTTGGGGCGCTATGCGTTGCAGGCTCGCAAAGCATGGCAGGCGTGGCGTTCCCTCGCCGCAACAGGGGGTGCGCTGCGGGTGGGGGCGCTATGCGTTGCATGCTTCCGCTATGCGTTGCATGCTCCCACATGGGCACGCTCGCAGGGCGTGGCATTTCCTCGACGCCACAGGGGGTGCGCCTGTGGTGGGGGCGCTATGCGCTGCAGGCTGGCAGGGCGTGGCAAGAGTGGCATTTCCTCGACGCCACCGGGGGTGCGCTGGGGGTGTGGGCGCTATCCGCCCTGGTCGTCCATGGCGCAGCAGGCGTGGCATTTCCTTGGCCACCTAGCATCACCCACGCATGTTGCACGTCAGCTATGTTAAGACAAGAGTTAAAACGAAGTGCGTGGGGTTCCTCGGTCGCGTAATTTTTGTCAAGGACGGCGGGGGTGGTGGCGTATGGCCTGCTGTGCGCAGGCCCACCAGACACGATGATGGGCATTGGACTTCAACAGGGATGGTAGGGCCGACATGTTTCCCGATGTGTGCTGTCACGTGCGCAGGCGCACCTGACACACTCTGCCCGTGCCCTGGACGTGGCGCACATGGCGCGGCTGGAGGGAGCACCTGGCGCACTAGGCGTGCTGGCACGCTCGGGCCCCAGGGATGCCTGGCGCGCGTGGCGCGCCTGGCATGCGTAGCGCACCTCGCCCCAGCGTCGCGCACATGGGCTCGGCTTTGGTTCCCAATAGCTGCCCATAAAAAGACGACCGCGGAACATGCTGAGGCTCGGGTGATACTTATGTGTTGGGAGGGCGGGTGGGAGTGAGCTAGACGGCTTGCTATCTGGAATGTGTTTTGATCACTGTTCCCTATTACTGAACACCCCCTCCCCCAGGCGACTGGGGGCCAACCAGAGACCATGACGACCCCCCCAACCATTCCTTGTAAAACAAAAAATACAAACACACACTCTGCCTCCAAATTCGGAACATGCGCAGCCAACCCAATGCGCCCCCCCCCACCATCCCTGTCAAAAAAACAATGCAGAGTACACTTGGCGGCGGCGGCGGCGGCTGCGGCGGCGGCGGCGGCGGCGGTGGCGGTGGCGGCAGCGGCTGCGGCGGCGGTGGCGGTTTGGCAGCGGGGGGCGGCGGCGGCGGCGGCGGCGGCGGTGGCGGCGGCGGTGGCGGCAGCGGCTGCGGCGGCGGCGGCGGCGGCGGGCGGCGGCGGCGGCAGGCGCGGCGGCGGCGGCGGCGGCGCGTGGCGGCGGCGGCGGCGGGCAGCGGCGGCGGCGGCGGCGGCGGCGGCGGATTGGCCCCCAGTAGCTGCCCATCCAAAGACGACTGCTGAATATGCTCAGGCTCGGGCCAGACTCGGGTGCTACGTATGTGTTGGGAGGGCGGGTGGGGGTGAGCGAGACGGCTTGCGGGCGGGGAGGGGGGTCTTGACCCCTCCCCCTACCCCCTCCCCTGGACCAGGACGGGGCGCTCCGCGACGCGTTAGAGCGTCCAAGATGGCCCAAGACGGCTCCAAGAGGGCCTCAGAGAGCCCACGATGACCTCCAAGATGGCGCGAGATAGCCCAAGACGCTCAAGATGGCTTCCAAGATGCTCCAAGAGGCCCCAAGACCACCCCAAGACGGCTCCAAGAGGCCTCCGAGACTCCCAAGGAGGCCCCCAAAAAGCCAAAATCCTTCAAAAACTTACGGAAACTCAATGGCTTGTGCTTTCTCGCCTTTTTGCTTCCGATGGCCTTCCGAGGCCTCAAGATGGCTCCAAGATGGCCCACGAGGGCCCTAGAGGCCCAAGAGAGCCCCAAGATGGCCCCAAGAGCGCATCAAGAGGAGCTCACGAGGCGAATTCAGGGACCCTAGAGGGGCGGCGCAAGTACCCGCCCTTTTTTGATAGATCTCCTCCAAGATGGCCCCAAGAGGCGCCCAGAAGGCTCCAAGAGGCCTCCAAGAGCCCCCCAAGGTGCCCCCAAGAGGCCCCCAGGAGGCCCCCAAGAGGATCCCAAACGGCCCCAAGAGCCCCCCCCCCGAGGCACCCCAGACGCCCGAGAGCCCCCTGGACCGCCAAGGGACCTCCAAGGCGCCCCGAGAGGCCTCCGAGAGGCGCCCAGGAGATATCCCAAGAGCCTCCGATACGCAGAAAGCATCTTTACACCACCACCGTGCCAGGCCAGGGCCATCCGGGGCCCTAGGATGGTGTATACGCCCTCCTGGCCGAGCCAGGAGGGTCTATACACCATCCTGCGGCCCAGGGTGGCCCTGGCCTGGCACGGCGGTAGTGTATAGATGCCTTCGTCGGATCCGAGAGGCGCCCAGGAACACTGTCGGGCGGGGGGACGGCGCGGCCGCGAGGCGCCCGGGCGGCGAGCCCGCACGGCGAGGCCACCCTGGCCGAGGCGGTGGGCGCCCGCGGGCGGGCGCGGCGGGCGGCGCAGCGTGCGCTGCCCCGCCAGGTGCGGGGCTCGGGGCCCCTCGCTGGCGCGAGGGAGGAGGAGGAGGACGAGGAGGAGGAGGAGGAGGAGGAGGAGGAGGAGGAGGTGGAGGAGGAGGAGGAGGAGGAGGTGGAGGAGGAGGAGGAGGGGTCCCCGCCTCCCTCCATCGTCCCTCCATCTCTCCTTCTTCCCTCCCCTCCTCACCTCCCTCCCTCCACAACCCGAACACGAACATGCACACTGCTCTCCCACCTGCCCTGAATCTGCCTGGAGGATCTCCCGGCCCCTCCGCGTCCTTATCTTCGGCATAGAAATTCGACACTTGGTTTTCGTGCAATATTTCTTCGGGGCGCGGCGCAGTTGCGCCAGCCGCCACGGATCCGTCCGTCATCGCCAGCGAGCACGGAGAAGCGCACGATCTCGACAGGGACGGTGGGGGGCGCTGGCCAAGGACTGCACCTCTAAGACTTCAGCCCCAGGAGGACTCCGTATCTGATGATGGCGGCGGTGATGTCCAGGGCCAAGCCTCAAAACTGGTGTTCCACAAGCTTCCAGACCCTGGGTTCCTTGTTCAATGACTCCTTATCCAACGCCCTCACCGTAGGAGGCTTACGTCATAGCCCGTCTGGAAATCAACAGCATTGTCGAATGTTTGCCAGTTGCAGCGCATCTCGGGCCACTCGTGCCGCGGCTCGCTGAGCCTGCCACACACACACATCGTAGCTCGCGGTGGGGGCTGCTTCACCTAAATCTCCCAGGTTGCCCCCACCAGAGACAGAGCATGCTGCCAGTGCCCGCATTTCTCGCAAGCGCTGATGACAGAGTTGTACGTGAGAATGTTTGGTTCGAGCTCGCTTCTGCACAGTTCCCGCAGCAGTGACAATGACTGCTGCCACTGCCCGGTCATCTCACACGCAAAGATCGCATCTCTGTAACAAAAGAAATCTGGCTCCAAACTCCCTTGCAGCATCTGTCCGAATAATGACAGTACCTGCTGCCAGCGCCCCATCTTCCGACACACGTTGATCCCAGCATTGCAGCTAACGAACGACATCTCGATGCTCCTGGTACCCATCTCTGTCAGCAGACATAATGTTTTCTGCCACGTCTGCTGCCACTCTTGCCCGCCGCCCCGTCCCGCCTGCAAAGCGACGATCACAGAATTGTAAATGGCGGGATCGGGCTCGACCTCGGCCTGGCAAATTTCACGCAGCAGTGACAAAGCCAGAGTCCACCGCCAGCTTTTCTCGCACGCGCTAATTCCAGCGGTATAGCTGATAATGTTTGGCTCCAGCCTGGCTTCACACATTTCTCTTAGCAGCGACAGCGCGTACGACCATTGGTCGGCCTTTTCGCACGCGCTGATTGTAGCACTGTAGCTGATAACGTCTGGTAGCAGGCCCACTTCCCCAAGCTCAGACAGCAGCGACAGCGCCTGCGGCCAGTGCCCGACTTTCGCGCACGCGCTGATTCCCGCATTGTAGCTGATAATGTTCGGCTGCAGTCCAACTTCTCGCAGTTCCCTCAATAGCGACAGTGCCAGCTGCCACTGGGAACCCTTCTCGCATGCGCTGGCTGCGGCAGAGTAGCTGATGACATTCGGTTCCAACTTCTCTTCCCCACACTTCCTGAGCAACGACAACGCCTTCTGCCACTGGGCGCCTTTCTCGCACGCGCTAATCGCCGCGCTGTAGCTGATGTGATTTGGGCTCAACCTCCCTGCACACAACTCCCGCAGTAGTAGCAAGGCTTGCTGCCACTGCTCACCTTTCTCGCAAGCGCTGATTCCAGCACTGTAGCTGACGACATTATGTTCCACCCTTTTCTCCCACAGCCCCCTGAGCAACGACAGTGCCTGCTGCCACTGCCCTAGTGTTGCGCACGCGCTGATCCCCGCACTGTAGCTGATGATGTCTGGCTCTAGCTCGATGTCTTCCAACTCCCTCAGCAGTGACAATGCCAACTGCCACTGACCACCTTTCTCGCACGCGCTGATTCCAGCATTGTAGCTGACCTGGGCTGACCTGCGGACTATGGTCCACGCACAGTGATGTGCGTCAAAGGGCGAAAACTGCATCGCACGCGGAACGACGCACGATCTGGAAGGACAAGCTTGCTTGCAGCACGGCGCGGCGGAAAGAGGGTAGAGTTGAGCGGCAAAATATGCGATATGGCAAGCTTGTCCCCGACATGGCCCATCACAGCACCGCAGAACGTGCAAAAGGCCAGGCTGGCTCGCGACGCCGCGAGGCGGACACGGCTCGGCACGTCGCAGCGCGGCACGCCACACAACGGCACTGAGGCGACGACACCCGAGAGGACACGATGGTTCGCAGCGAGCGAGGCGGACACAACACGGCACGGTACAGCAAAGTGCCGGAGAGGGAAGGTACACTCCCGACGCCAGCCTGTGTGGCATCTTCGCCCGCCCCTTGTGGATGATGGTCCTCCTCCTCCCCCTCCTCCTCCTCCTCCTCCTCCTCCTCCTCCTCCTCCTCCTCCTCCTCCTCCTCCTCCTCCTCTGCTGGAGGGTCTCGGGACACCGTTGAACCTCCTGTGGCCACCAGAGCTCTCGGCGGATCCTGGCGACCTCTGCAGGCCGCCTCTCTCCGTGTGAGTTGGGAGCCCGACAGCAAGAACATTGCCAGAGGGTGTCTGGGAGAGCTAGTGCAAAACGATCACCTCGATGGATGCCACGCGAGCATCTCAAGGCTTTCTAGGGCTCAGTGGGCCCCGGAAACGGCAGGGCCGTTTTTTCACCGTTTCCCAAAAAATGTCCCTTGAAAATTGAAACGGCAAAAAACGGCGACCGGAAACGGCAAAAAAACGGCTCCAGGATTGGAACCGGAGCCGGAACCGGTCAAAAAACGGCGACGGAACCGGTAAAAAAACGGCGTCGGATCCGGCAGAAAAACGGCAAAACGGAACCGGTAAAAAAACGGCCCTGTCGTTTCCAGGGCCCACTAAAATCTAGGGCCGTCTTCAAGCGCTGAATGGCTCTCCGGGGGCCGTCTTGTGCCCTCCTGGCGCCCCTTCGAGGTCGTCTTGGGTCGTTCCTGGATCGCATTTGGACCCTGGGGGGACCCTCTCGGGCCGTCCTGAAGCCCTCGTGGGGCAATCTTGCGGCTCTGTTACAACTACTCAGACTCGTTCACAAGCAGTGTGAAGCTCGCTTGAAACCATCTTGCGCCGAATGCCGTGAAAGGCACATTGGTTGTCAACGACGACACAATGCGCAATTAGCTTGTAGGACTCTTGGGCGCCCAGTTGGGCCTCTCTAGGGGCCTCTCCAGGGCCTCGTGGAGCATCTCGGACCCCTCATGGGGCGTCGTGGGACCTGCCGGGGGGCTGCCTGAGAGGCCTGCCTGGCAGCCTTCTGGGGAACTGGGAAGGGCTTCGGAGGCTCGTTGACCCAAGCTGCAGCCGTCGGGGTGGGGGTGGAGGGAGGCATGAGATGGGCCGCCTAACGCGGTTCGAGGCGCCGCAAGGAGGCCGAGGAGGCGATCAAGGCAGGGGCCTTACCCGCAAGGTGCCCTGCAGTGTAAGCCTTATGACGTTGGGCTCCAGCTTGACGTCGCACAGCTCTCTCAACAAGTCTACCGCATGTTGCCAATGGCCGTCTTTCGCACACGCGTTGATGCCAGCACTGAAGCTGATAACGTTCGGATCTTGTCTCCCTTCTACCATTCCGCCCAGCAGAGACAATGCCTGCTGCCATTGACCAGCTGTTGCGCAAGCGCTCACTCCAGCGCTATAGCTGACTACGTTCGGCTCTAACTGCTTGCTACACAGTTCTTGCAGCAGTGATAAGGCAGACTGCCATTGGCCACCTTTCGCGCACGCATTGATGCCAATACTGTAGATGAAGCTGCTCGGCTCCAGCTCCACTTCCCAGAACTCCTGGAACAAGCTCAATGCCTGCTGCCACTGCCCGCCTTTATTGCAAGCACTCATGGAACTGCTGAAGAGATCACTACTGACTTGCACACGTGACCGCAGAGCATCTCTGAACAACTCCAGCGCTACAATCCACTGTTTTGTGTTCCCGCTATTCCTGATGGCGGCTGCGAGAGAGGCAGTATTTCTTTTGAAGGTCATGGTCTCTCACCCTCCGCCTTGAGCGAAGTTGGGCAGGTGGCGGCTGCGGACAAGAAACCAACCTTGGTGTAATCGCAAAGATGGCATGGCATCACTGAACAGCACGGGAAGGAAAACGCCTTCATCTTAAGAGGGTGCGACATCGCGGAATCGTCCACTCTTGGGGCCATCATGCAGGCCTCTTAGAACTATCGTAAGGCCTTCTTGGGGCGCTCCGGGGCTGCACTGGCACCCTGTCGGTACAATTTTGAAGGCATTGTGGCTTCGTACGGCCATTGAGAAGGGTTTCGGGCCCTCCGGGGGGTCTTGCGCCACGCTTGGGGCGGTCTTGGGCCGTCTTGGATTGGAGGCCAGCTGAGAGTTGCTCGGGCAGTCTCGTGGGCGTACTTGGCCCTGTTGGGAGCTCTTGCTGCTTCTAGCGTTCTCTTGCAAGCTCATGGGGGCCTGATTGGACCCCTCTGGTTTTGAATAAATGGAGAGCATCCAGCATGCATGAAACCCACTGGATTTCGACGAATATCGCCTCTCGAAGGCACTGCGCAGACCCATCGTACCCCTCTTGGGACCATCTGAGCACCCTCTTGGGCCCTCCTTGGCCATCTTGAGTGCCTGCTCGGCCGTCCCGAGTAGAATCCACCGACCCCTGCGGGCTGCAAAAAATCACGGACCGCCCCTGATTTGTATTTGCACATTTCCGGCTGGCAGCATCGGCAATGACGAGGCCTCGCGACGCACTAGAAACATCACCCACCCTCCCTCCCTCACATCCTCCCTCCGTGGACGCATCGAAAAGCGAGGGACACTTCAGCTGCCCTCGATGGACGAAAGAGCTGGGGAGATCCACGGCCAGATGCCCACCATAGAATGATGAAAGTCTACGCTAAAGCGATCTATCGTTCACTCTCGCTCTCTCTTTCTCTCTCTCTCTCTCTCTGACTTGCTCTCTCTCTCTCTCGCTCTCTCTCTCTCTCTCGCTCTCTATCTCTCCCTCTCACTCTCTCTCTCTCTCTCCCCGCTGTGATGGTCACGGGGGTAATCCTCCAAGGCTAGGCTTAGTCTTAATCCTCGTGCCAACTGTCCTCAGAGGCGCCCACAGGACTGGGCGCATCGTCGGGCCCAAGGCCCACAGGTACATCAGCGGCGTCGGGCCGGACCACACCCGCGTGCTGCAGCAGGCGCGTGGCACGCTCCAAGCGCAGCTGGGCTGGCATGGCGTCGATGTCCCATAGCCAGAAGCGAACATCGGCCTCCTCTCAGGGCGAACAAGAAGTCAGGTGCGCCGACGGGAGGGGACAGGAAGAGGGGGGTTGGCGCGCACCATGGCCCAAGAGGCATGTGCGCGGACGATGGAGGGGGGCAGGGGACGGACTCAAAGAAGAAGAGCTGCCATGATATCCATACTCCATGTATATATATATATATGTATGTATACACCCTTACCTATTTGTATGTATATATATGTATGTACACACGTATACATATATATGTGTATATATATATGTACATCGATATACATATATGCCGATATATATATATATACATATGTACACACACACCCCTTTAGCCATCGATGCCCCCGAAAATGCGGGGTGGCAAAATCGAGACGTTCGCGAACCAGCTGCACGCAGGCGGATTGTCTGGCGCTTCCTGGCGCTGGAGGCGCCAAAGTATTGAGGAAAGTGTGCGGCAGCGGGGACCGAAAACAGCGCCA
>CAUYUJ010010336.1:65000-199178 GCA_963575745.1 Prorocentrum cordatum | reverse complement strand
CCTCCCTCATTCCCCATCCTGCGCTTCCGCCCGAAGCCCGTCCCAACTTGCACAGGGGGGTGGGCCTCGATGTCCCCTCTACTGTCGTCGCGCCACGCAGACTTGTTGTGACCTCAGCGATTCAGCGCTCGGGCAGCGCAGACCACCCTCACACTCGCTGACACGGACCAGCCATGCTCGAATGCTCCCGTCCTGATCCTCCTCCTCCTCGTGTTCGATGTCTTATGCGGCTTCGCATTGATCGTTGCAGTATGGTTCGTCGTCCTCATATTCCTCCTCATCCTCCTCGGCCTCCTCCTCATCCTCCTCCGCCCTCTCCTCCGCCTCCTCATCATCCTCCTCCTCCTGTTCCCCCTCATCATCATCCTCCCGCTCCTCCTCCTTCCCCTCCTCATCCTCCTCATCATCCTCCTCCTCCGCCTCCCCTGAGTGTTCGGACGATTCTTCTTCTTCTTAGACTATAAGTCGACTTAGCCGTGGTATGACCATGCGTTAGCATGTGTAGTATTGTAAGTGGTCGCATTACTGGTGTTAGTTGTAATCACCATGCGGTTAGGTGTTAGTGTTTCTATTGGCCTCCGTGGTATTAGATCGGGTAGTAGTAGTGGTAGTAAAAAATGTTGCTGTTGTGCTAGTAGTATCATTCATAATACTTGTGTCGGTATCGCCTTCTTAGCAGAAAAGGTTAGTGTACCCTCCTTCTCATCCTGCTCCTCCTCCTCCGCCTCCTCAGCGTCCTCCTCATACTCGTCCTCGTCCGCATCATCGTCCGTATTATCCGTCGCTTTCCCATCCGCCGTCGTACCACCACCACCACAACAGCCACCACCACCACCACCACCAGCCACATCACCATCACCTCCATCATCGTCATCATCGGCGTCACCGTGATGCACATCATCATCAGCGTCATCATCACCATAAACAGCATCATCATCATCGTCATCATCATCAGCAGCATCATCATCATCAGCATCAACAGCATCATCATCCTAATCATCAGCATCAGCATCATCATCATCAGCAGCAGCATCATCTGCGCCACTAAACATCATTATCACAATCATCAACATCAACAGCCTGACCACCAGTATCACCATCATCACTAGCATCACCATCATCACCGCTCGCATCATCACCATCAGCATAGTCACCATCAGTATCAAACTCATCAGCGTCCGTATCGCATCAACCTTATCATCCGATTCCGTAACATCGTAGTCGCCGTAGCCGTCGTTGCCATCATCGTCAACAGCAGCAGCAGCATCACCATCAGCAGCATCATCAGCATTGTCGCCGTCAGAATCAGTATCACAATCAGCGAAATCCACAACGACAAAGCCTTCTCATCATTAGCATGATCACCATCGCCATCAACATCAAAATTACCATCATATGCATCACCACCAGCAGCAATAGCATCAGCCTCAACACCTGTCGCTTGGTTGGACGCGGCACTCCGAAACTACATAGAGCGCCCTGCCTCGCAACTGTTAGCGTATAACCGTGCCTACGAGAGAGAGGGAGAGAGAAAGAGAGAGAAAGAAAGAAAGAAAGAGTAAGGGCTTATCCGCCACTCTCGCCCACGCTTGCCCCGCCTGGATTTGTCGCGCTGGCCCGAATGCCATCTGGACTGGTATTCGATGCTGCTGCGTTGCCACATCGGGTGGTAAAAAAGAAGCCTGTGCGTGCCCCGCGTGACCTGATCTCCGCCAAGTTGTGTCACTGGCGCGTCCGAGGAAACGTGTGTGTGTGTGTGCGTTTGTGTGTGGGGGAGAAGAAAAGCACCCTGTGACGTACCCAACCAATTTGCCAGGACAATGGCAGTGCAGGCGCCGCTATATGTTGTGCAACTTCATGGGGTGCGCTCACGTGGCACGATTCACAGGACAACTGCAAAAGGACGAGAAACGACGCCCCAAACTTGAGGAGGAAATGGGAGTCAGGAGAACAGACGCGCGGGGGATAGGGAGGGGGGCGAACCGCCAACGCGGCAGCAGCAGAAGGAAGGCGGCAGGGGGGGGGGAGGACGACGACGAACGTGACGGGATGAGACCGAAGAATATTGATGCTGTCGGTAGTACGCTAAAGATGCAGCTCTGTCTGAGCCATGTCGCCGCGGCGCTCGAACACCTTGTAAAACCTATTTATACTTAGCACAAGAAGCGAACGCGGCCTAGCTCGCCCGCCAGCTTCGCAGCCCCCCCCCCCGGGGATGGCGAGGTCCCCTGGTGGCCCGCGTAAGAAGTCACTCCGCTGGACCCCACAGCAGCTCCCGAAAGCAGCGACAAGTTCACAGATCGCAGCCCCACAAGGATGGCGAGGTCTCACCTGAATATGGGTAAGACATCACCCGCTGGATCCCCCAGAAGCCCCCGAAAGCGGCGGCAGGTTCGCAGATCGCAGCCCCACAAGGATGGCGAGGTCTGATTTGAATTTAGGTCAGACGTCACTCCGCTGGACCCCCTAGCAGCCCTCGAAAGTGGCGACAATGTCGCAGACCGCCGCCACACAGGGGTGGCGAGGTCTCACCTGAATATTGGTGAGACGTCACTCCGCTGGACCCCAGCAGCCCTCGAACGTGGCGACAATTTCGCAGATCGAAGCCCCCCAAGGATGACGAGATCTGATTTAACCCCAGGTAGGACGCCACTCCGCTGGGCCCCCCCAGCAGCCCCCGAAACTGGCGACAGCCTCACTTACCGCAGCCGCCCAGGAACGGCTAGGGCTCATTTGAATATGGGTAGGACGCCACTCCGCTGTCCCCCCCCCAGCAGCCATCGAATGTAGCAACAGCTTCGCAGATCGCAGCCCCACAGGGACGGCGAGGTCAGATTTGAACCGAGGTAGGGCATTACCCCGCTGGACCCCCCAGCAGCCATCGAAAGTGGCGACATTGTCGCAGACCACAGCCCTACAGTGATGGCAAGGTCTCCTGGCGATCCGCGTAGGACGCCACCCCGCTGCACCCCCCAGCCGCTCTCGAAAGTGGCGACAGCTTCGCAGATCGCAGCCACCCAATAATTGTTGCGAGGTCTCCTTGTAACCCGCGTAAGACGTCGCCCCGCTGAACCCCCCAGCAGCCCTCGAAAGTGGCGACAGTGCCGCAGACCGCAGCCCCCCAGGGATGGCGACGTCTCCTAGTGGCCCGCGTAAGGCGCCACTCCACTGCACCTCCCAGCAGCCCTCGACACTGGCGACAGCCTCACATACCGCAGCCGCCCAGGGACGGCGAGGTCTCCTAGTGACCCACGTAGGACGTCACTCCGCTGGACCCCACAGAAGCCCTCGAAAGCGGCAACAGGTTCGCAGATCGCAGCCCCACAAGGATGGCGACGTCTCCTGGTGGTCCGCGTAAGGTGCCAACCCGCTACACCTCCTGCAACCCTCGAAAGTGGCGACAGCTTCGCAGATCGCAGCCCCACAAGGATGGCGAGGTCTCACCGAGATCAGCGCAGGTTCACAGATCGCAGCCCCAGGGATGACCAGGTAGGCGGGCAATCTGGCTGGCAGGAAGAAGCGAGGCAAGAGGCAGGCCGGAAAGATGAGAGGAGGAGGGAGGCGGGAAGGAGGAGAAGGAGACGCGCGCACAGCGCTCAGTTCAACACAAATACCTAACGCAGTAGGGTTGGGAGAGAGAGAGAGAGAGAGAAAAAAAAAAAACGAGAGAGACAGAGAGAGAGCAAGATAAAGAGAAAGAGAGAGAGAGAGAAAAAAAAAAAAAAAAAAAAAAAAAAAAAAAAAAAAAAAAAAAAAAAAAAAAAAAAAAAAAAAAAAACGTGGGGGGTAGGCCGGCAGCGCAAGAGGAGAGGGAGAGACAGCAGGAAAGGAGGCGGCGGAGGAGGGGAACGACGAGGGAGAAGGAAGCAAAAGGAGGAAACAGGAGGAAGGCACGGAGGATGTATTGGGAGCAAGCAATGCGCTTTACCGAAACAGAACGACAGGAGTGGAAAGGAAAGGGAGGATGGGGACGGTGGAGGAGGGGAGAGGAGGGGGGAGGAGGGGGGGGGAAGGGGGAGGAGGCAGGAGGGGGGAGGAGGGGGAGTGGAGGAGGAGCGGAGCAGCAGGCGAGAGGAGGGGGAGGAGGGAAGAGAAGGAGGGAGAAGGAAGAAGGGGGAGTGAATGTGGGAAGGACAAGCTAGACGCGCTCGCGTCACGTCTGACGTCCTACCCCTCTCACCCATCCCCCCATTGCGCTGACTGCTGGCGACGAGTGTCATAGTGGGGCTGGAACTCCCCAAAGGACCCCAGCGTGCTAAGCGCAATCTGAAAAAGGGAGCTGTGCAAAGTTGAGGCGGATGTGGCGGATGAGCAGGAAGATGAGCAGATGAGCAAGAGGAAGAGGAGGAGGGGAGGAGGAGGAGGAGGAGGAAGAAGAATGAGGGGAAGGACGGGGAGGATCAGCAGTGGCAGAAGCAGTAGAAGTGGGAGGAGCTGGAGGAACAGGGAAGTCGGGGGAGGGAAAAGGAAAAGGGCGACAACGACGAGGAAATACTCGGATTCGGTGGCCCGCACTGTGGTAAGAGCGACATTCCGAACGAAACACATTCCGATTGACAAGACATCTGACAAATGTCTGAAACCCGCCGTCGCAAACGAAGATATCACCAGGCTTCTGGGCGTAGGTAGTTTAACGAATTTGGTTTTGTCTCTCCCAAAGCTCCCTCCTTTCCATGCTCGGGGGAAGAGTTTATCAATGCTGCCAATTAATGTGCACCCCCAACCCCAGGAGACCGGCAGCCAACCAGGAAGAATGATAACCCCATGAAGGCCACACCCCCACCACCCCTGTCAAAAAAAAACAAAGTACACTTTGGGGTAAAGTCAAGAGTCATGTTCGTGAGGCCAACGGGCACTTTGTATTGTTTGTTCACAGAGACGGTGGGGGTGTCAGCATATTGCCTGCTGCGCGCAGGGCTACCTGCCCTGACAAAAACAGTACACAATGCATCCCGCGGCTAAATCTGGACCATGCGCGGCCACCCCGCGATCCCTGTCAAGTGGTGCCGGATGGCCTGCTGTGCGCAGGCCCATCCGACATAATGATGTGCACTGGTCTTCGACATGGATGGCGGGGCCGACATGTTCCCCGATGTGTGCTGTCACGTGCGCAGGCGCACCTGACGCACCCTGCACGTGCCCCGAACATGGCGCACCTGGCGCGGCTGGAAAATGCAGCACACGTGGCGCACGCGGCGGCACGTGGCGCAGTTGGCGCACCAGGCGTGCCTGGCACGTGTGGCGCGTGTGGCGTTCCTGGCACGCGTGGCGCACCTTGCCTCAGCGTCGCGCACATGGGCTCGGTTTGGCTCCCAATAGCTGCCCATCCAAAGACGACCGCTGAACATGCAGAGGCTCGGGTGTTACTTATGTGTTTGGGGGGCGGGTGGGAGTGAGCTAGACGGCTTGCTATTTAGAAGGGTGGCTTGATCACTGTTCCTTATTAATATACACGCCCTCCCCCAGACGACAGGCGTCCAACCAGAAACGATGAGGACACCATGACGTCCCGCCCCCCATCATCCCTGTCAGAAAAAACAATATAAAACGCAATATGCCTCAACATTTGGAGCATGCGCAGCCAACCCGATGCGCCCCCACCCACTATCCCTGGCAAAAAACCTTGCAAAATACACTATGAGACAGAGTCTTGAGTCATATCCGTGAGGCCCGCGAACACGTTGTATTTTTCTAAGGGGGTGCCAGCATATTCCCTGCCGTGCGCAGGGCTACCATCCCTGACAACAGCCAATACGACATGCACCTCGCGGCTACATCTGGATCGTGCGCGGCCATCCCGCGATCGCTGTCAAATAATTGTTGACAGGGACGACGGGGGTGGTGGCGCCTGGCCTGCTGCGCGCAGGCCCACCAGAGACAATGATGACCATAGGTTTTCGACAAGGATGGCGGGGGCCGACATGTTCCCCAATATGTGCTGTCACGTGCGCGAGCGCACCTGACGCACCCTGCACGTGCCCCGAACATGGCGCACCTGGCGCGGCTGGAGTATGCGGCACACCTGGCGCACTCAGAGCACGTGGCACATCTGGCGCACCAGGCGTGCCTGGCACGCTCGGGCCCCAGGGGTGCCTGACACGCGTGACGCCCCTGGCACGCGTGGCGCACCTTGCCCAAGCGTCGCGCACATGGGGTCGGCTTTGGTTCCCAGTACACCCAAAGACGACCGCTGAACATGCTCAGGCTCGGGTGTTACTTTGTGTTGGGAGGGCGGCTGGGAGTGAGATAGACGGCTTGCGGGCGGATGGGTAGCTCGACCCGTCCCCCATACCCCCTCCCCTGGGCCTAGAAGGGGCACCCTGCGATGCGGTCAAAGCGTCCTGCATGGCCCAAGATGGCCCCTAAGAGGGCCCCTGAAAGCGCAAGATGGCATCCAAGATGGCACAAAATACTCAAGATTGTTCAGGACAGCCTCCGGCACACAAACAACGCCTCAAGACGGCCCCAAGACGGCTTCAACTGCCCTCTGACCCCTCCAAGGACCACCACCACCCCAAGAGGCAAAAATGTTTGAGAAAAACAAGCCAGCAATGTGTTGTTTTCTCGCCGTTTCGTTTCCGATGGGTTCTTGAGACCGCAAGATGGCCCCAAGACGGCCCAAGAGAGCCCCAAGGAGAGCTCAATAAAGCCCCAAGGCAGTCCCAAGAATGCCCCAAAAGCGCTCCAAGAGGGCCTCAAGACGCAATTTTTGAGCCTCCCAGGATCGGGGGGGGGGGGGCTGAATTTCATACTCCCCCTCTGTTGGAATCATGGGGACCAAAATGGCCACAAGAGGCCTCCCAGACCCCTCCCACCGAACCCCGAGAGGGCCCCAAGCAAGTCCTGAGAGAGCCCCACGAGGGCCCCAAAGAGTGCCTCAGGAGGCTCAGAAGAAAAGACCCCGAGAGAGCCCCAAGATGGCCCCAAGAGACTTCCGCGAAAATGCGCCCAAGGCGGTTGTTACACTGCACTGTTCTGCACTTCCCTGATCAAGGCAGCTCGCTTGGCGAGCTGCTTCTGGATGGGCCGGTGGAGAGACGCGAAGCGTCAAGAATTCTGGAGTAGACCCGATAATGTCAAGACGCCCTCGGGGGCCAATGGGGAAAAGCCTTAACAATGGTTACTACCTGATTTTTTAAAAGAGAATTATCCCGGCAAAGCAACCTAACAGCGATGTGTAGAAGCATATATGGAAGCATTCCCCTTAAGATTCAGATGAGAATCCAGTTGTAGAGTTCTGCTGTTCTCGCAGTCGCAGTCGCATTCGCGATGACAGTCGCAGTGGCAGCGGCAGTCGCAGTCACAGCCTCAGCCTGCCTCAGTATCAGCCTGCCTCAGCCTCAGCCTCAGCCTGCCTCAGCCTCAGCCTCAGCCTGCTTCAGCCTCAGCCTCAGTCTGCCTTCAGCCTCAGCCTCTGTGCCTCAGCCTGCCTCAGCATCAGCCTGCATCAGCCTCAGCCTCAGCCTCAGCCTCAGCCCTCAGCCTCAGCCTCAGCCTCAGCCTCAGCCTCAGCCTGCCTCAGCATCAGCCTGCCTCAGCCTCAGCCTCAGCCTCAGCCTGCCTCAGCCTCAGCCTGCCTCAGCGTCTGCCTCAGCCTGCCTTCAGCCTCGGCCTCAGCCTCAGCCTGCCTCAGCCTCATCAGCCTCAGCCTGCCTGCCTCAGCCTCAGCCTCAGCATCAGCATCACCATTCTCAGCCTCTGCATCAGCATCAAAATGCGGCCCGGGAATGGAGTTCTGGGAACTCGAAGAGCACGAAGTGGCCTACAGTTGGCTCCGGGCATTCAAAATGTGGCCCGGAATGGAGTTCTGGGACTCGAAGAGCACGAAGTGGCCTACTGTTGGCTCCGGGCATTCAAAATGTGGCCCGGGAATGGAGTTCTGGGAAATCGAAGAGCACGAAGTGGCCTACAGTTGGCTCCGGGCATTCAAAATGTGGCCCGGGAATGGAGTTCTGGGAACTCGAAGAGCACGAAGTGTGTGACTGTTGCATCCGGCCCTCCAGAATGTGGCCCGGGAATGGCGTTCTGGGAACTCGAAGAGCACGAAGTGTGTGACTGTTGCATCCGGTTATTCTAAAGGTGGCCCGGGAATGGCGTTCTGGGATCTCGAAGAGCACGAAGTGTTTGACTGTTGCATCCGGCCATTCAGAATGAGCCTGGGAATGGAGTTCTGGGAACTCGAAGAGCACGAAGTGTGTGACTGTTGGTGAAAAACGAGCGGGGCCCCCTGCCGCCCGGCAACTCCCAACGCCTGCCCGGACCCCCCTGTGGAGTGATCTGTGAGCTCTTTTGAGTCAACTAGAAACCTATCAGTCTTCGCTGTTAGGTAAAAAAGGTTGGGCGGAGGGGAAGGAGTAGGAGTGTGGAGGGAGAGGAGGGGGGAAGGGCGGCGGACCGACGAGACAATAAACTCACAGTGTCTGCCCGTGCGAACGCCCACCCACCCCCCCCAGCACTGAAGCAGGGGCCCAAGAAGACGGTGAGCAGAATGGCAATGGCGAAATTCAGCACTGCCAGCACCTGGCCGCACTGCTACTTCACATTTTGCCCCTCGCTCCCATCCTGCCTCCCATAAAACTTTGCCCCGCCCGTACCCCCAATAATTGTCATGGCCATCCTCCTCCCCATCCTGAAAACACTCCTCTTCGATGGTGACCCCTCATCAACATCATCCGCATTATGCGCACTCACGGTAACCATCTTAATCACAAGCATCCTTCTCACCTGTCGTATAACCAGCCTCATCATGGACATCATGACTATGAGAATCAACATCATCATTATGACCATCACCACCGTCATCGCCAGCAACATCACCGTCCTCTTCGTCGTCAGCATCATCAGCAGCACCGCCACGACAATCATGATAGTCAACATCAGCATCATCCTCACCATAAAAGCCAGCACCGGCATTAACATCATCAGCGCCACCACCATAATCATCATCAGCACCATCGCCACAACCATCAGCATCATCAACATCACCAGCAGCAGCAACATGGCCGCCAATATCAGCAGCATCATGATCAACATCACCATCACCATCGGCATCACCATCATGATGTCGGACGCTCGCTTTCCAAAATACCCCGCGCGTGAAGTTTGCGAGGAAAGGCTGGCCAAAGGGCGGCAAGGGGCGTCGGGGCGCAGCGGCGCTGGTTCTGCCGCGCGGCCTCACAGAGCCCCCAAGACAGAAAGCTCTCGACCTGTTCTAAAGCAAGGGAGGGGGCGGGGGGGAAAGGGCGAGGAAGCTGCAAATCACGTCCTTCTACGATCATACCCGCTGTGCTCATGTGATATCCGGCTTTCTTTTTCCACAGCACCCCATGCGTGAACCTTGCAAAGAAAAACGGGCCAAAAGGCGGCAAAGGGCGCGAGGGCGCAGCGGCGCTGGTTCTGCCGCGCGGCCTCTCTGATCCCCGATAACAGACGACTTGTTACAACCTCACCAAGTTTGCCACGCGTCTGGAATTCGTCTTGCCTCCTGGGGGCGGCGGTGACGCAGTCGCCCAGCACCCCGCGCAGCTGGAGCGAGTTGGGCAAGCCCCTGGACTACTCGCTGTCGGCCGTTAGACGACATGTCGGCGAAGGGCAGGGCGGCCGCGCGCCATCTGGAGATAGTGACGCGAGGATTTGGCATTCTCCCAGCGCCCACGGCAATGCTGCAGCCCCAGGTTCTGAAACGAGCGGAAGCGACGGATGGCCCCGCATCCTCGCAGCGATCCAACGGCGCAGAAGGAGTTTGCCGATGCCGACGAGGCTCTCGAGCTAGCCGGACCTCTGGGTCAGCCCGCGCAGGCGCCCCAGGCACGGCGCTGCCGTCGTAGAGAGGTGGCCAAAGATGTCCCCCATCAAGTTCAGCGGCGCAGGATCGTCGAGCAGGAGGACGCCCTGGAACTTTGGCCCTCGGCCCGATGTCTCGGCAGAAAGCAGAGCGCGCCCGAGTCGACGTCGCCCCGCGGGCCCCCAGGCACGGCAGCGAATGAAAGGCGAGCAGCGGGCACGCCGATGCCCCGCCCCATCCTGGCGCCTGAGCAGAGACGGCCAAGGCGAGGAGCACCTCGACAGGCATGGGCGCGCGCACCTCAACCGGCTCGAAATTGCGCCAGGAAGCCACCGCGGCCCAGGCTCGGCGCAAATGACCACGAGTCTGGGGCCAGCGAAACTGAACGCCAACAAGGGTCTCGGACCCCCAAGCATATGGCGCCTTCGCGTCGCACCGGTACTGCGCGTAGGCGACGGGAGCGGCGTCGAGCAGCTCGACCACGCGCGACGTCGTCGGGGCAGGGCAGCCCTCGACTCTGGAGTGGCAGGCTACGCGCGTCTAGCACGATGAGAAACCGACGGGCAATGGCTGGCAGAACAGCCACTCGGAGGCCCCGCCCGGCCCACGAAGCCGCGCGCCGCGAGATTGCGCCGAGGCGCGATGGCGGGCCTTCTCCTGGAAATCCACTCGCTGGAACACTCTGCCGCCACTTCCGCCAGACGCCGCCAGATGCCGCCCTCCAGGGCGAGGCGCTGGCGGCTGCGATCGCATCGCCCTGCCAGTAGGGGGCCGAAACGCAGGCCGCCCCTTCCCGGCGGCGGTCGCGCGCCAACGCCTGCCTCACACGCGCCAGTCTATGACGCGCTCATCGAGCGGCCCCGCGCTGAGGGCCTCCTGGAGCTCTGGAAGTGCCCGCCGAGAAGATCGCCGAGGCTGCCCCCGCGCCCGCAGGGCGCCGACGCCGTCGAGAGCCGCCCCGAAATCCAGCCCGACTTGCACGCATTCGTTGCCCAGGCTCTCATTAGGGCGTTGCCGCGGCCCCCATGGCCGCCGGCGAATCCGAGAGGACCATGGGCGCGAGCTCATGAATCGCGAAAAGGCCCCGAAAGGGGGCCCCAGAGCGGCCGCCATCGGCCTGGCCCCCATGACGACCCCAATCTGCCCGGCGAGGACGTCGAGATCGATGAGGTCCTCGAGAGAGCACCGTTGCACGTCGCGGCCGATGAAGGTCCATCCGCGGCGCTCCAGGCCCGCGCTGATGGGGGGCCTCCGGACCGCCGAAGGCGTCGTAAAAGACGGGCTGCCGGCGGCCGAAGACCGAGCGGCGCGCGCCCGCGGCCCAGCTCCAGAGCCCCCCCGACGGCGGCAATCGATTCCGCCACATTGGAAGGACGCGGTCTGGCCTCGCGCACCTCGGCGCCCCCCGCCGGGCCATCTGCAAGATCGAGGGCACTCCGCGCCCGAAAGGAGAGGATGGGGCACCCTGCGAAAGGACAGAAAGGGAAAGCCAGCCACGCGCAGAACCTGTCCACGAGACACATGGCGGCCCGACGAAACATCAGATAGCGAATCCTGAATTCGACCAGCCCCCCCGTGAGTGCGACCGACGCGGCCCAGACGAGGATGGCGCGCGCGGCGATGACTCCAAGCTGCTTGATTTTCACCACCACCCCGCCTCCATCGAGTCGCGCTGAAGAAATCCCCCCCGCAGACGACCACCTTGGGCTGGCCCAGGGTTGCCTTCTCCTCCTTTCTCTTGATGCCCACGCGAACGCATGCCTGGCGCCCTTGCCGGACTCGCCGAAGAGCCGCCCGTCGCGTCGGGCCCGAGGCGACAAGGCCACCCCCCTGGCCGACGACCACGCGGTCGCCCGAGTAGATGCCGCCCGCGATTCGCTCTGAAGGGGGGGGGGGGGGGGGGGGGGGGGCGACCATGGGCGAGCTACTCCCCGTCGCCGAGACGCCCTGCGGATCGCAGGCGGCGCTGGAGCACGCGATCTGGGCCGCCTCCGAGGCCTTCTGGCCCCCCATGGCAGGAGCCGCCAGCGCCGGCGCGATCCTGTCGCGACCGCGCTGGCGGATGTAGTCCACCTCGCACAAGATCCGGCCCAAGCAGCTCGCTGGCCCCGAGGTCAAAGCCGAGGATAGCCCACTGGGCCCCGGCGCCCGGCAGCTGCAGGAGGCACGAGGGGCCCCCGGCATCGCCCGCGTAGATCGACAGGCGCCCCCTTCGGGAGGAACATCTCTGCGAACTGCGAGGTTCGGGGCAGGGCGGCGAGATTCTCGACGCAGGCGCATCGACTGCCGGGGGGCCCAGCCTCTCACGCAGACGTCTCGAGCGCAATGTTCCGACGCCTGTCAGCGATCGCCCTCAGCCTGCGGTCGCACATCTTCTCCGCGCCGAGACGCCCGGCGCGGACCGGGGTGCCCGCGCGCAGTTGGAGTCTCTCCAGACGCGCGAGCCGCAGAAGCCGAGCACCCCGCGCGATCGCTGCCACCGCGGCCCAGTGGTACACGCGCATGCACATGGGAGGCAGCTGACCAGGAAGGCGACTGCGCTCGGGGTCCAAGACGCGGGACGCGCAGGAGATGAAGCCGTACTCTAGCGGCGCAACTGTCTCCCGGAGCAAGATCGTCGCGCCCCTGGGCGGGGCGCCGAGGTTGTCGGCGCCGAGGGCGGGAGTCTCCACAAAATGTGCACTGCCTCCCAAACACGAACCGCCCACGAGCGCTGTCACGGCCCGATGGGCGCCAGCGACGCCGCCAGTCAGGGGCGGCATTGACTCCTGGGCGCGGCGACAACCAGAACACTTGTCATCGAGCTGGCGCACCAAGTGCCACTGCCACTCGGCCAAGGGCGCGGCAAGGCAGGATGCCGTCGACCCGCCTGCAGGGCGCCCAAGCGAGAGCCAGGGGGGATCGGCGACGGACACGTTGACCCAGCGCCGCCGACGCCCCCCACGAGGCCACCGCGCACGTCTTCGCGGCGACCGCGGCGCAGTTCCACTCTCACGCCACTCGAATGGAGGCTCGCAGGGCATGAGCAGCTCTTGACAAGGCCTGCGATCCCCCACCAAGGCGAGTTTGGAGGAACCCGCCTCCAGGAACAGAACGAGGATGGCAGTCCAGATGCAAAAAGAGCGCAGATTACCGAGTCCACGGCGGCCCGCGAAGTCGAAGTCGCAGGCGGGGACGGCGAGGCGCCGATTCCTGAAATGGCCCCCCTCGGAGTTTCTAGGAGACGATCGCTCGCCTCCCCCGCCGCCGCCACCGCCGCCGCCGCCGCCCTGCCCCTTCTCGTTGGCCCACTGTTCCGACTTCTTGTCCCCGACGCGGCCCGCGACGGCGCGGCTCTTGGGGGCGGCCCAGCCTTCTCTCTTGAAGGCGCTCTCGGTGCCTCTGTCTCGCGCAAGTAGGCGACCGAGGCTGCGAACTCCGCGGGGCGCGCAAGGCCCCTCGCCGCCTGACCCGCTCGGGGCCGAGGGTCTGAAACCCCCGTGACCAGCCGGGTCGGACTCAAAAAGCCGATCGCATTCATCGACTGGCACGTGGCTTTCAGAACTAATAATAATAATGCTAATAACAATAATAATACTATTATATAACACACACACACACACACACACACACACAAAACAAAACAAAACAAAAAAAAACAAAAAAAACGATCCGGGCACCGAGGAGGTCGCGCCGCTGCGACCTGCGCAGCGCGTGGAGGAACGCAAACGTCTCCCAGAAGCGCCCGTGGTCCTCGAGGCGCCCGAATCTGATCATGTGCCCGCCATAGAGCGCCATGCTACACGGCGTGCCCTTGGCGTTGCAGCAGAGCTCAGCGAAGGCCGCGGCGTCGACGCGGGCAGCCCACGTCTGCGGTTCGCGGTCGATGGCCCCGTTGAACGCCAGGAGCCCTGCTGCCCCCATGGCACCGTCGATCCTGGCCACTGGGTCCTTTTCCCCGGACCTCGAGGTTGCGCCCCCGCAGAGGAGGTCGCCCAGGGTGGGCTCGTCCTCCTTCACCTACTTGGAGCCCCCGACCTTCTCCAGCGCCCGCACCATCGCAAACTGGATGGCCTTCACTGCATCGCGGCCGCCTGCGTCGACGAGGGCCCCGAGGTCAAGGCAGGCCTTCCTCTGTGGAGCCGCGCGGCTGCCATGGTCGCGCGGAGGGGGCCCTTCGGCCCGCTGGAGCAGCCGCCGAACCGTCGCGAGGGCCTCGTATGCCGCCCTGGACTGGAAGGCGCCGAAGCGGACCATGCACCCAGAAGCTAAGCTGCTGTCCTGGGCGGCGCCGCGGGCGAGCCCTGAAGGGGGGCCCGCGCGGGACAAAGGGGGCCAGCGCCAGCACGCTCGCGGAGGGCCCCGCCTGGAGAACGACCCTGGAGCGGCGGGGGGCCCCGCAGAAGCGAGGCCACAGGCCTACACGTTTCCCTTCTCGACCTGGCCGATTCGGCTCGAGAAATTTTCAGCCGGCCGCCAACGGCTTCAAGCAGTTCGTGTTTGAAGCCCCAGAGGGCGCTTCGCAGATCGTCGCGCGACACGTTGACGCGCCGAGGGGTTGCAGCCCTCTCGGCGCTGCTCTCCGCAGCGCGCCTCGCCGCGCGCCCCGCGCGCTCATCTGTAGCGCCTGCCACGTGACCACGCCTCCTCTGCGCACCCCGACGAGGTCTTCGCTCGAACACGAGGCGGCCCAGATTGCGCAGCAGTGGCTGCCAGCGGCATGGGCGGCCCGAACCAAAGGTTCGGCACCCGCCGCCCCCTGGGCGGCCCGCGTGGGTGTTGGGTGCTGTCCGGGATTCGACCCAGGGGACCCGCTTTGGGTCTTCCGCCGCCTTTGTCGCGGCCTCATCGCCGGTAGGAAAGGGCCTTGAATAAGACTCGAATCCAAGGACAGGCCCCGGCCGCGGGCCCCACACGCATCAACTACGGGCGCACCCGGCGCGCAGCATGGGGCGGGCTCGGTCCGAGAAAGCTTCAGAAAACTTCTTTCTACTGTCATAACCACTGTGCGCACATCATCAGCATCATCATCATCACCACCATCATCATCATCCTCATCATCAGCATCATCATCAGCAGCATCATCATCGTTATCAGCATCGTCGTCGCCATCGCCATCGTCATTGTCATCGTCATCGCCATAGTCATCATCATCATCACCATCATCATCATCATCATCATCATCATCATCATCATCATCATCATCATCATCATCATCAACAACAGCAGCAGCAGCATCATGATCATCTTCTTCACCCTCATCCTCACCCTCAACCTCAACCTCAGCCTCAGCCTCAACATTATCATCGTTATCCTCATCGTCGCCATCTGCAGTCGGACTAAGTACAAGCACCGTCACCATCCTGATCATCATGCCTCCTCCTGTCCCTCTCCCCCCACACACACACACCCTCTCCCTCTTCCCCATTCCGGTCCCCACACACCCCCTCTCCCTCTCCAGCTTCCCAATTCCTGTCCACATCCTCTCATCTTCCTCTTTCCCCTCCCCCTCTCCCTCTCCCTCCCCACCCCCTCGCCTTCTGCTGGTCACCACGTCTCCCTCTCCCTGTTCCCCATGCTTCTCCCTGGCTCCCCCATCGCACTCGAGGGTTCACAGCTGTCCGGGTCGAGGCGGGCAGCTCCGCAACTGGCGCGAGGAACACGTCTCGGTTCGAGCGTGTGGAAAATCCAAAATGCATCCAGAAACGGGGACATATGGAAATGCCCAGGGAAGAGTACGGTGAAGGCAGCAGATAAGGAATCATTGGATCAAGAATCCAAGGTCTGGGAGCCGGTGGAACGCCAGTTGTGGATTGGCAACGGATATAACAGCCGCCCTCTCCTCAGAGGTTTCAAGCCTCTTGGCTACGTTCCTCAACCAACGCGCCCGCCGTAGGAGGACAAAGGGAAGGAGGAGGAGGAGGAGGAGCGAAACACATACAGAAAGGTGCGTGCTTCCTTCACATGAGGGCGCAGCAGACTGCGCCACGGATCAACCTTCTGTCCTTTTGCCAGGAGTCGGTCGTGATGACATCGATCCAGGAGATTGGCGCGACGATCTACATCGATGTTCGTGTCACTGAGTGCTCGGGGCTGATGGCACTCACGAATACACTAACAAATGCTGCGGGGATAGACATTATGCATCGTGGGGATGGGGTTTATAAATCATAGAGTATTCGGTTCAGCTATATGTTGTTGATTCGTCAGCTCAAACAGATTCTTCATGGTGACGGAGTGGCCGAAACCAAATTGACCATGAAGCAGCATAAATAGCTGTTAGCACAGCATGTCATGGTGACAACGCCCGCAAAATTGAAACTGGTGGTGATGACAGCGTTGGAGTCCGAGGGCACGGATAAGCCGCAGGCAGTCTACGATCGCCTGCGCAAGCTCCCAACGCAAAGAACGACGGAGCTGGCCCAGCTCCCAATGCAAGAGATCGCGCCCGCGATCAAGAAGTGGCTACAATAATCTCCTCTTGGTACCAGGCCAGCACCGACCCCCTCGAAGCAGTGGCCGTAGCCAGACCAGGACAAGAAGCCAAACACAACGAATCAGAGTAAGGTAGAGAAGCCACAGCAGAAGGCCCCCGATACACCAACATGGGAAGACACAGCTGCACTGGATCCTGGCGACTGGACTCGATCAGTGGCGCGTGGATTCCCTGGTGATGGCGAAGTTCCTGACAAGGCCTGTCCTCCGAGACGACGGTTTCTCGGCAGGCCCCACGCCGCCAACGCCATTCGCGATGGCATTGGCTAAAGGTCGAAACATTGTCAAAAGGAATTGATAGTGCTGGCTGAAAGGCGGGACCTAGCAACCCACGTCAAGCTCAGGGACATTCCCCTGAACCAAATCGGCCGTCACCTGGACTTCGGGCGGAGCTCAGCAGGCAAGCGTTGCATCCCAGCGCCAGCCTACAGTCATGAAGTGCAAAGGAGAGACGGCGCCGACACCCATGCAGATCGCCGCCCTCGAAACAGCGGCGGTACAAGTGATTCGCGACCTCCTTGAGCTCCACACTCAAGCCCAGAAAGCTCGAGACAGACGCGACGAAGGAGGTAGTCGACTATATGAGCCCACACTGGTTTGGCGGGCTCTTGACAGACAGCGATCACCGATTGCACGAGCCAAAGTATCGAAGAACCGCACTGATGAGGTATCTGTTTGGGATGGTCGGTTATTCAACGAAGAAGTTCCAAGGCAGCGAATCATCAGCGGCCTCGTAAAGATCCACCCTCGGAAACTATGCAGATCCGACCTCTACCTCAGGTGTATGGAGCTGTCTTTCAACCAGCTCCCACTGGCGATGCGAGAACTTCGGAAAAGAATGCAAAAGCAGAAAAGAACTTCATCACAGTCACCCCAGGCACAAGCATAGCTGAGGCGCTCATCCCCAGGAAAACACAGACATCGCGCACCAAAGCAATGGGGCGAAGATGTCCTACACGGTCGCCGCGTAACACGTTGCAGCAGCACGGCAAATATTCGATATCGATCGCCCCCCGCGGCGACAGCATGGGAGAGCACGCCATTACCGAAAAGTATTGACGGCGCTGATCTCTGCTCTGCTCTGAAGGGGCAGGTCGGCTGAAGGCTGAGTCGGCGCGCATCAAGAAGCGCGGCAACAGTCGATGGCAAAACAAGCACTACTTGCGCGCGCGAAAAGGCCCCCCCCCAGCGCCCGCGGCATCTCCATCGCGGGCTGTCAATGCACCACCAAAGGAAGCCCCGAACCCGTAGCAAGCTCCTGCTGCTCCGAGTTGGATAGATCTGCTCACGAAAAGCACTCTGCACGTGGCGAAAACACGAGAGAAGGTGCCGACTGCTGCCAAACCGCCACCTCCTGCCTCCTGCACCGGCTAACAAAGCACTCCCACCACGAGATACAGCCAGCATTTCAGTGGAGCCACTACTTCCAGAGAGCGGCCTCAATGAGGACTCCAATGACTTCCTCGCGAGTGCTCCCATCAGCGGTTAAGAATCACAGCAACCACGTTGCTCAGCAGTTAGCGATTCAGACTCAATGCTTGGCTCTATGCGTGATCACGCTAGGTTCGCAGATGGTTTCTGAACGGGCCAGTGCGGAGACACAGTTTGCTCGGGCAGCCATGCGGCTGAAGAAATCTACTGACATGCAATTTGACGAGGGCGGGCTACGACGATCAATAAATCCATGTCCTTCCTTAGTGTATATGTCACCTCTAAACAGCACTGTTTGAAGAACAGCTTGACAACCTCGAAGTGACATGTATGGCATTGGAGAAGACCCACTTGGATGGCAAAGCAAAGCTGAAGCATCTGAAGTTTCGGCTACGACTGGTTTCCCCTATCTGTTTTTTTTCGGCGGGCCTGCTCGACCCCAACGTGGACATGGAGGCAAGCTCAATCGCACTGCACATGGTGGCATTGCTACTTCCATAATTGTTGGCATCGGCACTGGCTTTAAGAGCGGAAGAGCATGGGTATCAGCACGGAGGCTGCATGCGACCACGCGCTGGATGCGCACGTCCATCGTTTTCACCAGCAAGCCTCCCAGCCTGGTTCACATTCACGCTACTTCTGAGTGGGCGCCACTGAAGCGCATTCGGAACTCACGCATTTTGGCAACGGCTCCGCATCAAGCACTGGAGGTCATGTCTTCGGCGCAGCCTTCGACGTGAAGGTGGCAGGGAGATGCGTTCTTGGAACAAACAATGGCAATATTCGACACTACATGCTATCGAAGGAGGTGATGGTAGAATACGCACAACACGTGCACATCTATACCCTGGCAAGAGAGCAAGAAATCTGGGAACCTGCGCATCGAAAGAAGAAGCCGTGCACCCGGGAAGCTCCTCGCCAGAAGTACGGACCCTCTATCATACAAATTGAACGCGCACTCCCCTCACCTGGCGCTCCTGCTCTACGCCGTCAACTCAACGAGATGCCCGTGGCGCGTGCTGCTGCGCCAGATGGCTGGCAGGTGAGCAACGTTCGCCAAGCGCCAGGTGGGATGTTTGGCCTCTTGGCGACTCTGCTAAGCTGAGTTGAACACAAATCGACTAGATGGCACAAGGTTCCCCTGACTGGCGACACCATACGTCTGCCCAAGTGGGATCCCACCCTGAGGAGTATCACGCTGCCGGCATTGACCCTGATCAGTTGTTGGTAGCTGAGGCTGAGGAAGCACGACCGATAAAGAATCTGCCACCTCTGCAAACGGCTAGCGCGGGAACAAAGTTTGCGGACATGGCGAAATGGCGCGAAAGACGGCTACACTCTAGTGTTGCTGGAGCAAGAGCTGGCTACCACTACCAGACGGTGGCGCACGAGCTGGCCTAAGCACTTGAGCATGCGCGACCAGAAGAATTGTTTCTACGAGAGCTCGACATCGGCAACAAACATCGGCGACAACCTGACGCTCGCCCTCGGTGCTGACACGAAGCTGGCGAAGGCCACCCAAGCCTTCTATGCTAGGCTTACCTGTCGACGGAAAGCATCAAGAGCTACCTGGAGGGCGACATCGGGAGCCCTCAACGGGCTCTAGCCAACATGAGCGCGTGGCCGTGCGCTATTTAGAAATAGCCGCCACAATCACCATGTCAAGTCATTGATGATGCTACCGTACCTCTGGAGATGTACATGGGACACAGATTGCTTTGGCGACTGCTGGATCTTTCAAAAACTTGATGCGCTTGCTGGAGCAAGGACATACGTCACCAAGACTGAGTTCTTCGCGGGCACTAAGACTTCTGAGCAGGAGTTGGTGGACGCCCTCGCTGAGAGCATCCCCGCAATCGCCACACGGCTCACGCGAAATTTCAAACGTCTTGGAGGCGAACTATGCGCCCATGGGGCACGCCCTGCAATTCACACAGATCGGCGATTCAACAGCGCTCTGAGAGAGCATAACAAGAATTTGCATGGCATTAGTCGGTACCCGAGGAAAGCTCAGGATTATGAATACCGCTGCTATACCATGACTTGCCCCAGGACACGACCTCCGTGGAGTTGGCCGACAGCGCTGACGAATTTTCAGGAGCCGCGTTATACCATGGACATGGGCCAAGGGAATCTTCTCGCGCGGCCCCACCATCATCATGACCCGCCTCTCGGAGGGCCACGCGATCGATCCTGTCCAAGTCTCCCTGGGCCAACCTCTTGCATCGCATGCAGCCTCCTTTGCGCCTCGGGGATCTCGGCAAGATCGGAACCGCTGGCCAAACAGATCTGGGGCAAAACAGATCTGGGGCATGAAGGCAGCGCGCCGGCGCGGGCCAGCGCCTGCAGGACCCATTGGAAGATTGGTCTCGGTAGCCAGGGCTATCGGCTGGACACGGGGCGAAAACTTCGACGCCTTCACAAAAAAGAATACAGGTCAGGCCATCTCAATGGACGGCCCAAGGGCTGGCGGCTGCATTCTGCACGCGAAGACTTTGGACGATTGGCGCCGGCCACGGACAAACAGTTGGCTGAAAGAAAAGGACATATCGGCTTGGCTCGGATCAACTACCGCATCACGAAGGCGACGCTGAGGAGAGCGGAGCGAGCGCTAGCTGAAAGGAAAGACGACGAGGATGGGCTCGAGGATGACGAGAGACCACAGCGCCCGTTTTACGTGCAACGACCTCAACGAGGACGAAGTATGCTCCTGCCCCGAAGCTCACCCGACCAGGAAGACCTCTCCTACGGCCTTACCTCTAGGGATCCACCATCACGGACCCGCGCTTCGTCAAGATCACCAAGAATCCAAGCTATCGAGCATGCCCTTTCTGCGGCGCACCCGAGGAGAACTCGGCCACGTCATCTTCTGCTGCCCATGCTGGGCGGTGGAAAGACAAGAGATTCTGAAACTGCATGCCCTGGAGACCCCCTTGGAGCTACCGACGCGCACTCGGAATTGCAATCGATTCCTGGACCGACCTGAGCACGACCAGTTCAGCGCCCAGCTCCTGCCTGATCCTCTCCTACCACTACCTCCACACCACAACGACGGCCAAGAAGAAACCCCGGTCCCAAATGGCTTCATGGTTGCAGTCGATTTACGTCTGCGGCGCAGTGGCTATACTTCGCACGACGGCCCCGAACATTTCATGAGCGCCCGCGTGGCCTTAACCTCAGTGGCCCAAGGATCTCAGAGCACAAAAGCTGCTGTACTGCGCCGCTGGGTGAGCTGGGCATGGTGTCCACAGGCTCACCTGACTGATTCGGCATACTGCGCGAGTTTGGTCGCATATCTCCTGCGGGGAGAGGCCGTGAGACCGGAGACGCACCAAGACATCGGGCAAACGATTGCGAGAGGAATCGCTGAAAGATTTGAACAGTTTGCCATCCAGAAAATCAAGGGCTAGAAAAGTCGTGAGCAGACACTACCCAGCGGCCATCTATGACCAAAAATGACCAAAATCTCGCGCGCGCGCGCGCCGACAAGCGACTGTCCGCGGGCAGGGAGGCGAGAGACGCCAAGCGTGAGTAGGTACGCGCCTATCTTCAAGCGGAGGAAAGTATGGATGACCGAGCTCACTGCACCATGCCAGCGCAAGACGATGAGAATCCTTGGCCGCGCATGGGGACGGGCGAGAACGACGACGTTGCACCGGCACGCGGTCGCACGCGGGCCTCGGCAAGGTCGGGCACTCATGCTCCACCGCAGGTTGTGCCCACCACTACTCTCAGGGCGGCTCGCCCTTCCAGCGCGACCCCATGCGACAGCTACCGTGCGCCGACGGCTTCAAGGAAAGCGGACCTGCTAAGCCAGCCTCATAATCATGAGCGACGCCTGCTAAGCCACCAGACCTGACGGGCAACCCGCTCTACTGGTTGCCGAAGCAGACGTTTCCTCCTGACCATGAGGAGCCAGGCACTCCAGACGTCGCGCGGAACTTCGAGCCGAAGATCCAAGACCAGCTGAAAGCCGATCACTGGTGATGACCTCAGGCCTTCTTTCCAGCGCTGATCCAGCACTCCACCCAGCTCAGGTGGGAGGCCGGCGATGAGGAGATCACACCATTAGCAATTACTTGGATGGTATTGGTGATTGGCGTTGCTATAGCCACAGGCCTGGCTCCATGCAAACCAGAGGAACGTGCGGACGCGGTGCATCTTGAATGTGTCGCTAAGTAGCTTTCGACGGCAGCAATCCGCATGGCTGCGCTCTGCCAGTGCAACCAGTCACCAAGAGGAACGCACCACGCGCGTGACCAAGCCTGCAAGGTCCCCGGCACCATTGGGAGTGCACGGTGCAGTGCGTTTTCTTTGCCGCCCACCCTCCCTTACGCGACGCACGACGCCACAATGCAAGTCATCTCACGGACGGCTGTGTCTACGACTCGAAGATCTTTCAGTTTCTAGGATGCCCCAGCGCGGGGTGCACTGCCTCTATGGACACCGCTGAAGCTCGAAGCTAATAGTACAAGCACGGTTGACCAGCAAGCACCACGATCCGCTGCCAAAATAAGATCCAGACCAAGAAAGCGGTGCAAATCCTACCAGCTGCAGCGGCAACAGAACGGGCAGATTTCGAGAGAGCTCAACTCCAAGGGCCGCGAAGCCATGCCGCGCACGCCGAGGCGAAGCGCATCCTCCACAGTCGCGCGGCGGAAAACGGCGGACTACACATCCTTGCACCCAGAGGGCCGCGGGGCAAAGATCCACTCAAGTTACGCTGCTCTGCGTACAACAGCAAAGCCCATCACCGCGCACTCTGCCGCTGGACTCGGGAGACGCGCACTGGCTCGGCTGCGCCCCCTGCGAAGGCAGCGCGCCGATCCACCCTCAGGCGCACCGACCAACGACTGAGAGAGCAGAAAGGGAGCGCCGCGACAAGACCGAGAGCCCACATGTTTGAGCGAATCAAAGATGGCCCGATCACCAGTAAGGAGTGCAGAATATCGACACCCTTCGCTGGTCATCGAAACGTTACTGCGTTGCTGTGTACCCGCTGACCTGCTCAAGTTCTTGCCCGCGGCCGCCAGCTGAGTTCGCGCGAACGCGCCCACGCACGGACGCCGCGGGCGGAGAGCCGCCGAGCTGCAAGCAGTCGTGGACCGCCCTGCTGGCAGATGGCACCGGCTTCTGGGCGCGCACTGGCCCCTAGCGGAGGCCCACGTTGAGAGCGCACGGCTACTGCGGACGGAGAGCCGCCGCAAGTGCTGCGCCAATGCGTCGTGGACCGCCCATGCAGAACGGTGCCGCATTCGTTCTTGCCTCAGGCTCATACCGAGACCTGCCTTACAAGCAGAGCGGGGAGCACATGCAGACGACGCTTACACCCACGCGCTGTACTGCGCGATGCTTGCGCACACCTACTCTGACAGAAGGCGCAGCTCCAACGGTATGTACCTGTGTCTTGCGCAGTACTGACTTGCGTTGGGGGCTGCGACCTGGAAGGGGACCTGGTGGAGTCTCCACGAAGGGTTAACCTGCTGGTGGTGGTCGCCGTTCTCTGCTGCAGTTGTTTCACTGAGGCCGTGGTTACCCCAGAGCATGCCGCTGCCAGAGGGCGCGTGCCCACAAAAGTGCAGTCGGTCCATCCTTCCTGGCAGTGCTGCGGACTGGCGTCGGCGCCGTCAGCGAAGAGCTCCAGAAGCAGGAGCCACAAAAACGTTCTGATTGGGAAGGAAGTGCCATCTTCAACGCGATGACTCGCAAACAATCGGAGCAGCTGTCGATGTCTGTCCGCACCTCCACGGCACAAGGGTAGAGCAGTCGCTCACCATGCAGGTCGAACATCTCGCCATGCAGCTGCCATGTGGTCAGATCCGCTTGAAATGGTGTTTCTCGTGCTGCGCGGTTCCGAGGCCCGCGCCATGCCAAATTCCACGGGCACCTACACAAGCAAGGCGCGACGAATCTGTGTTCGTCGCACGTGCAACGGAGGTCACGCTTAGGAAGCGCATGGCCGCGCAACTCCAGAAACCCTGAGTACACAACTGTCGCCGGCAAACTCGCCCTCGTTTCTTCTGCGGGCCTTCCGATGGCATCCAATACCGACGAGAGGTCAACCCTCCAATCCCTCGAAGGCGGGACTCTTTTGGTAATGCTCTTCGCCGATCACCTACACCGCGAGCGCGGCGAAAGAGGAAATGTTTCCAGATTTAAGACGCCACCGTGCGCGCACACAACGCCGCGCGCGCAGACACCGCCGTCGCCCGCCAGTCCGACCAAATCGGGTTTTCACCTGTATCGGACCGAAAAAGATACGAATGAGAGGAGGGAGTCGGAATCGGAATCCGAACAGACGCGAAGCGTCACAACAAACAAATGCCATACCCTGCCGCCTTAACGCTCGACGCACACGGCGAAGCTGGCGAAGATGAGCGGCAATGCACGGGAAATGAAGTGCAGCAACACGTACACGACCGACAGGATAAAAAGAGGTCAAAGAACAATTGCTTGCCATATGAACGCTGCCATCCGCGCAAACAATGAATTCACATCGCTTTGGCAAAAACAAACGGGTTCTCTGCTTTTCCCGACCAACCACAAGCACGTACTTCGTGCACACGAAAAAAAACGACCAACCCAGCACACACAACAAAACGCATGAACAACACCACGAGTCGAGGTGATATGAGCTCCGATTCGGTACCACACAGCTGCGCTGACATGCGATTCAAACGCCTGAAAAGACAAAGTAGCCTTGGCACCACCGTGGCACGATGCACGGTGATGTGAAAATAGCTTCAGCAACTGTCGAAAGGTAGGGCATGCTGCAACTGCCAGCTCTCCCAAGGCGGGTTGATCCCAGCAGTGTAGCAGCAACACAACAGAAGAAATTGATTGAAGCGTATGTCAACCCCTGGCACTCCGACAACCGAAGAGGACAGAAGACACACCGACAACCCCCAGTATATGCAACAGCACGAGCCAAAATGATGCACAACTGAAGAACATGTTTGAAATGAAAGCCTCTTCCTGGCGGTGAGCCACAAGGGCGATCCCCGAGCTCTACGACCGCCCGGGAGGGCCAGATACCCACTACCAGATCCAGTTTGTGCTCTACCAAAAGAAAACCAACATGATGTCACAGCGGCATCGAGTGAAGCGGTGTGTTGAAATGTTCCAGACTGTTTTGCCTGAGGCCAGTGCCCAGCCACATGATACTTCTGTAAAGCGGCAATTAGCAAAATACTTGCTAACTGCCCTCGATTCAGACAACTCGATCGACAGTGTACGGGCACTGCAGACGAAGTGCCACTCAAGCGCCACGTTGAGGCATCGAGGTGCGACGGGGTCAAGGGGTGAGCCGAAATGCTTGCAGGACCCTGAGCCACACATGCGTAAGGAGAAGAGGGGAGGAGGAGGAGGAGGAGGAGGAGGAGGAGGAGGAGGAGGAGGAGGAGGAGGAGGAGGGGTGGATTGAGGAGGACAAGGAAAAGGAGGAGCAGGAGGAGGAGGAGGAGAGGAGAGCGAGGAGCAGCGCTGCCCCTGTGACATGGCAGGATTTCCCTTGGAATTGTCCAGCCAGACCGACCTGCACAAGAGCACGTCGCGCCGAAGACTAGCTGCAGCGGGCCAAGTGCCGAATGAGCTGTAAGTGCCGCCCCGGCCGCCTTGAGCACCAACCCGTTTACGCCCGGATCCCCCTCCTCTTCCTCCGCCCCCCCCCGCACACTCACACACACACACACACACACCATTCGGCCTCCAGGAGGCCCGCAAGAGGCAACGCACTAATCATGTGACGCTGCAGGCAATCCACGCTGTGGCGCTGCTGTGTCGCTTACGCGAGCGCGGTGGATGCACGTACGCGTCTTCAAACAATTGGTTATGTGAAAATGCTGGCGCTGCCAAAGTCGCAACTCTGGCTACCTCCTCCTGGATTCCTCCACCTCATGGTGAATGTGATCGATAGCGCAAGCGATACCCAAGAGCAACAAAACGTCGTACCCCTGCTCGATGGTCACGTCGTAGACCTCGGGAAACGTCCAGGGCCGCTTCTTAATGCGACACGCTGGGCCACCCCCCTGATACAGCACGAAGTCCTCGAACCACTGTCCCTGGCAGTGAATCATACCACCGAACGTCATGGCTTCCATCTGGATGTCGTACTGGACCGCGCTGAAGAGGTTGTTGTGCCGCGTTATCGAGCAGAGGGGCATGCGAAGTCCTGCCAGGCCCACGCGTTCCAGGCGGTACCTGTAGTGCATCCAGCTGAACTGGCGATGGAGCGCCAGGAGGGGCTCGCCGCTAAGATTGGCGATTACCTCTGTGTCCCGCAGGGAAAACAAAGAGCTGGCGCGCAGCATGCAGAACCAGTCGAAGCCCCCCGGGCCCGTGATATTCACTTGGTCTCTCCAGCTGAACATCTTCGCGCGCAGCTCGAAGGAGAGCCTCCTCGGGTAGAACATGGTGAGCGCGGTACCCTGGTGGTTAACACGCTGAGCGAAGTCGCGGTCGGTCAACTGTTGCTGCCTGATGGCCGCCAGTTGCGCCGCCTGCTCCTGCAGCCGCCGCTGGTGGTCCTCGCGGCGCGCTCGGCCCACAGCCTGCAGCACCTCGGCCAGCGCTGGGCTGCAGCCGAGGGCCTGGCAGAGCCTCGGCTGCAGCGTGAGCCGCCCGGCCTCTGCGACGTCCGCGCCGTTCAGCAAGCTCTGCAGGTACCGCAGGAGCTCCGCCGAGCGTGCCCGGGCGTTCTCCTCCTTCGCCATGTCCCAAAACACGTGCCGCGAGGGGAACTGCACGCCGGAGGGGGACGCCTGCTCGTGCGCCGCGCGCAGCGCGCTGAAGCGGAAGCCGACCTGCTCGCGGACGCCGGCGGCGGAGACGACGAAGAAGTAGGTTCGGAAGGCCTTGCCAAACCCCACGCGCTCGGGCTCTGAGTAGCCCGCCGCCTGCACCTCCACCGTGCCGCCGGCCGGCTGGCAGCCGTGGGGCAGGCCTGAGGGAGCACCCGCCGCCACAGGCACGGGCGCGGTTGGGGTCACCGCGTACGCCTGCACCACTGGCACAGGCACGGCCAGGGCCGGGGTCACCGCGTGAGCGGCCACCACCACAGGCACGGGCGCGGCCAGGGCCGGAGCCACCGCGCACGCGGGCCCAGGTATCCCTGGCCCCGCCACGGGCGGCAGCGGGAGCTGGGGCTGGGGCCGCCGCGGCAGCGCCCTTCTCCAGGCAGTCGTGCGCGTGAGGGCCACCGGGGCCCCCGCAGTGGGTGCAGCACGTGGCGAAGTGGCCAAACGGCGGGCGGCCACACCCGTTGCTGCACAGCTGTCCGCCGCAGTCCAGGGGCGGGGCGCTCGGGGCCGGAGCGGACATGACAAGCGCTGAGCGATAGAGCTGGGATAGATCGGCTGCGAGCCCGGGGGGGAAGTGAAAGGGGCGGGCCTTCTCAGAAGGCTCGGGAGTCCCCCAGCCTTCTGGGAAGCTTTCTGTGCCAGCCCCGAAGACTCAGGAAACTTCTCAGAAGGCGCACTGGGCTTCTGAGAAGCCCCGCCACCTGCTGAGAAGGCCTCTTCCTTCTCCCTCGCTCGCCGCCGATACCCGCAAGAGCGACCCTAGGCAAGAGTGACATCTGGTGCGCGGCTTGCCGGTCGTTGCATGCGATGCGACAGCAGCGGCCTGCATGCTTGGGATTAGCCCCCCACGAACGCCGCGCACCGATGGTCACTCCAGTAGAGGGTCACTCTGACGTGTCACCGATCGAGTAGCGGCTCGCCAAAGGCAAGCCAAAGCGAGTGCGGAGGCGGAGAATGCAGAGGAGAAAACTGCCCGGTTCGACATGCTGCCACGCTCCCCATTCTCATTGCGTGCCCCTGTGACCTTAGAGCACTTTTTCCACACACCTCTCCATGCACGGTGTTGTACCTCTTCCTCCCCGACCACATGTAATCGATTGAACTCGTGACCATACTCCCAGAAGCTCCCTCTCCCGTGCCCTTGCTGCCGCCGAGCTGGTCATTTCAATGCGCGTTTAGCTTCACCTTCCATCCGCACTCTGCCAAAAGCTGGCTTCCGAAACACAACATGCCACCTCTTCTGACTCTGCTTCCCTCTGCCACCCCTCTGAATCCCACTGCTTGTTCACCCCGTCACGCTACACTCTCGTGCGATACCTCTTCCTTGACAGAGCCCAAGGGGGCATTTCCAAGGGGTCGGCATTCAAAGAAGGTCCGCCGCTTCTGAGAATGTGTGGAGGAGTGTACTGCTTTTGATGGGCAAGACATGTTTAAAGCCCCCCTGGTGGGAAAGAGTGGAGAGTAAGGAGGTGGGGAAGGGGGGGAGAGGGAGGGCACGGGGGAAGAGGGGGGGAAGTGAGGGGGCGGGGGGAGAGGAGGGAGATGGTCACTGACCAAGTTTCCAGGTATCCGAGCGGGCAGAGCGCTTTTCAGGAGGATCTAGCCAAGGGGAAGCGCCCCTTGCTCGGGGAGGGCCGCACCTCGCAGCCTGTCCTTGAATGATTATAGCGAGGACAAGCCCTCCAGTTCTAACACCCGTGAATCGTCGCACGCGCTGACATTGAAAGCCGACCTGACAGCCAGGAACCATGCTGAAGCGGTTGGATCGGGCGCCGCTGAATGAGCGGGGTGGACAAGGGCCCTTAACTTGCCGTCATGACATTGAGTTCCGCCTCTGAAGGTGCTGAAACGTGAGAGAGGGCGTGAACATGAGGAGGCGTGTCGACGAGCCAGCAGAACAGGCGCTGACCATTGGCCCCCTCACGCTCATATCCCATAGCCTTGCGAATCGTCTAGTCGAACGCTACAGGATTCGTCTATGTACCCCCAGCTTGCGGACACACTGACACGTGCGCTTCGCAGTCGCGGCCCCGCGGCTCCCGCCAGCAGCGCCGAAGGGCCTCCTGGGTAGGGGCTCCGTGGCTCCCGCGCGCGGTCGCACATCTCTGAAGGGGCCCTGGGACACACAAAGAAATACACACAAATGAAAGAATTCCCCATATTTTCTCATATTTGCTGGATGTTCGTCTTCCCCCCCCACTTCCCATATTTTCCCACATTTTCTTGGGGATCGACGATTAATTGTGTCTGTGTGTATATTCCCCTCCTGAATCTCCCGCGCCAGGCGCACGCGGGCCTCTACGAGGCCCCCCATCACTACGCAAGGAGGGAGGAGGGAGGAGGGAGGAGGGAGGAGGGAGGAGGGAGGAGGGAGGAGGGAGGAGGGGCGGCAAGCTCCAAGGGTGCGAGAAAACCGAGGCCGCAGGGCACCCAGCCGCGGCGCCAGCCGGGCCTGCCCACGCGCGTCTCCCCGCGACCGGGGCCCGGCGCCCGCCGCCGCGCGCGGCCCGCGCGCGCCCCGAGGGAAGTGTCACGCGACACAGAGGGCGTGCGGCTCGGCCCCGTCGAAGTGAGCTTCGCCCCCGAGGTCCCGGGAAGCGCCGACAGTCGGCGGCAAGCGAGAGGGGGAAGTGAGAAGCAGACGCCTGCTCGGGAGGCGGCGGGGCTTCTCAGAAGCCCAGTGCGCCTTCTGAGGAATCATATGTATCTTCGGGGAGAGGCAGGACAACTTTTCAGAAGGCCCAGGGGCTTCCGAACCTTCTGAAAAGGCCTTCCCCTTTTCAGTTCCCCCCCAGGCTCGCCGCCGAGACAGCAGGAAGCACCCCCCGCCGCCGCCAGGCCCACCAGGAGCACGGCATTGCGGCGTTTGCGGCCAGCTCGGGCCCCCGCGGGGCCCCACGGCGATGGCACCGAACAGGAAAACGGCGCCGGGCCCCGTGGCAGCAGCGGATGTCCACTGGTCTCCGCCACGATCAGTGGCTCCTCGACGCGCCCCAGAAAGATCTTCTTCGGCTGGGCGTCGCTGAATGGGGTCGACCAACGTGGGGGGAAAAAATACACTTCTCGGGCCCGAAAGGCTCCCTTTGGGGCCCCAACGCACCTCTGTAGGGGCCTTTGAAGGGGGCCCTCTTCTGCACCCCTCTCTACCCCCCGTTTATCGCCCCGCGACGCCCAGTTCGGGCGGATCTGAAGGCCGCCAGGCGGGCCGCGCCGCGCCCGGCCCCAGACGGGGGAAGCAGGGGGGCCGTCGGCAGGAGTCCCAAGGGCGGCACTGGCCTGCTGAGGGCATGGCGCGGCCGCTGCGGCAGGCGCAGCGTCGGCCGTGGAAGGGCGCAGCGGACGCGGCCGCGGCGGCGGGCGCTGCGCCCCCAGCCTGCGGGCTGCCCGACCCACCGCTGCTTGGCGCCACGCGCCAGCAGAGCCGGACGCGTCGCCGCAGTCTCCGCCTCTGGGCCTCCAGCTGGTCCGCGGGCTTGCTGGGGAGGTTCCGAACGCGGCCGTTGACCTGGTCGGCAAAATCCTGGAGTTGCTCGGCAAACTCGGCCGCTTCCGCAGGCGCGCCGTCGGGCTCGGGGGCGCCCAAGCTGAAGGCGACGCGAGGCTCCGTATCGCACGCGCAGGAGGCGGAGCGTCCCTCTGAGTCCGTCTGATCAACTACTGCCGCCGCCCACGCTCTCGCTCTCGCTGCTGCCGCCTCATGGCCAGATTGGAAGGTCGGTGGCCAAGCGCGCAGCGCGTGTGAGCAGAAAGGCAGTCGTGGGGTCGGGTGGGCCGCTCGAACCTATCCTGCTCCGACGGTGCAGGAAGCGATGAAAATGATAAATATCACGAGCCTGCGGAGACAAGAGACAATGCACGGAGAGGGGGAGGAGGAGGAGGAGGAGGAGGAGGAGGAGGAGAAGGAGGAGGAGGAAGAGGACGAGGAGGAGGAGGAGGAGGAGGAGGAGGAGGAGGAGGAGGAGGAGCTCCGCAGCGCACGCGCTGGGAAGGACAGCGTGGATGTCGAGGCCGACTGCGGCCTTGGGCTGCAGCCCGCGCCCTGCAGGCTTGCAGGGGCGGAATCCCTAGAATCGGCGGCGAACCTGGGGGAAAGTGAACAGGAGGCGGAGGAGGAGGAGGAGGAGAAGAAGGAGGAGGAAGAGGAAGAGGAAGAGGAGGAAGAGGAGGAAGCGGAGGAGGAGGAGAAGAAGGAGGAAGAGGAGAAGGAGGAGGAAGAGGACGAGGAAGAAAAGGGGGACGAGGAGGAGGAGGAGGAGGAGGAGGAGGAGGTGGAGAAGGAAGAGGAGGCGGAGGAGGAGGAGGGGAAGGAAAAGGAGGAGGGCTGAGGAGGAGGAGGAGGAGGAGCATGAGGACGAGAAGGAGGAGGAGGAGGAGGGATTACAGGGATTATAACCTTCGCGTAGCGAAAAATAAAGATCCACCACTCAAGCCATTGCTCGAGGCTCAGATTACTTGCACTTAGGAAACTCGTCACGCCGAATTCGGTCAAGATATTCCCGACGAGTCTTGGAAACAGGTAACTTGCAAGGGGTACCTAGTCCCCTGAGCTGGGACTGTCCGAAATACCTGCAGACGTTGCAGTACCATATTCCTAGAACGTGATGAAACATTAGTGCATGCGAGGTGTGGGCCCAACCACCAGCGATATGCATACGACACCCCCTTTTCACCCGAGACACTCTACCATCCATAGAAACTAAAGAGTCGCAATCACTTTTTAGCCACTCGGACAAGGTGGCTAAGGTAGCCGACCCGTGACACACAGCACAGGACTTACTGCTGTCAGTAAGGGTGCGCGCCGTCGCGAAGCGCGCAACAATAGTTGGCGCGGGAGGGTGCGGCAAGGGAGGCCGCAGGGGAGGAGGGGGGACAGCTCCACCGTCGTCAGCCCGAGCAGCGGTACGAGCAGCACGTCTGTGCGCTGCAGCCTCCGCCTTCAGCTCAGTCCCACGTTGGATCGAGCACGGGCTTGCTCGAAGTAGCCGTCGCCGTACGAGTACGGCCTTCTTCTCCACCATCAGCACACGATGTCGCTCTCCAGCTGGTACTCGTGCCGCCACTGCCGCCTCGCCTGCGAGGTGATCCACTGCTGCATTGCCGTGGACCATCCAGCTGGGCAGCTGTCGTTTGCATACTTCCTCTGCGTCCAAATGCGACGGAATCTGCATCACTGTGATGTCTGTGGCGGGTCGCTGCTGCTCTGCAAGGTGCCGCCCGATGAGCCTCCACAGCCCAGCATGACATCCTTCAGGTCGGCGATACAGCTGCGCCCACCACCCTCGACATACTTCTGAACAGTCTGTCACAAAAATCATTTGACCTGTGGTGCTGCGAATGGCAAGCTCGAGGGCCGTGAGCTCACCTTCGGGCACAGTCTGTACTCCTCCCGCGAGTGGCCCCATCAGAAAGGGCCCCACCGTGAAAGGCGTGAAACTCGTGATCACACAAACTGCTAGCCCAACCCGCCGCAACCGAACGTCACGAGTGTCGGGGCCGCCTGAAGCGCCCCCGAAGGCATACACTGGGCACTCCGCGGTGCCGTGGCCTAAGCAGGCCTGTCCGTCATGTAAATTAGCTCCTGACCAGGATTCGACTGCGCTCGGAGGAGATACTCTCGTCCAATGCGCTGGTATGATGCCCCGACTCCAGAATCACGGGTGTGCGTCATGATCCGCCACTGCTTCTGGAACCGGATATTCCGATTGCTCGAAAGCTTTGCCGTCATTGTTACACTTGCACAACCAATTCCTGTGGACGTCGGACTCGGGAGCCTGAGGACATCTGTCACAGATATCAGTGGTGCCGACGTTAGCACTATACTTGCGTACATTCGTCCAAACTCCACCCACAGCGATCGATACCATAAGTTCGGCGACCTGCCGTCCTTTGTGCACGTGCTGTAGGCTGTCGGTATAACGTCGCAGACTGATCAAGTCTGCACCTCCTTCCAATCCTCCTCCACAGTGTAAGTCAGCAGCTTCTCGCCACTGTCGCAGAGCCAATGACCCTTCAAACTCCCGAAGTAAATCATCTGCCTGGTCCAACGCGCACAGGGCTCCATCGTCGAATTTCCACGCGCGAAGCCCTTGCCCGTCGTCATTGGGGAGATCCCACTCCGATGGAGAAATCGGATTCCAGCCGGCTTGCAAAAGATATGCGACCACCGTTGACACTGGTCCTCGAATGTCTGGAACGTTGGGCAGCAGGCAGCTGACGAAGATGTTGCACTACCTGCGGCCACACTCGATACACACCTGCTCGGATCGATGGCTCCGTAATCCACACCTGCAGCCATTGGGATAGGCATTGGCGAGGAAATACGATGCCTGGATCTGCACCTGCCGCTCGCAGCCCGATCAAGGTGGTGACGCACCGACCTCGGCGAACTGCTCCTGACGCAGCGCCGAGTCGCCTGCGTTGCAACTCCATAGCGCTACCAAACTTACCGTAAATTTGATGTCCGCACGTGGCCACGGCCTGTGGTCCTGCACGCTCAATGCGGGACGTAAGCTTGCATCGCCGAGCTGCTGCAACCATTCGCCGTAACTTCTGATGCTGGGTACCTGCTTTGATGACTCGCTTCCGTGCCGTCTCTCGTGCGTGTCGGACTCCACACCCCATGTCTACTCCCAAATACGCCGTCTGCAAGGCTGCGGTGATATTGATACCTCTCCTCCGAAGTACCCGAACCACAGCTTTAGCATCGGCGTGAGAAGAGCAGGTCACGACACTCTTGGCGGCGATACTAAGTGAGACATTCTTAAACTCAGCAACTGTATCTGCGATGGTCTCAATAAGATCTCGCCGAACCTGAACTCTCGATCCAACCGTTCTCTGTGCCAAATCATCGATCCAGATCCGCTCGGACATCCGAGGGTGCGCGGTGCATAATGTCTGCAATACAAAATAGGTAAGACAACGACCGAACCGCACACCACTGCGAATTCCTTGTATAATCCCTCGGGTACTTTGCAACGGTAATGAGAAAGAATTGAACTGCGACAATACTCGAGGCAAAACACATGTCTGCATTTCCAACCCGAGGACAACAGGAGGAAAGTTGAGTCGCAGAGCCGTGTCTGCCAGCATCGGGTACTCGATGCTGTCGTAAAATGCTTCTAAGTCGGTAAGTGCCTCACCCTGCGTCACGTTCATGCGAGCACAGACTTCGGAGTTGAGTGCACGAACAAATGCTTCTCTCAAAGCGCTGTTCTGTGCAACCGCTGCGTCCCAATGTGGGGCTGACTGGACAGCCCAAGCACGCATCTGGTCTTCCCGCGATAAGCTCCACAAACGATTGATCATCGAAATAAGTCCTATGATCCTATCACCACCAGACTTTTTGCCCAGCAGCCGTCCGATGGTGACCATGATTTGCCACGGCCACGTCAGCCCCTCTTCGATGAGAAGGAATAACTGGCACAGCTGCTCGAGTCCTGCATCAGGTAATCGTTCGAAGTCCAGCGGCGACATCTGGTCGCAGCCAAGGCCTGCCTTCGGCTTCATGCGCGCCAGCGCGCGCCGAAGGTCTGAGACTGTCAATGGTTCTAGCTGCTCTACCATCGCCTGCAGTCTGACTGAATACACCACATCTAAGAACTGATCGACCGATAACGTACTCGAACTCCATTTGCGATGCAAGAACTCAACCTTTGTAGCAATGATCTCCACCGGATGTGCTGCACACTTACCTTCGAAATGCAACTCAGCAACTTCCACTGGTAACTGCTTGATACTACGATGAACAATACCGATGGCACCTGTGGTGCTGATCCAGTCTTGAAGCTCTCGCAAGGATTGGCTCGTGGCCCGAGCCCTTCCTCGCTTCGCACCCCGCTCCACGAGCTTGCACATGTCTGCCAGCTGCGGCAAGGACAAACTTCCCAGATCGGTCAACTTCGTGATAAACTCGTCCCACGTGCCTTGACCTGGAGGAAACAGCTCGTGGATTCCTGCAGGTGCTGTATGAACGAGTCTCGCTGCACTGTCACTCAGCCGCTGGATCTGCACTCTGCCATTTCTACGCTTACGATGTCTTTCCACTCGATTGACTACTGTGCACATGCGCGCCCACCACGAAGCGCGTGTGTCCCGCAGAGGCTGATCGCGAACGTGCTCTGCTTGATGTTATGCACCGATCTCCTGATGAGGGCCATGCGCTCGAGACCGACGTGGGGGGTTCAAGTCCATGATGTTCGATGATACTTCTCTCCACTGCCGTCACCCACGAGGCGTAGCGAGAACGGATATGAAGGACGTGCGGCCCTGCAACTGTGAAGGCCAAGGACTCCCGAGCTGCTGGCCAGACGTCGGAGAGAGCGTGTGTTTGCCAACCAACTTGGGCCCAGTGCTTGGGCCAAACCGACTCCGAGACCGCAAAAGTTGGAGCGAGGGGAGCAGCAGCAGCACAAGCAGCGGAGCTCGGAAGGGCATCGGTGACACCCTGCGCAGTGGGGCTGGGGTTGGTGTCGTCGCTGGGGTTGGCCCGACTCTCCCCCGAACGATTGCCCAACTCGCCAACCTGCTCCGCAGGCTGCGGCATCTCTGCCGCAACCCTACTTGCTACCATTCCCTGGGTCACGGACGCTTCGGCCAGAGACTGAACGGGGCGAGAACAACTTTCATCGGCCCAGGGGCCATCCTCATCCAGACCCTCCAGGAAAAACTGCAAATCGGGGTCATCCCCAACAGAACCGCCGAGTTCGGAAGGGGCAAGGTGCTGCACAGGAGTCTGTACGTCGCTAGGCTCCGCGCCCTCCTCCCCCCCCCCCAGGACTCGAGCGACTCTGAAGGAGATCCGAAAACAATTCGCGACGCGCTGCTCGGTGCTTCTCACGACTCAGGGCGATCTGCTCTGCACGTTTCTTTTTAGCTGCGCTCGACTTACTGACAGAAGCTACAGGCTGCGACGGGCGAGCAAGCTGAGGCAAGCGAGGCGCGGACGGCACGGTGCGTGCAATGAGCTGCTCGCCTGTACTTTTGATTGTAATCACCAGTCCACAGTGCGGGGCCCATGGCACGTCCTGCACGGCTGTCTCGTCACGAATACACGGCAAAAAGGTGGTACTGGCGACCACAAAGTCAATGTGAGAATCTCCGTTCCCTCCAACATTTGTGAATTCAACTGGGGCCCTGATGACATGGCCCTGGATATCCTTGATGAACGAGGAACGTTGGACCTCATCCACCCCTATATTGAAATCTCCTGCCACCAGCCACGGTACCTGAAGTGACCTCAAGAAAGACCCAAGTCGCGCATATCTTTGAATAGTGTCTCAATGAAATCCCAACGACGCATGGCCGTAGAACATGACTGCAATGAATGTGAAACCTCGCTGATGTACGACCACTGGCATGAAACCATCCAGTTCTCTGTACCATCGGCGCAAAGGTGTGGAAGTCTTTACCTTTGGCCACGAATCTATGAATATGCCGATGCCCATGAGCAAGAACGAGTTCACCACCTGCGTTCGCACGAGCATCTCTGGAACTATCACCACTGCAACTCCCCCGATGTCGAGCGCAGTTGTCTAACTATTTCAAATTGAAACTCCTAGCTTTACGCGCCCACTCTCGACGAGTAAGTGCACCCACATGTGTCTCCACAATCCCCATGTATTGATATTGCTGCCGTCGCTCCTGATGAGTGGGCTATTCCCAGGCCTTTGAACCAAGCGCCGTGACATTCGCAAAGAATAATCTAGAGATCTCACCATCTGAAGTTTCAGCTGCCGCGTCGCCTGGCGGAGCTGTGGCACCCAGAACCTGGCTCTGAGCGGCTGCCACTGTAGCTCGGCCAGCCTCTCCTCCTCACGCCGAAGTTGCTGTCGTCGCAGCGCTGCTTGCACCAGCGCCACCTGCCTGCCGCTGCGCCGCCGCCGCCGCCGTCGCCGCTGCGAGCTTGGCCCCCGACAGGCGTGCCGCCTCGTTGGCCACCTCCTCGGGCGAAGGGGTTGCAGGGGCCGTCTTCGTCGCTGGCGCGTCGGCCCCTGCTGCGCCACCGCCCGCCTCGGCGGGCGCGTCGGCCCCCCCTCCGCCTCCGTCAGCGACGCCCTGACCGTCATGTCCAGTGCGTCGCTTCTTGGCCATGCGGTCCTGCACCCTCTGCTGGATGGCCATCGCCTCGGCCTTCCACTTGGCGATCTCCGTCGAGCGCGCGGAGAGCGTCTCCCTCGCCTGCTGCAGCTCCCTCTCGAAGGTCGCCAGCTTGTCGAGCTCGCTCTGCTCACAATCCATCCCTCGAAGCTCCTCGAAGAACTTCTCGTCCCAGTGCAGCTCGATGTCCTCTGAGTTCTCTTTCTTCTCCTGCTGCAGCTTCTCGACGCCACTGCCGCCGACCTCGCGCGCCAGCGCTGCCACTGCGTGCGCCCGAGCAATCCCCGCCTCGGCGAGGATAAGCGCAGCCTCTTGTTCTCGTGCTTCTGCTTTTGCTAGATTATCTCTGCATCGCACGACCTGAGCCACTGCCTGGTCGCGTTTGGTACTTGCATCTCTCCATGCGCCCGCTGCCTTGCGTAGAACCTCGTCTGCATTCGGGCTCGCGGCAGCGGGCTGTGGCACAGCCTGTTTAGCCTGTGCCAACTGTTGTTCGAGTATCACTTTGACTGCTGGGCCCGCTGCAACCTTCAACGCCGTCTCGAAAGCCATCGCTGGGTCAATCTTCTGAGACTGCGCATTCGTCGCCGTGGCGACGACACCTCCCACCAGTGACGGTTGGTGGTTGGTCATCGTCGGTGGCTTGCCCTTCGGCTTAAACAATGATACCCATGCGCCACACCCTTGACAAACACACTGCGTGTTCACGAGTTTGTTGTTCCACTCGCACCGCCCACACTTACCGCACTTGCTCCACGGGTCTGACTTCTGCTGCCCTCGAGCATTGGAGGCGGCGATGATAGCGGTCTTCTTACCACTCCGTGCCATCGTGTAGATGCATGCGTCTCTTTAGCCAACCAGCTTAAATTGCCCCAACAACTGAATTCTCTAAGAGAAATGCAGAAAGCAGTGCCTGGACAACGGCTGGTGCCCCTCAAGCACCACGTAGGAGGCAGACGCTCTTTGCGCTGGCAAAATGCTTGGGCCAAAGTGGCCAGAGGGAGGAGGAGGAGGAGGAAACGGAGAAGGAGAAGGAGGAGGGGCATGAGGAGGAGGAGGAGGAGGAGGAAGATGAGGAGGAGGAGGAGGAGGAGAGCGAGGAGGAGGAGGAGAGGGAGGAGAGGGAGGAGAGGGAGGAGGAGGAGGAGGAGGAGGAGGAGGAGGAGGAGGAGGAGGAGGAGGAGGAGGAGGAGGAGGAGAAGGAGAAAAAGGAGGATTCTCTCGCTCCGTCCTGGCGAGCGGTCTCCGCGCGCGCGCGCCGACGCGGTCGCGCGCAACGGCGGGGCAGACCCGCCGGCGCGCGCGAAAGCGCCGACGCGCCGCGCTCAGGAAAGAGCCCCCCGGCCGCCCAGGGGGCAGTGCAGCCGCACAGGCCGGGGGGGCAGAACACCTCAGTTTCCCCGGGCGCAGAAGGCAGCCGCGCAGCGCGCGCGCATTCAGCCTCAGCGAGGCCGGGTGGGCGAGGAGGGGGGCCGAAACACTGCAGAGACCGCATGGGGGAGGTCGCAGAGAATATGAAGAGCATTATCTCGCTCCGCCCTAGCGAGCGGTCTCCGCGCGCGCGCGCCGACGCGGTCGCGCGCGGCGGCGGGGCAGACCCGCCGCCGCGCGCGAAAGCGCCGACGCGCCGCGCTCAAGGGGGAGTCTTCTGGCCGCCCAAGGGGCGGCGCAGCCATACCCATGCTCAAACCCCCCTGCGAAGTGGCAAAGTTTTGGCGGGCAGCCGCAAGCTGGATTGACCAGTTCGAAGGCGTCACAGACAAGTAGGAGGCGAGCAAGCGACTGCCACCGGAGGCGAAGAACATCACCTGAGCCCTGGCGGCCTCAGAAAGAGACGCCAGGACTGTCGAAGAAGCAGCAGCTTAAAGGCAGCGTTCAGCACTTGACGCTCGGCGCCACCTGCCTCGCCAGAAGACGCGAGGGACGTCTTCTGTAGCGATGTAGAAGTCAATGGCGCCTGAGCCGCGAAGACAGCCAGGTGTGAAGTTCAAGCCGGCGGCGGCTCTGCAGAGCGGGGCGCCCTGTGCCCAAAGCAAATGATTCCACCGAGCACGGAAGCCGCTGGCCCCGAAAGGGGCGAGCGGATCGGCGAGGGCTAGAAGTCCAAAAACACATTCGAACAGGTCCACCGGCCGACGATCCGAACACCTCGCATGCTGCGCGGGGTCGGAATGACGGGTCATAGGCGCAGCGATGGCCAGAGAGGCGTCGCCTGTCGCTTCGAGACGGTCGAACGGCAAGGACAGGTCGCACCGTCTCGCCTTCGCGAGTTCCCCAGGACAGAGGTGCACGGTGAAACCGAGCAGCAGCAGGGCGGCCATGTCAGGCCCGTCACAGATGAGGCAGAGACCAATTGCCCGCAGCAGGGCGCGCGGCAACGGTGGACGAAGCTTCGGAGGCTCAGCAATCTCCCATTGCTCAGCGACGCCCCAAGCTTCGGTGAGAAACGCCTTCCAATGAGGACGCGCTGAATGGACGCCCAGCAAAGCATGAACAAGGATGTAATGGGGAAAGCCAGCGTCGCGCAGCCGGACTCCAAAGGTGGCCAGCGCTCGCGCCAGGAGCACGCCACTTCGGCATGGCGCGGTCGGAGCCACCCTGGCGTGCTCGACGAGCCACAACTCAAACGCATCAGCACTCGAGATCTGCGATCGCGGCATTCGGGAGTCAAGCGAGAGTCCCGGACGAAAGGCGCGCGATAGGCGCGCGGCCGCACGGCGCTAGGCCGGCGGTCTGGCGGCGCGGCGCCGGCGGCAGGGGCAGAGGGGCCCCCCGCGGCGACGTGCACGCACAACCCGCACACGCACCAGAGCAGCAGGGCTGGCGCTGGGCCTCTGCTGCTCCGAAGGGCCAGGCGGCCCGGCGACGGGGCAGCCCGCCGCTCGCGCGACGCGAAGTACGGCGGCAACCTGTCCTCGTCGACTCCTGAGCGGATCGCGGTCTCAACGCGCGCTAGCACAAAGGAGTCGCCCGTCGCGCCCACGACGCCCCGCGCGATCACTTCGACCTCCGAGGGCGCGCAAAGGAGCGCGGTCTCGACGGAGGCCCGAGGAAAGGGGGCACGGGCGTGCAGCTTCGTCTCCAGCTCGACCGCATCCCGCCGCTGGGACATGCCCGACAAAGTCGTCGGGCGGGGCGCGCTGCTGAGAGCTCGAAACCCCTCGAGCAGCTCCGCAGGCGCCTCTGCGCCAAGCCACGAGCGCGGCGGCAGCCGCTCGACGTTGTCGGGGATGCGGGCCAACAAATCGCAGGCGCAGGCCAGGGCGGCCGCGCGACGTCTCTGCACGACGGCGTTGCCCAGCCCGATGCCTCTGACCCTTCCGACCGCCTTTTCGTCGGTCTGAGGGCGCCCAGTCAGCCCTGGGAGCGCCGTGGCATTCGCAGGTGGAAGCCCTTGCAAGATGCGACATCTGCGCCGCGCAGAAACAAGGGGGAGACGAGAGGGGCAAGGCAAGGGGGGGGGGGGGGGGGGGCGAGGGGGGAGGGCAAGGAGGGGGAGGGGTAAGGGGAAGGGGAAAGTGGGGACGGCCAGAAGGGGGAGGGGGAAGGGGGGGGGGGGGGGAGGGGGGAAGCGGAAGGGGAAAGGGGAGGGGAAGGGGTCGACGGAGGGCGGGGGAGGGGGCAGGGGGGGGGAAGGGCGCCCCCGTGGAAAGGTGGGGGGATCGTAATTAGATGGCTGGCCTGTGTTACTTTATAAACATACATGTGTTGAGCGTTTGCGCACATGCATGCGCATGCAATTGAAAGGCGCGGGTTATGCGTGGGTTTGATATAAGTATTTGCCTGAACCGTGCAATCGTACACGATTGTGTGTTTAGTTGTGTTGTGCGCACTACGGAACACTCACGCGTCGCCACAGCATAACAATGTTTCCGTGTACATCCGTTTCAACCGCAGCTTGGCGAATTGCCGCACGCGTATCTTTACAAGAGGCTACCACCTAAACGCTACGAGAAGCAATGCTTGTTGGACAGCACGGAACACTCACTCACACGCGCTGCCACTATCAGACACGTTTTAACCACAGCTTGCCGCATACGTATCATTCTGAGTTTTGATTCGATGTTCATCTCGGCCTTCATCTGACCTAAACAGCGCAACAAGCCATGCTTGCTGCACGCAGTGCGGAGCACTCACACGCGCTGCCAACATCATGCAAGTTCATCCTTTCGTCCGCCAACCGGCCGCGAGGCGCGGAAGGCAGGGCCCTCCGGTCCTCACGTATTATCTGTTGTCTCTTGAACTTGCATACTATAAAGGTCGAGACCCCAAATTCGCGAATCTCCCGGGCGCCACCGGGCGCCCCCGGGCTCGGTTGCTTGAATTTTCCAAGAAGGCCAGGGCCTCAAAACGAGCTAAGAGGGGCCGGGGTACCGCCTTAGAGGGAGAGGCCTGCGAGACGGCCCAAGAGCGCTCCAAGACGCCCAAGATGGCTTCAAGACTGCAAGACGGCCCAAGGAGGCCCCAAGAGGCCCCGAGAGCGCTTCCAGGCCCCCCGAGAAAGCTCCAAGACGACAAAGTCATCGACGTTACAAAGTTGTTGAATGATGTTGGCCATCTTGCATTTTCGGTTTTCCGATGCTCCACGACGGCCCGAGAGGTCTCCAATACCGATACAAGACAACCCAGGAGGCCCCCAAGAGGGCCCCACACAACGGCCCAAGAAGGCCTCAAGACGGCCCAGGGGGGCTTCAAGACGGCCCCAAGACCGCCCTAATAGGGGTCCAACAAAGGGAGCAAGAACCGAACATTCTATAGCCGCGCCCCAAGAAGCCCTCTGGAGACCCCAAGAGACCCCAAGAAACGCCCAAAACGCGCCCAGAAGGCTTTCAATATGCCTAAGAAGCCCCAAAACTGCCCTACGAAACATCAAACGCGCCTCAGACTTCAAAGAAGCCCCCGAGAAGCCTCACGCGACCCCGACCAAAGACCACGAGGCTTCTGAACACCAACCCAAGAACAGTGGCGGGATGGGCCAAAAGCCACTACGATACTCTTGTTTCAACCACACAGGCCGTGAACTCTGAGTCGGTCCGCCGGCCAAAAGGGCAACGCAACGCGCGTGAAACGCGACTGGCCAAAGCGAGGGCCCCGGGCTGGAGGGCCGAGGGCTGGAGCGAGCGCGAGCTGGAGGGCGGGGGCTGCGGGCTGCAGAGCGGCGGCCGACGGCGAAGAATGGATGACTAGGACCTTCGATCAGTATCGATCTCTACAACTGAAGGAGCGCAAGCCTGCCGCGGAGCCGCCGAGCACTCGACCCCTGGACCCCGCGGACCCGCTGCGCTGCTGCAGCTGCTGAGCCGAGACGACGTCGTCGAGTCGCGGCCCCGAAGGATACCCGATACCCGACAAAACAACAAAACAATAAAGATATGCCAGCGGACGCGTCGCCATGAGCAACCACGAACGAGACGCCCGGCTGGCGCGAGGCACGAGGCGCTACGCCGTCCCGGTGTAACTGTCCTTCGGATGTTCCTTCGAATCCGCAGCCCTGAGCTCACCCTTCTCACGGCGCAAATAATCATGCAAGCTCCGCGGCGGGTCCGCGCCCTTGACCTTCGCGAGCTCAGCGTCGATCTTGGCCAGGCGGCCGTTCCGCGGCTCAGCCGGCAGGACGGCTAGAATGAACCTCACAGTGTAAGCGACGCTGATGAACCTCTTCCCCGCAGAGAGGACGCGCTCGCAGACGGCGATGCAGGAGGGGCACAGCTGCTCGAAGGAGCCGCCAATAGCAGGGCTGGACAGGGCCTTGGAGGACGTCTGCTTCTTGGCCACGTTGACCCAGGCCGAGGCATACCCCTCCCACGTCTCATCAACGAAAATATCAATGCACTTCTCTGTGTCGAACTTGGTGGCAAGTAATCTGGAATCGCTCGCTCGATCTTCTCGGACTCGCGCTGGAGCTGCGTCGAGGCACGGCTGGCCACGGCCGTCAGCAAGTCTGCGCACCGGCCCTCGATGACGTCGAGCTCCGAGCGCACGAGCTCGCCCGGGACTGCGGGGAAGCCGTGCGCCTCCAAGGTCTTCATCTGCATGATGCCCGGGTCGAGGTTCTGGGAGAATTTCAGGCGCTCGAGGTCGACGACCTGCCGAGCCAAGCCGTTCCACGACCCCACAACATTGTCTGTCATGCAATCGCTGCCGCTGAAAGCCACCCCGCCAAACTGCACGGCAAGTAAGGCGCAGGTGAAGCGAGTGAGCGACATGTGCCAGTAGACGCGCAGGCCGACGGCGGAGTCGCTCTTCCCCGAGGCGACCAACATAGAAGAGATCTCGTCGACGCGAGCCCGGCCGCGGACAATGCTCTCCTCGCGCTCCTCGCGAAGGGTGGCGACGAAGGCGCAGGAGCGATCGCCGTGGTCGTCGGAGAACTTCGCGTCGTTATCGGGCCCAAATGCCGCCTGGAGACGGGGCCCGGGCGGGGCCCGTGGAATCCCGAGGCCAGCTCATGACCCATCTTGTTCATCGCCCGAGGCACGACAAGGCGCTGGCATCGGGCGATGGTCAAGTCTGGCTTGAGAGGATCTCGGGCCTCGGGCGATCCATCGCGCCCCAGCTACCTTCCAATATTTCCAGTACTCGGCGTCGCTCTTGATGGTGCGGGTCACGTCGTCGCACTTGGGCGCGAGGGTCGCCCCCCCGCGAAGCGCCAGCTGTTTCGAGCCCACCTCCGCGGCCTTAAGGAACAAGTCCATCGGGGAGCCCAGGCTGGAGCAGCGAACGTGCAAATTGCCTCCTGGTCGCACTGGCGCCGTCAATGCAATATTCATGGCCACGCCCTCCAACGCCTCCACGTCGTTGGTCTTGAACTCGGGGCGCAGCAACTGCAAGCGGCATTCACTCGCGATCGTCCACATGCGAAGTGCCACGCGATCGTTCTCGGAATCCGGGTCGCGCACGTGCTCGAAATACTTGAGGCCTTGCATTGCCGCGAGTGGGTCATTGATGCCCGCGGTGGTCTCCTCCTTCCCCACGGGCTCCCCCCCGATAGCTTTCTCGAGAACCCCATCCGAGCATGCCGCGCACGTTCCGGATGCACATGTGCAGTATATATTTGGTATTCGCAATGACGGCGGGCTCAACCTGGTAGCTCATGGACGTCAGCTCCGCGTCCAGTTGCACCAACTTCTCCACCGCCTCTGGTCCAGGAGCGGCGGCCTTCGCCAGGATCTCTTCGGCGCGAGCAGCGCACGGCTCCCTCTGGCACTGATCGGAGAGCAACTTTCTCACGTAGGCAAGGACCTCCCCGCCGTTGCTACCCAACATGTACAAGTACATATGGCAATGCGGGGACCGCCGCACATGCACGAGCAGGTCCTGGATCTTCGGAACGCTGCCCTGGTAGCTCGCCACACCCAGCAACTCGCAGCTCGCCGAGGGGTTTCAAGATCGACGCGTCCACGCCGTACCCGAGCCCCGCCGTCGGCTCGCTGTCCTTCAGGAATACCGAAAGCAAACAATGGAGCCAGCGGGCGTACGCGTCAAGGTCCTCCAGCTGGGCCCTGGCTGCCTGCAGGCAGGTCCTGGGAGCCACGAGGCACGAGGCCATGGGCCCAGATGCGCCTGATGCGCGGCGACCCGCGGGGACTAGCCCCTCCGCGGCGACGCGGGCCGAAGACCCGCCGCCACGGAGCCGCGCGAAGCGGCTAGGGGGCCAGGGCCGTAAGACAAGGCCCGAGGAGGTGCTTTCGCGGGCGCGGGGGTAAACGCGCGCAGCGAGCAGCACACGCGCGCCAGGTACGGGCCCACGCAGCGGACCACCAGGCCCGCGAGACAGCGGCCTCCGCAAAAGCGGCACCAAGCGGTAACTCCCACGAGCGAGAGGACCGTCGCGAGCAGCAGAGGAGAGACCCCGCCGATCAGGTCCACCGCCAGCCCAAAGCAGACGGTGGGACAGGAGGCGGATCCCCCGGAGGCAGGGCACTCCGCCGCTGCTCCGAGGTCCGCCGCCTGAGACGGCCAAGAGACCCTAAAGGCGGGGGCCTCCTGGTCCGTCAAGGGAAGCGCTTGGCCAACGAGCCGCTCGAAGAGCGCGGCTCGCAGATCCTGGTAGAGCGCAGCGCCGCCCGCCTCCACCAACAGCTCGACGGCGCGCTGCATCAGCGGGCCGCGGGCCGAAGGGGGGGGGGAGGGCGGCCACTGGGCCGAAACACTGCAGAGACCGCATGGGGGAGGTCGCAGAGAATATGAGCAGCAGGAGGAGGAGGAGGAGGAGGAGGAGGAGGAGGAGGAGGAGGACGACGACGAGGAGGAGGAGGAGGAGGAGGAGGAGGAGGAGGAGGAGGAGGAGGAGGAGGAGGAGGAGGAGGAGAGGGAGGAGGAGGACGAGGACGAGGAGGAGGATGATAAGGAGGAGGAGGAGGGGGAGGAGGAGGAGGAAGAGGAGGAGGAGGAGGAGAAGGAGGAGGAGGCACCTGTGCCACTGGGTCCCCTTCCCAGGAAAACAGGCGGGCAGTAGCCCGGTCGTCACCCCTGTTTGCCCGTAGGGGGCAGGGGGAGAGAAAAGTGCACCCTCGTCGTCACGCTTGCCTCCCCATGCGGCGGCCCGGCACGTAACCCGCGTTCGCCTGGGCGGGAGGCGGGTCCACTGCGGGGGGCCCATTGGGGGATCCTCACCCACACCACCCACGGTCAGGGTTCCCCACCCTGGCGTTGCGTGGGGGTGAGCGGTCACGCCGAGGGAGTGGCGCCCCTCGGCTGGCTGATCAGGGCGGCACGGCCCGGTGCGTGTCGTTATCTGAATGGCGCGGCTCGAAGAACTGCTCCTGTTTGCTTCTGGTTGCGGTCTCCAGGCGTCCCAGGATGTTTTTTGTGGCCACAAGGTGCCCTATCAACTCGTATTGTTTCAGAGGATGTGCAACATCTTGTGGTGGCCGCAAACACAAGACCTTCTATTCATTTCTGTGGCATCACGGGTTGTGTTTCTCCGGAATTGCTGATTCTCGTGGAGGCCGCACGAACGTCCTGGCCCCTGCGATCGCCGTCACTATGCTTCGGCGAGCTCGAAGGGTGACCGCGTAGAGGACATTTGTTTCCCTGTGGCACTTGTCTCGAGAGGGTTTGACCACTGGCCTTCCCTCTATCGCTGCATCGAAGGCATCGAAGGAGGAGGAAGACGAGGAGGAGGAGGAAGAGGAGGAGGAGGGGGGTCATCTCGGAGCGACCGCTTGCACGCATCATGGGCCATCGAGCGGCGCGCGCCGCTTCCCCCAGAAGGCTTGGATGCCCCCTGGCCTTCTGAGAAATTTTCTGAGACGTCCCTGAAGGCACTGGAAACTTCCCAGAAGGCGCGAGGGCTTCTGAGAAGCCCCGCCGCCTTCTGAGAAGGCCTTCCCCTTCTCACTTCCCCCTCTCGCTCGCCGCCGTTCCAAACCTGCTCCGCCTCGGCCCTGGTCAGCAGAAGCTGCCCTCTACGTACGACGACTTCCTCCGCGCGGATGTCCCGCAGCGGCGCCTCCGCGTCCAGGACGGCCCGAGTGGCCTCGGCGAAAGCTGCCTCGGCCTGTCGTTGCTTGGCTTGGGAATTAATGAGCGCGACGTCGGACGGCAACTTCGGTGCCGCAGCGCTCGTCTTGGGCGGCTCTTAGGGACTGTCTTGGGTGCCTTCGGGGCCGTCTTGGGGCCACCGTGGGCCGTCTTGGGCGCCTACTGTGCCTTCGGGCCGTCTTGTGCCGTCAAGGGCCGCCTTTGGGGGCTGTCTTGGGTGCCTCTGGGGCCGTCTTGGGCGCCACTTGGGCCGTTCTGGGCCCGTCTTGGGGCCCTGATGGGGGGCCCCAGTGCCGCCAAGAATGTCAGTTTTCCGAAGGAGGGTGAAGCGATGTTTGCGTGTCGGGGCTGTCCTGGGGAATCCTGGAGGGCCGTCTTCGGAGGCTATTGGCAGGCCCGGCTCGGAGCGCCCCTGGGGCCGTCGGGGTGGCCTCTGGAGCGGTTCGGAGACGCCTTGGGGTCTTCGGGGCGCCCTCTTGAGCGGTTCGGGGCCTTCTTGGGGCCGTGGGGGCGGCCTCTGGAGCGTCTTGGAGTCGTCGTGAGACCGTCGGGGCGCCCTCTTCAGCGGCTCGGAGCCGCAGGAGAGCACCCGATGCAGGAACCCTTCTCGCACGCACTGTTCCCAGTATTGTAGTACTCCAGCTTCGCCTCCTACATCTCGCTCAGCAGCGCCAGCGTCCGCTGCCACCGCACGCCCTTCTCGTACGCGCTGATCCCAGCGTTGTAGCTGACCAGGGCTGACCCGTGGCCTGCCGGCGGCCACGAAACAAGTCCGAGATGGCACATTGGACCAGGGCAGAGACGTTGCCGAACGGCTTTCGCGATGACGTTGGGCCTGAACTTCGCCTCTGGTGTTGCTTTCTGCAGCTGCAGGGTGCTGCTGCCTGCGGCATGTTTTTGCTGCTGACTACGTTTGCTTTGCTGCCGTTGTCAGCTGCGGACTGCTGTTGTTAGCTGTTGCTTCTTGAGGCTGCAGAGTGCTGCTTCTTGGCACCCTTGCTGGATGACGAAACCTGCAGCTCGTGAGTGGAGCGAGGAGCGAGGAGCAAGGAGCCAGGGTCGAGAGGGGAGGCGGGGGAAGCGAGGACCGATCATCGAGGAGCACGCAGCGAGAAGGGAGGAGCGACCGCCCTTCTTGGGTGCCTCTTGGAGCCCTCTTGGGCCGTCTTGCGGCCCTGTTGGGCCGTCTGGATGCCATATTGACAACCTCCTGGACCGTCTACAGGCGTCGCGGGCCATACTAGACCGTTTCTGGACCCTCTCGGGCCGTCTTGGAGCCCGCCGAGGGGAGCCTGGATCGCGCCGGTGCTGGCCGGGGCCAGTTTTGAGCCTCGTGAAACATTTTCCTTCTGGCACGCGGCTACAACGGTGTTGTTGGGTAGATGGCCTTGGGCTCCGACTTCGCATCCTGCAACACGCTGAGCAACCTGCGGCATTGGGCTCCAATGTCACAGCCATTATCTGGCTGAGCTACGGCAGGGCTCGCTTTCACTGCTCGCCACTCTCATTCTTGCTCACCCCAGCGTTGTGGCCAACAAGGGCGGACCCATCTAATGGTATCCAAAGCGGCTTTCTGCACAATAGAATGCCTCTGCCAAGTTCAAAATATGGATGTCCGTCCACGTAGTCGCAGTGGTTGCCTTGGAGGGTCCCACACGCCCAATGATTCTCAAGATGCTCGAAAACGTGAAAGGCCGACCTGACGATAGTCAGGAAATCCTGCCGAGTGACGAGACGACATCTCGTACGCTGTGATGCCCAAATTGAAGCTGTTTTTGTTCGGCTCCACATAGCTGTTCCGCATCTCGCCGAGCAGCGACAACGCCTGCCGCCACTGGCCGCATCTCGCGCACGCGACGATCTCAGCGTTGTAGCTGACTAGTGTGAATCCGTGGAAATTCCACGGCTGGCAGGTCAAGGTATTGGTCCCGAACACGCATATGTCGCCGACGCCTGCTGGTTTGCTCGGGGTGTTGCTGCAGGCTCCAGGCTCTGGGGCTTGTGACTGTCTTCGAGTGTCTTGGGGGGTCCGGGCTGTCTCGGAGTGGTCCCTGGAGGGTTCTTGTGGCATCGAAGGCTTCCCGTAGTCCAGTCTCGCTGCAGCCTCTTGCAGGAGGAGGCGGAGGAGGAGAAGAGTGGTACTGGGAGATGGGAGGAGAGCAGGATCCGAGAGGAGTAAGCGAGGAAGCCGAGGCAGAGAAGACAGGAGAAGGTCACCCTTGTCACCCCTAATCGCAAGGGGGGGTCGGAGGAAGAAAGCAGTCCAGAGAGAGTAAGGTGTAGGCTCGCAGGCGAGGAAGCCAGGGTAGAGAAGAGAGAAGAAGGTCCCCCTTGCCACCCCTTATCGCTGGGGGAGAGGGGGGTGGGGCAACAACGTGCTGGGGTGTCCGGAGGGCACAGGAGGGAGTGAGGTGCATGAGAGCGAGCAGGAGGCCAAGGAGAAAGAGTGTAGCTCTGGAGCGAGGGCGGTCTTAGGACTCGGCTGAGCGCCTTCGGAGGCAGCAGAGGATGCGGGTGCCGCTGCAGAGGCTCAGAGGTGTCTACATGTCCCGTCTGCCACCCCGAATTCGCTGTGGGGACCCCAGAGTGGCAGGAGCTTGCAGGAAGGGAAGCCAAGGAGAAGGATCAGGGGAAGAAGGAGGAAGGAGGATGAGTGAGAGAAGAGAGTTGAACGGGGAGATGAGGCTCATTGGGCCTTGGTATGGGTAAGAGGCTTTGTTGAAAGCTGCAGGGGAGGCACAAGGGCTGGAAGCTCTCTTGGGAGATCCGTCGGAATTATCGGAGTATCTTGGGACGGTCTGGGGCGCCTCGGAGTGGTCCGGGGCTTCGCTCGGTGTCCGCGGCTTTCTTTGGGGTCTCCAGGGTTCCAAAGACTGTGAAGAGTGCCGTGGCAGATGGCGCTCTGCTACAAGCTCCTCGGCAAGTGTCGGAGTCTCTTGGGATACTCTTGGAGCATCGGAGAAGTCCTAGTAAGTTTCTTAGCCCATTGGGGGCTGCGGGTGGCCCAGCGTCTGGACTATCTTCGGACGCTCTTGGAGGCCTCGTGAGGGTCTTTCTGGAGCCTCCAGGGCGTTTCTTTTTTTGTTTTTACCTCGGCAAACGATGACCCCACCGGCATGCACTGCATAACACCACAGCGGAACTGTGCCACAGCGTGCGATAGAGGAACGCATGGGGACGCCATACGGTCCACGGGCCCATGCGGGAGTCTGTAGACTACGAGGGCAACGGCGGGTGAGACGAGCCCAGTGAGACAAGACCTGAGGCCAAACCAAACCGAGACATGCCCGGAAGCGGAGCAGGAGGAGGAGGAGAAGCCAAGGAGAGCGGACGGGGAGGGACCGCCTGCAACAGGGACTGAACCTACCTAGGCGCACAGTATCTGTACAGGGCGAGAGCTCGTGGGTGCGGAGGACAGCAGCGGCGCGCGCACCAGTACGTACCCCACACGAGCCGAGAACGGAACGGAAGGAGAGCGGACGGAGGAGGAAGAGGAACAGCGTACAGCGAAGACAGAGGCGCAGGGCCCAGGGACTGAAAGCCAAATAAACGCCTGGCCTGTGCATCAGACGTGCCCTGGCGCCCACGGCCGGACCAGACCGCCGGAAAGCAGCGAGCGCCAGAGCCAGCGTGCGGCACCCCTGAGGGCGCGGCCTGCTGGGTCGAGCGGCCGAGTGCGAGCCGGCTGGCCTGCCAGATGCAACGGGCGCCGCAGGCCAATTCGCGGAGCACATGCACGGGAGGAGGGGGGGAGGAGGAGAGCACCAAAAGCATGGAAAGCCCGGTCCTATGTAGGAAGGCCGTCAGAAGCCGAACGAGAAAGGGGACTGCTCGGAGGCGTCATTGAGCAGGATGGACTGGAGCCGGAGACACGGAGCCCGAGTCAGAGATGGCGAAGTCAACGGAGCAGGCGTCGAAGGGGAGCCGACGTGGTAGTCGGGGCCAAGACCGCCCCTGCGGCTCACGCGAGCTCGGGGCCGACGCTGGAGTCTGCAGGAGTCGGAGCGTGGAGCACGAGCCACTCCATTGTGCAGGTGGCTGTGATGCAAGCCTGCGGTGCCCTCGCGCCAGATCCCCCCGCATAGCGATTCGTGGGATGCCAGCCCATCCTCCAGGAAGTTGCAAGCCGCATCTCCAACAACCATCATGCTCGCCAAGGTGGCGTAACACCTGAGGTCCGCGCGGCGTCCGTGCTGGCGTCGGTGCAGACGTTGGTGCTGGTGTAGGCGTCGACGTTGGTGCCGGCGCGCTCGTCGGACCACATTCGTGAACGCCTCCCCCATCAAGATCAACTTCGTCACTTTCCTGGGCGTCATGTGGGAGTCGGAGCCAGGGCCAGGTCGGAAGTGAGGCCAGCTCAAGGGTCATAGCTCAACCAGGCGTCGCCGACGATGGAGTCGCAGAGCAATCGTCGGAAGATGAGTTGGAGCGGGTGTCAGAACGAGTGCTGGAGTCGGGGCTGGTGTCGGAAGCTGGCGTTGGGGTTGGAAGGGGAAATGAAGCTGGAGTCGTAGCTGGAGTCGGGAAATGGGCAGGAGCTAGACAATTCAGGAGCAAGAGTTGCAAAAAGAATCCATCCCATGCCCTGGAGCAGGAGATGTAGTCTGAGCCAGAATCGGGGTGGCGGTAGGAGTCGGGGTTGGACGAGACGAAGCGCGCGTCGGGGAACCTCTCGGAATTTGCGTCAGGCGTCGAAATCTGAGACGGGAGTCGGAATATAGCCGGCGTCGGGAGGGAGGCACCCGGCGCTGGAGTCGGCTGCAGCCAGCGCGGCGCTCATCGCGTCTGACGCGGTCGTATCCATCGTCGTGCCGACGGAAACCGTGACACCTGCGCGGGCGGAGACCATTACCTCGCTGCGGCTGGGCCGGGATCGGTGCAGGGCCAGTTGTGGCTCGAGTTTGTTGCGTGGGTTGGTGGCTGCGGCTGTGGGTCGGCAGTGGGTCGACTGAGAAATGGGTTTGTGGTATGGGCTGGCTGCTGGCGACATGCTGCGGGTCGGCAGAGGGGCTGGAAGCGTTGGAGGTAGAGTGGGGTGGTGTCGTCTTGCTGGACCCGTCGCGCTTCCACCGTGCTGATGTCAACAGTCGTGCGTCCACCCCCGTGCAGCGCCTCACGTCGCACTGCCAGGGACCGCCGCGTTGAGTAGCGCCGTGCTGCTGCCACCTGGCGCTGTGCTTCACGTCGTGCGATTGACCCAGCGTCTGTCCCAGCTCAGGCCGATGATCGCAGCATAGCGCCAACAAGGTGTGGCTATATGTTTTGTCCGACGATAGATCCGCAGGTCGTCTGGGCAGGCCGTGGTGCCCTCAATGCTGGAATCGGCAGCTCTCCTGGCGTTGGTGCCGTCGTTGGCGCCGCGTTGGTGCTGGCCTCGGTACTGGCAGCGGCGCTGGTGCGTGCGCTGACGCTGGTGCCAGCGTAGGTGCCCGCGTCGATCATGGCGTCGAGGTTGGAGGATGCGCTGTCGTAGGTGCCAGCATTCATGCTGGCGTCGGGAATGGCGTCGGTGCTGGCGAGGGCGCTGGAGTTGATGCCGGAGTAGGCGTCAGCGTTGTTGCTGGCTCCAGTGCCGACGTCGACGTTGACGTAGGCGCTGGCGATGGCGCAGGCGGAGACGCAGGTGTTTCTAAGGCCATTTTGGAGCGCCCTTGGGCCGTGGTGCGGGCTTGGAGAGACGTCCTGGGGCCATCTGGTTGGGAGTCTTGGAACGTCTGGGTGTTATGCTGGATGGTTCGGGCCGTTTGGGAGCCCGCTTTGGGCCCTCTTCGGCGGCTCTTGAGGCCTTAAGCCAGTTGGGGGATCTCCTGAGCAGTCTCGGGGGCCTCGCGGGCTGTCCTGGGGCGATGTTGGCGGTCTCGGGCCGTCTTGGAGCCCACTTTGGGACCTGCTGGGCAGCTCCTGTGGCCCTCTTGGGGCTGGTTTGGGGGCCACAGGGGTCTCTCTGAGGCTGTCTTGGGCTTCTCTTTGGCAGTCTTCGGGCCCTCTGGGGCCGTCTTGGGGCACTTAACGGGGCCTCCTGAACCGTCTTGGAGCGATCTGGGATGGCCCTGGAGCCGACTGGAGTCGTTCTTGGCCCGAAATGGCGAGAACATGGAAAACCTCCCAAAACCCATTGGAAATCTATGATTTTAGCCTCGGGGGACCGTCATCGGGGTCCGGTTCGGCCGTTTTGGGGGGCACCGGCCCGTCGTCGGGCCGTCTCGGGCTGTCATGGGGCTCCGTTCGGGTTCTCGTGGGCCGACCTCACGCGCTCCGGATCACGCGCTCCGGAGCGTCTCAGAGCTGTCTTGGAGCGTCTCAGAGCTGTCTTGGGGCTGCCAGAAGCCGCATTGGAGCTGACTAGGGCGACCAGCGGCCTTCGGGCCGCGGAATCTGCCCGCCATGGTGTGGACGCGGAAGTGTGGCGGGGGGAGGGAGGTTGCAGAGGACGGTGTGGATGGAGGAGGTGGCCGCTGGAGGGTTAATTAGGTGGGCGAGGGATGCAGGCAAGCAGGCCTGAAGGCAGGAACGCGGCGGTGGAGGCGGTGTCAATAAAAGCACACCCATGTAGGCACGACATGGTGTGGAGAGAAGCTGTTTCTCACGCCGCGCTCTGTGTTCATCATAACTTCTGCGGGGCGGGTCGCCGTGATAATTTTATCTGCTCTTCACCGGGGCCGAATGATAAAGCTATCTGGTAGTGCGGTGAGAATGGAGCCGGTGGGCGCGGCCTTAGAACCCGCAAGAGGGCGCCGAGACGGCCCGAGAGGTCTCCAGGACGGGCCAAGACGCTTCCCGGACGGCCCTAGAGAGCCCCACGAACTCTCTAAGACGGGCCTGGGTGCGAGAACACGACTCGATCTTTCCAGCGCACCGCCCCAAGACGTCCCCAAAAGGCCCTAAGATGGCTCCTAGAGGGTCCAAAAGGCCCCCAAGACGACGCTAGAAGTTCGACGTTCCCAAAAAGAGAAACATCCAAGGCTTCTTGGGGGCCGTTTGGGGGCCTCTGTTCGTCCTCCTGTGGATTTCTCGGGGACCTCTTCTTGGGCCGTCTTGAGAGCCTCTTGGGCCGTCGTGGGGCGATGTGCGGCCGTCGTGGGCGCCTCTCGGGCCGTCTTGGGGCCAGCTTGGGGCCATCTTGGCCCGGTATTGATAGCTTTTGGGGCTGTATTGGGTGCCCCTTAGGCCGTCACGGGCGCCTCTGGAGCCGTCGCGGGGCCGTCCCGGGCCGTGTTGCGACGCGTGCGACGGGGCACGCGCGGAAGCGATCCCAGAAGCGCTTCCTGGGCGAGCCAGAGTGCGCCGGGCGATCTTGGGGGCCTGTACAGCAGTCTTGGGATTTGTAGACGAGAGAAAATAAGCAGAGTTAAAAAATGATTCCGATTTCCGTTTTCTTGGGGCTCTGCGGGGGGTCCTCCTGAGTCTCGGGAGCCTCCTGGCCTGCCTTGGAAGCCTCTGGGGCCATCCTGGGGCTCGCTTGGGGTAATCGTGGGGCGTCCAGGCGCCCTCTTGAGCGTTTCTGAGCCGTCTGGAAGCCATCATTGGGTGGGCGCTCTTGGGGCTGTCTTGGGTGCCTCTCGGGCGCCTCTGGAGCCGTCCCGGGGCCGTCTCGGGCCGTCTTGCGACACTCCTGGATGCGTCTGGGGGCGTCTTGGGGCGATCTTGGGGGCCTGTACAGCCGTCTTGGAGACTGTGCAGACGAAGAAAATTAACAGATTTGAAAGATACGTTTTCAGGAGGAGATGGAACGATTTTCGTTTCTTGGGGCTCTGCTGGGGGTCCTCCTGAGTCTCGAGAGCCTCCTGGCCTGCCTTGGAAGCCTCTGGGGCCATCCTGGGGCTCGCTTGGGGTCCTCTTCGGGCGTCCAGGCGCCCTTATGAGCGTTTCTGAGCCGTCTTGACGCCGTTATTGGGTGGGCGCTCTTGGGGCTGCCTTGGGTGCTTCTTGGGCTGTCTCGGGCGCCTCTGGAGCCGTCCAGGGGCCGTCTCGGGCCGTCTTGCGACACTCCTGGATGCGTCTGGGGGCGTCTTGGGGTGATCTTGGGGGCCTGTACAGCCGTCTTGGAGACTGTGCAGACGAAGAAAATAAACAGATTTGAAAGATACGTTTTCAGGAGGAGATGGAACGATTTTCGCCTCTTGGGGCTCTGCTGGGGGTCCTCCTGAGTCTCGGGAGCCTCCTGGCCTGCCTTGGAAGCCTCTGGGGCCATCCTGGGGCTCGCTTGGGGTCCTCTTGGGGCGTCCAGGCGCCCTCTTGAGCGTTTCTGAGCCGTCTTGAGGCCGTTATTGGGTGGGCGCTCTTGGGGCTGTCTTGGGTGCCTCTTGGGCCGTCTCGGGCGCCTCTGGAGCCGTCCCGGGGCCGTCTCGGGCCGTTTTGCGACACTCCTGGATGCGTCTGGGGGCGTCTGGGGGCGATCTTGGGGGCCTGTACAGCCGTCTTGGAGACTGTGCAGACGAAGAAAATAAACAGATTTAAAAGATACGTTTTCCGGAAGAGATGGAACGATTTTCGTTTCTTGGGGCTCTGCTGGGGGTCCTCCTGAGTCTCGGGAGCCTTCTGGCCTGCCTTGGAAGCCTCTGGGGCCATCCTGGGGCTCGCTTGGGGTCCTCTTTGGGCGTCCAGGCGCCCTCTTGAGCGTTTCTGAGCCGTCTTGAGGCCGTTATTGGGTGGGCGCTCTTGGGGCTGCCTTGGGTGCCTCTTGGGCCGTCTCGGGCGCCTCTGGAGCCGTCCCGGGGCCGTCTCGGCCGTCTTGCGACACTCCTGGATGCGTCTGGGGGCGTCTTGGGGCGATCTTGGGGGCCTGTACAGCCGTCTTGGAGACTGTACAAACGAAGAAAATAAACAGATTCAGAAGATACTCTGGAGGAGATGGAACGATTTTCGCCTCTTGGGGCTCTGCTGGGGGTCCTCCTGAGTCTCGAGAGCCTCCTGGCCTGCCTTGGAAGCCTCTGGGGCCACCCTGAGGCTCGCTTGGGGTCCTCTTCGGGCGTCCAGGCGCCCTCTTGAGCGTTTCGGAGCCGCCTTGAGGCCATAATTTGGTGGGCGCTCTTGGGGCTGTCTTGGGTGCCTCTTGGGCCGTCTCGGGCGCCTCTGGAGCCGTCCCGGGGCCGTCTCGGGCCGTTTTGCGACACTCCTGGATGCGTCTGGGGGCGTCTGGGGGCGATCTTGAGGGCCTGTACAGCCGTCTTGGAGACTGTGCAGACGAAGAAAAAAAACAGATTTAAAAGATACGTTTTCCGGAAGAGATGGAACAATTTTCGTTTCTTGGGGCTCTGCTGGGGGTCCTCCTGAGTCTCGGGAGCCTCCTGGCCTGCCCTGGAAGCCTCTGGGGCCATCCTGGGGCTCGCTTGGGGTCCTCTTGGGGGGTCCAGGCGCCCTCGTGAGCGTTTCGGAGCCGTCTTGAAGCCGTTATTGGGTGGGCGCTCTCGGGGCTGTCTCGGGTGCCTCTTGGGCCGTCTCGGGCGCCTGTGGAGCCGTCCCGGGGCCGTCTCGGGCCGTTTTGCGACACTCCTGGATGCGTCTGGGGGCGGCTTGGGAGCCTGTACAGCCGTCTTGGAGACTGTGCAGACGAAGAAAATGAACAGATTTAAAAGATACGTTATCCGGAGGAGATGGAACGATGTTCGTCTCTTGGGGCTCTGCTGGGGGTCCTCCTGAGTCTCGGGAGCCTCCTGGCCTGCCTTGGAAGCCTCTGGGGCCATCCAGGGGCTCGCTTGGGGTCCTCTTGAGGCGTCCAGGCGCCCTCGTGAACGTTTCTGAGCCGTCTTGAGGCCGTCTTGGGGAATCTTCAGGCCCCACGGAGCCGTCTCGGAGCGCCTGGGGAACTCGCAGGGCGCCCCGGAGCCCCGGAGGGCCTGGGGAGCCTTTCGGGACAAAAACCTTATCGCACGCAAAGGTCGCTGCATTTGAGAAGAGACTAGGGCTGACCCGTGGACTCCATGCACGACATATGGCCGAGTATTTTCGGGGGAGCGGCAGGAATGCTACCGAAAGGCGATCCACATGGCGGTCAGCCCCTTCAGCAGCAGAGCCTCTTGGTGGCCGTGTGGGGGCCTCTTGGGGCTTCTTTTCGGCTTCAAAGGGGCCTCTTGGAGCCGCCTTGGGCTCTCGTCTTTGGGCCGTCTCGGAACCGTTTTGAGCGCCTATGGGTCTTCGGGCCGTCTTGGGCCGTCTGGGGCCGTCTTTGGGGCTGTCTCAGGTGCCTCTCGGGCCGTCTTGGGCGCCTCTTGGGCCGTCCTGGGCCTGTCTCGGGGCCCTGATTGGGCATCTTGGGGCGATTTGGGAGGGCTGCGTCGGAAACAGAAAGCGCGAGGCTGCCACACATGTAAGTTTTCAAAGGTAAGGGGGCGATGTTTGCGTCTCGGGGCTGTCCAGGGGAATCCTCGAGGGCCGTTTTTTCGGAGGCTCTTGGCCTGCCCTGGGGGCTCTTGGGGCCGTCGGAACGGCATCTTGAGCGGCCGTCGGGGTGGCCCCCGGAGCGGTTCGGAGCCGTCTTGGAGTCGTCGGGGCGCCCTCTTGAGCGGTTCAGAGCTGTCTGAAGGCCTTCGGGGCGGCCTCTGGAGCGTCTCCGAGCCGTCGTGGGGCCGTCGGGGCGCCCTCTTCAGGGGCTCCGAGCCGCCGGAAGGCACTCTGTCCAGAAACCTTTCTCGCACGCACTGTTCCCGGCATGATAGGAGAGATGACGTCGGGCTTCAGTTTCGCCGCCCACATCTCCTTCAACAGCGCAAGCGCCAGCTGCCACTGCCCGCCCTTCTCGCACGCGCTGATCCCAGCACTGTAGCTGATGACGTTGGGCTCCAGTTTCGCCGCCCACACCTCGCTCAGCAGCAGAAGCGCCCGCTGCCACTGCTCGCCCTTCTCGCACGCGCTGATCCCAGCGTTGTAGCTGACTAGGGCGAACCCGTGGACTTCGTCCACGTCATCTTGGGCCAGTCTTGGCTCGAAAAGGCCGTCTTGGGCCTGTTTTCGCTCGAAATGGCGAGAATGTGGAAATCTTTCAGAAACCATAGAAGAATCAATGATTTCGTTTGCCGCAGCTTGTCTGGAGCGTCTTCGAGCGGTCTTGGGCCGTCTCGGAGGCCCTCTTGGACCGCTTCCTTCTCTTCGTCCGCCTTCCGCTCTACCTCCGCCTAGACAGCCTTCGGAGCGTCACAGACGGCTATGGTGTGTCTGCGGTGTACGTCTCGCCGCTTGTCAATTTTGAAAGCACCTGGGGCCTTGAAAAAAGTCACAAATGGGCTCTGGTGACTTTTTTGCGGCTGCCTCTTCGAAGCCTGATGGCGGGCGCTGCCGTATCCTTGTGAACGGTTAGTGGGCCTCTCGGGGTTTCTTTTCGAGCTCCTGGGGGCCTATTGGGGCCTCGTTGGCTGTCTTGCGGCCTCCTAGGGGCCTCTTGGGGCCCTCTTGGGTCGTCTTGCGGCCTCCTGGGGGCCTTTGAATTTCTTTTGGGCGCCTCTGGGGCCGGTCCTGGGCTGTCCCCCCGAGCCTCTTCGGAGGGACAGCCCAGGAAATCTATTGTGCTTGCGTGCTGTGCGTGCGTGCTCCTGTGTAAGAGGTCGGAAGGGTGTCCCGACGTCACAGCTCGCTCTGGGGAGCTGTGCCTGGGAGAGCTCTCCGCGCTGCGTCTCGCTCTTGGGAGCCTTGGTGAGAAGAGCTTTGCACTTCGCCGATCGCTCTCTTTGTGGGCGTCTCTGGGCCTGCTTGGTGGTCCTTGTGGGAGTCTTTTTCGGGCCATTCTTAAGCTTTTTTGGGCTGCTCTGGGAGCGTTTTGCGACGTCTTGGGGCCATTTGGGGCCGTCACGGGGCGTCCAGGAGGCCTTGGACCGTCTTGGAGCTCTCTTGAGACTGCCTGAGGCCGTCTTGGGAGCCTCTTGGGGCCCCCTCGGAGCTCTTGGGGCCGTGTTGGGGTTCTGTGAGGCCGTTTCAGGGCTCTCTGGCGTCGTCTTGGGACTCTTGTGGGCCGTCTTGGAGCCCTCTTAGGGGCCGCTGGCGTCTTTTTGGGGCGATGTGGGAGGCCTCTTGGCGTGTCCTGGGCCGCTGAGGAGCACACGAGGCGGGCATGCTAAAAATAGACGTTTTCCCATAGGCGTTTGACGATGTGTGCCTCTTTGGCGTGCGCTCGGGGCCCTCTTGGGGCGTCTTTGCGGCCTCTTGGATCGTCGTGGAGCCCCCCCAGAAGGCTTCGGGCCCTCGTGGACCGTCTTGGGACCCACTGAGGCCGTCTTGGAGCGCTCTTGGATGTCTGGCAACCCCTCTGGGACTGGCCTGAGCGATTCGGCCCCTGGAGGCGCCATAAAGGGGCGATGTTGTGCATTATGAAGTTTTTGTTGGGCTGCTCTGGTAGCATTTTGGGACGTTTTGGAACCTTTTTGGGCCGTCACGGGGCGGCCAGGAGGCATTGGACCGTCTTGGAGCTCTCTTGAGGCTGCCTGAGACCGTCTTGGGAGCCTCTTGGGGCCCCCTCGGAGCTCTTGGGGCCGTGTTGGGGTTCTGTGAGGCCGTTTCAGGGCTCTCTGGCGTCGTCTTGGGGCTCTTGTGGGCCGTCTTGGAGCCCTCTTAGGGGCCACTGGCGTCTTTTTGGGGCGATGTGGGAGGCCTCTTGGCGTGTCCTGGGCCGCTGAGGAGCACACGAGGCGGGCATGCTAAAAATAGACGTTTTCCCATAGACGTTTGACGATGTGTGCCTCTTTGGCGTGCGCTCGGGGCCCTCTTGGGGCGTCTTTGCGGCCTCTTGGATCGTCGGGGAGCCCACCCCAGAAGGCTTCGGGCCCTCGTGGACCGTCTCGGGGCCCACTGAGGCCGTATTGCAGCGCTCTTGGACGGTCTGGCAACCCCTCTGGAGCGCCTCTGGGACCGGCCTGAGCGGTTCGGCCCCCTGGTGGCAGACGAGGCAATTCTGTGCACACGAGGCCCTGTGAACCATTCTCGCGCGCGCTTCCACTGGCCATGTAGGAGAGATGACGTTGGGATACAGCTTCGCCTCCCCCATCCCGCTCAGCAGCGCCAGCGCCCACTGCCACTGCTCGCCCTTCTCGCACGCGCTGATCCCAGCGTTGTAGCTGGTAACGTCGGACTCCAGCTTCGCCTCCCACATTTCGCTCAACAACACGAGCGCCCACTGCCACTGCTCGCCCTTCTCGCACGCGGTGATCCCAGCGCTGTAGCTGACTAGGGCTGACCCGTGGACTCCGTCCACGGTAAGCTGCCACGAAGTGGCATGTGATTTGCGCTCGCCTCCCACATCGCCCCGTAATGGCGGGCGGGCGGGAGACACCCCCTCGCGTCGTGAAAGAATCGAGGCGGAACATGAGAGGCCTCCCACATGTATCGGCGATGCAGCGGCGACGTCGGCGGTGCTTCGCCGAGGTCTGCGCGAGAAGCTCGGGCTCCGAATCGAGCCGCATCGACGATGCATCGGCGATGCGGCCACCCTGACCTCACTTTGGAGGCCCGAGAACATGTTTGGTAATGTTCAGCCCCTGGGGCCCTCGCAGGGCCCCCGGACACCGTGAGCAAAGCAGCCCAAGAGGAGAGAACGGTCCGCGGGAAAGAGTCCAGCGGCGTCTTGTGGGCGTTTAGGGGCTACGGGGGGTTCTGTTCGGGCGTCTTGGGTGTCTCTGGGCCGTGTTGGAGCCTTCGGAGGCCGGCGTAGGCGCCTCTTGGGTCATCGTGGGCCGTCTTGGACCGCTCCTGGGGCCGTATTGGGTGCCTCTTGGGCCGCCTTGGGCGCCTCCTGGGCCGTCGCGGGGCCGTCCTGGACAGTCGTGGGACCGAGCGTCCTGGAGCCGTGCTGGGCCGTTCGAGGGATTAGATGGCAAGAGCCTGGGAATCCTTCAAGCAGCAGTGGAAAATCCATGTTTTGGCCGTCTCACGGGGAGTCTCCTGGGCCGACTTGAGGCTTCTCGCCTGTCGTCGGGCACTCTTGGGCTGCCCTGGGACTCGCTGGGAGTCCGCTAGGGCCGTCGGGGCGCTCTCTCTGAGCCGGCTTGGGGCCGTCGGGGGCCATCGAGCCTCCGTGGGGAGGCCCTCCGAGCGCTCTGGTGACTTGTTCTGGTTGCCTTGTCGAAGCCTGATGGCAGGCGCTGCGTTCTCCTTGGGAACTGTTTTGGGGGCCTTTTGGGGGTTTCTCTTCGGCCTCCTGGGTGGGGCCCTCGTGGGCCGTCTGGCAGCCTTCTGAGGTCCTTTTGGGGATCCTCTTCGGCCCTCGTGGGTGCCTCTTAGGGGCCGTCTGAGGCCGTCTTGGGGCGCCTCCTGGGGCCGTCTGGGGGCCCTCTTGGGCCATCCGTGGCCGCTCTTGGGTCTGTCTTGATTGCATCTTGGGCTGTGATGACCGCCGCGGCATCCGTCGAGGGGCCGTCGGGGGCCGTCTGGGGAGCCGCATGGGGGCCTCCTGAGGCGTCTTGGGCCGATCTTGGGGGCCCGTATTGTCGTCGCTGAAGCTTTGAAAACGGAAAGCACGAGAATTGCGATAATGAGCGTTTTCCGTGATTTGGGGACGATGTTTGCTTGTGCGGGCTCTCTCGGGCGTCTTCTGGGAGCGCACTTGGAACGTTTTGGGGGCCTCGCGGGTGCATCTTGGGGCCGTCTGGGGCCGTCTTGGGCGCCTCTGGGGCCGTCTTGACACCGTCTGGGGGCCCTCTTGGGCCATCTGTGGCCGCTCTTGGGTCTGTCTTGATTGCATCTTGGGCTGTAATGACCGCCGCGGCATCCGTCTGGGGGCCGTCGGGGGCCGTCTGGGGAGCCGCATGGGGGCCTCCTGAGACGCCTTGGGCCGATCTTGGGGGCTGTCGTCGTTGAAGCTTTGAAAACGGAAAGCACGAGAATTTCGAAAATGAGCGTTTTCCGTGATTGGAAACGATTTTTGCTTGTGCGGGCTCTCTCGGGCGTCTTCTGGGAGCGCACTTGGAACGTTTTGGGGGCCTCGCGGGTGCATCTTGGGGCCGTCTGGGGCCGTCTTGGGCGCCTCTGGGGCCGTCTTGACACCGTCTGGGGGCCCTCTTGGGCCATCTGTGGCCGCTCTTGGGTCTGTCTTGATTGCATCTTGGGCTGTAATGACCGCCGCGGCATCCGTCTGGGGGCCGTCGGGGGCCGTCTGGGGAGCCGCATGGGGGCCTCCTGAGACGTCTTGGGCCGATCTTGGGGGCCCGTATTGTCGTCGTTGGGGGCCCGTATTGTCGTCGTTGAAGCTTTGAAAACGGAAAGCACAAGAATTTCGGAAATGAGCGTTTTCCGTGATTGGGGACGATGTTTGCTTGTGCGGGCTCTCTCGGGCGTCTTCTGGGAGCGCACTTGGAACGTTTTGGGGGCCTCGCGGGTGCATCTTGGGGCCGTCTGGGGCCGTCTTGGGCGCCTCTGGGGCCGTCTTGACACCGTCTGGGGGCCCTCTTGGGCCATCTGTGGCCGCTCTTGGGTCTGTCTTGATTGCATCTTGGGCTGTAATGACCGCCGCGGCATCCGTCGAGGGGCCGTCGGGGGCCGTCTGGGGAGCCGCATGGGGGCCTCCTGAGACGTCTTGGGCCGATCTTGGGGGCCCGTATTGTCGTCGTTGGGGGCCCGTATTGTCGTCGTTGAAGCTTTGAAAACGGAAAGCACGAGAATTTCGAAAATGAGCGTTTTCCGTGATTGGGGACGATGTTTGCTTGTGCGGGCTCTCTCGGGCGTCTTCTGGGAGCGCACTTGGAACGTTTTGGGGGCCTCGCGGGTGCATCTTGGGGCCGTCTGGGGCCGTCTTGGGCGCCTCTGGGGCCGTCTTGGGACCGTCTGGAGGCCCTCTTGGGCCATCTGTGGCCGCTCTTGGGTCTGTTTTGATTGCATCTTGGGCTGTAATGACCGCCGCGGCATCCGTCGAGGGGCCGTCGGGTGCCGTCTGGGGAGCCGCATGGGGGCCTCCTGAGACGTCTTGGGCCGATCTTGGAGGCCCGTATTGTCGTCGTTGAAGCTTTGAAGACGAAAAAGCACGAGAATTTCGAAAATGCGCGTTTTCCGTGATTGGGGACGATTTTTGCTTGTGCGGGCTCTCTCGGGCGTCTTCTGGGAGCGCACTTGGAACGTTTTGGGGGCCTCGCGGGTGCATCTTGGGGCCGTCTGGGGCCGTCTTGGGCGCCTCTGGGGCCGTCTTGGGACCGTCTGGAGGCCCTCTTGGGCCATCTGTGGCCGCTCTTGGGTCTGTCTTGATTGCATCTTGGGCTGTAATGACCGCCGCGGCATCCGTCTGGGGGCCGTCGGGGATCGTCTGGGGAGCCGCATGGGGGTCTCCTGAGACGTCTTGGGCCGATCTTGGGGGCACGTATTGTCGTCGTGGACGCATTGAAAAACGAAAAGCACGGGAGTTGCGAAAATGAGCGTTTTCCGTTGGTTTGGGGACGATGTTTGCTTGTGCGGGCTCTCTCGGGCGTCTTCTGACAGCCCAGTTGGAGCGTTGTGTGGGCCTCGTGGGTGCATCTTGGGGCCGTCTGTGGTTGTCTTGGGCGCCTGTGGGTCCGTCTTGGGACCGTCTGGAGGCCCTCCTGGGCCATCTGTGGCCGCTCTTGGGGCTGTCTTGACTGCTTCTTGGGCTGCAATGGGCGCCACAGGAGCCGTCCTGAGACCGTCGGGGGCCGTCTTGTGAACCTCATGGGGACCTCCTGGGACGTCTTGGGCCGATCTTGAAGGCCCGTATCGTCGTCGCGGACGCTCTGGAAACGAGAAGCACAAGAGTTGCGAAAATGCACGGTTCCCTCACGTTTTGGGACGTTTTTTGCTTGTGCGAGCTCTCTCGGGCGTTTTCTGGGAGCCCGCTTGGAGCGTTTCGGGAGGCCTCTTGGGCCGGCTCGGGGGGCTGTGCTCGGGTGATCCTCGGCCCGATTGAGTGAGTGAGACCGTCCTGGGGCGGCCACACGGAGCGTCCTAGGACAGACCTAAGGGTGGTACCTACCAAGGGGCTTTGTAGTGAGCACCCGTCGCTCTGGCACCAGGGTGCCTGGAAAGGGTCGCATCTGGGTCCATCTTCGGGGCGTCTTGGGAATCTCCTCAGGCGTTCTGCTAGGTCTGACCCGCGGACCACGTCCACGACACCTGCTCGAGGTGGCGAGCGGTGTCTGGGCAAGCGTGCTTGCACCTGCCCAGTGCCTTCTACAGCCGCCTGCTGTTCCTGGGTGCTGCCTGTTGCCATTTGCGGCCTTGCGTTTGGCCTTTCTTCTGCTGCCGCCTGCGGCAGCGGCTTGCTATGGGTTGGTGCATGTGCTAGCTGTTGTCTGGTGGTGGATATGTGCCGCCTGCCTGTCGCTGCTGCTTGCTGCAGGATGCTGCTTGGCTCTGGTGATGTCAACGCGTGCTGCTGCTGCAGGTGCTGCTCGCTGTTGCGTCTGCTCCCTGCTGCTGGATCCTCATCCTCTTTCTCAGTCCCTCCACCCTTCCCCCCTTCGATGTTCCATCGTGCCAATCGTCGTTTCTACGACGACGCTTCAAAGACTGCAAGCATCCAGGGCCTCTGGGGGCTTCTGTTTGCGTTTGCCTATTGGGGGTCTCTTGAGCTGTACCGGCGATGTTCTTGGGCGCCTCTCGGTCAATCTTAAGGCAGTCTGGGGCCCCTTGGGCCGCTCTTCGGGCTCTCTTGGGGTTCTCTTGGGCCGTCTGGGCGTCGCTAGGGCCGTCCTGGGGCCGGCTTGGGGCGGCTTGGGGCCAGCAAGAATGTCAGCGTGTGTCTGCTGTCGCTTGTTGAGTTCGGTTGCTTGCTGCCGTTTCGATGCCAATGCGCGCGTCATTTGTTCAGCCTGCACCGTCTTGCCGTTTGCGTGATGTTTGCTTGATGTTTGCTTGCAGGTCCTGCGAGTTGTTCCTGTTTGCCAGGACCTTTGGAGCGTGGACAACAAGTCCTTCGGGCGTGCGATGAGCCTCTCGCCTCTCGTCCGCTGCCCGTGTCTTGAGAGCAGCTTTGGAGCCTCTTCTGGGGGCCTCCTGGAAGCCGTTCGGGGGCCTCTTGGCTTTTTGTTCGGCCTCCTGGGGGCCTCTGGGGCCGCCTTGGGCGCCTCGTGGGCCGTCTTTGGGCTGTCTCGGGTGGCTCTCGGGCCTTATTGGGGCCTCTTGGGCCATCTTGGGCGCCTCATCGGCCATCTTGGAGCCCTCCTGGGATGGGCCATATTGGGGGTGTTGGGCCGTCCCGGGACTCTGTGAGCCCTCTTGGGCGGCTCTTGGGGCCCACCTGGGGGGCTCCTGGGGGCTCTCTCGCGCCTTTCCGGTCTTGCTTGGGCCGTCTTGGGCTCCTCCAGGAGCTGTCTTGGAGCATGTCTGAACCGACTTGGGTCCCTTGCCGGAGCCTCTTGAGCCTTGGGGCATTCGTTGGGGGCCCAGGAGCTGTCTTGGGCCGCTCTGAGCTCGAAATAACGAGAACCTGACAATCAGGCAATTACTCCGACCGAAGGACCCCACATGAGAAGCTGTTCAGCTTGCCCTTAGCCATTTCCTCCTCGCCCTGGCAGAAACCCTCCTCTCGGCATCTGCTCTGCTGCGGCCTGAGCGACGGATTCCGATGACCCGCCTCGGAGTCGAACATGAAGTGCGGGCCCCTTAAGGAGGGGGCTCCCGCCTGAGACTTCCTCGCAATTCACTCACAGACGAGGCTCCCGCCTGATACGTCCTCCATATTCAAGCCTGAGGAGCCCAAACTGAACAACAGTTACAAAATTCCGATGACCCGCCTCGGATTCGAACATGCAGCGCGGGCCCCTTAGGGAGGAGGCTCCCGCCTGAGACTTCCTCGCAATTCATTCACAGACGAGGCACCCGCCTGATACTTTCTCCATATTCAAGCCTGAGGAGCCCAAAAATGACCACAGTTACAGATTGCCGATGGCCCGCCCCGGATTCGAACATGAAGTGCGGGCCCCTTAGGGAAGGCTCCCGCCTGAGACTTCCTCGCAATTCACTCACAGACGAGGCTCCCGCCTGATACTTACTCCATATTCAAGCCTGAGGAACCCAAAAACGACCACAGTTACAGGATGCCGATGACCCGCCTCGCATTCGAACATGAAGTGCGGTCCCCTTAAGGAGGGGGCTCCCGCCTGAGACTTCCTCGCAATTCACTCACAGACGAGGCTCCCGCCTGATACGTCCTCCATATTCAGGCCTGAGGAACCCAAAAACGACCACAGTTACAGGATGCCGATGACCCGCCTCGCATTCGAACATGAAGTGCGGGCCCCTTAAGGAGGAGGCTCCCGCCTGAGACTTCCTCGCAATTCATTTACAGACGAGGCACCCGCCTGATACTTCCTCCAATTTCAAGCCTGAGCAGCCCAAAAATGACCACAGTTACAGATTGCCGATGGCCCGACCCGGATTCGAACATGAAGTTCGGGCCCCTTAGGGAGGGAGCTACCGCCTGAGACTCCCTCACAATTCACTCACAGACGAGGCTCCCGCCTGATACTTCCTCCACGTTCAGGCCTGAGGAGCCCAAAAATGACGGCAGTTACAGGATGCCGATAACCCGCTTCGAATTCGAACATGCAGCGCGGGCCCCTTAGGGAGGGAGCTTCCGCCTGAGACTTCCTCACAATTCACTCACAGACGAGACTCCCGCCTGATACGTCTTCCATATTCAAGCCTGAGGAGCCCAAAAGAGACGACAGTTACAGGATGCCGATGACCCGCCTCGGATTCGAACATGAGATGGGGCCCCTTAGGGAGAGAGCTCCCGCCTGAGACTTCCTCACAATTCACTCACAGACGAGGCTCCCGCCTGATACGTCCTCCATATTCAGGCCTGAGGAACCCAAAAACGACCACAGTTACAGGATGCCGATGACCCGCCTCGCATTCGAACATGAAGTGCGGTCCCCTTAAGGAGGGGGCTCCCGCCTGAGACTTCCTCGCAATTCACTCACAGACGAGGCTCCCGCCTGATACGTCCTCCATATTCAGGCCTGAGGAACCCAAAAGAAACGACAGTTACAGGATGCCGATGACCCGCCTCGGATTCGAACATGAGATGGGGCCCCTTAGGGAGAGAGCTCCCGCCTGAGACTTCCTCACAATTCACTCACAGACGAGGCTCCCGCCTGATACGTCTTCCATATTCAGGCCTGAGGAACCCAAAAACGACCACAGTTACAGGATGCCGATGACCCGCCTCGCATTCGAACATGAAGTGCGGTCCCCTTAAGGAGGGGGCTCCCGCCTGAGACTTCCTCGCAATTCACTCACAGACGAGGCTCCCGCCTGATACGTCCTGCATATTCAGGCCTGAGGAGCCCAAAAATGACCACAGTTACAGGATTCCGATGATCCGCCTCGGAGTCGAACATGAAGTGCGGACCCCATAAGGAGGAGGCTCCCGCCTGAGACTTCCTCACAATTCACTCACAGACGAGGCTCCCGCCTGAGACATCCCCCATTGTCATGCCAGGAGGCGAGTGATGACGAAATGATGAGTGAGTAAATGATGATGGTCAGTCTGAGTGAGTGATGGTGATTATGGTGACGATGAGAAGTGAGCGTGTGAGTGAGTGAATGAGTGAGTGTCAATGTAAGTGAGTGTGTGATTGATGAACATGATGAACATGTTGATGATGATTATGATATAACCATGATGATGATGATGCTGATGCTGATGCTCATGCTGATGGTGATGATGATGATGATGATGGTGACGATGGTGATGGTGATGATGATGGTGGTGATGATGATGATGATGATGATGATGGTGATGATGATGATGATGATGATGATGATGATGATGATGATGATGATCATGATGATGATGATGATGATGATGATGATGATGATGATGATGATGATGATGATGATGATGATGATGATGATGATGATGATGATGATGATGATGAGTGAGCCAAGGAGTGAGTGAGGGTGAGTGATGACGAGGGAGAGAGGGGGTGAGGGAGGACTGCGCGGGGGGTCCAGAGAAAAGAAGAACCCCACTTAGGATGTGGGGAACAACTATTCAAACAAATCATGATATCTGGCCGACGCGAGCCGTCTGGAAGGCCTCTTGGGCCGTTTGGGGGTCATGTTGGGGCTCTTGGGCTGTCTCGGAGCTCTCCGTGAGCCCTCTTAGGCGGCTATTGGGGCCCGTTTAGGGGCTCCTGGGGGCCCTCTCTCAGGCCATTTTGTAGCTCTCTTGGGCCGTCTTGGGCTCCTCTGAGAGCCGTCTCGGAGCTCTCGGGAGCCGTCTTGGGGCCCTTGCCAGAGCTCTTGGGCGGCCTTGGAGCGCTCGGGGGGGCCCAAAAGCCGTCTTGGGCCGCTCTTGGCTCGAAATCGCGAAAGAAAATCAGGCAAAAACTACAACGCTCGAAAAATTGGCCGCGACCCCGTCTGGACGGCCTCTCGGGCCGTCCTGGGCCATGTTGGGGTTCTTGGGCCGATCTGGGTGCTCCCTGACGGCGTCCCGAAGCGTGCTCGGGCCGCCTGGGGGCACGCTGGGCCGCGCCATGGGCGCCAGGGGCCCGGCCAAGCCGCGCCAGCGGCCCGCCGAGAACGATGTGGGACACTTGGTCCGTGTCCCTTGCCGCACGCGCTTTCCCTGGACATGTAGGAGAGATGACGTCGGGCTCCAGCGTCGCCTCCCGCATCTCGCTCAGCAGCACCAGCGCCCGCTGCCACCGCTCGCCTTCTGTGCACGCGCTGATCCCGGCGCTGTAGCTGACTAGCGTGCACCTGTGGTGTGGTCACCGGTATCGACGTTGAGGGGGGGCAGTGCTTGTAGGGCGTGCCTCCACAAGCAAGTGGCGTCACTCCACTTGCTTTGGGGATCTCTTGGAATCCACTTGAAGCCGCTCTCAGCCGGCGCCTGGGAGCGCTCCGAGACGGCCTAAATTGGGCCCGAAAAGAATCCAAAAGCAAATGGAGTAACGCCACTTGCTTCAGGGCTATCTTGCAGTCCTTTTGGAGCTCTCTGGGGGTCTCCCCTTGAAGCCTCTCGGGGGCCCCCGGAGCTGCCCTGGGGCTCCAAGGAGAAGTCAGGTGGGCTCCTGAGAGGCTTCAGCAGGGCCCCAAGTGCACCCCAAGAGGGCCCAAAAAGGAATTGGCGTCACTCCACTTGCTTTGGGGATCTCTCGGAATGCACTTCAAGCCGTCTTCGAAGCCTCCTTGTGGTCTCGTGGGGCCCGCTCCTGCCTACCCTGCGGCTTCAGGCGGGACTGAGCGCTCGGAGAGCGCCCCAAGTGCCCCAAGTGGGCCCAGAGAGAATCCAAAAGCAAGTGGCGTCACTCCACTTGCTTTTGGGCTCTCTTGGAATCCACTTGAAGCCGCTCTCAAAGTCCTTCTGGGGCCTCGTGGGGCCTGCTTGGGCCTACCCTGGGGCTTCCGGCGGGACTTAAGTGGCGCCTGGGAGCGCTCCGAGACGGCCCCAAGTGGGCCAGGAGAGAATCCAAAAGCACGTGGAGTGACGCCACTTGCTTCTGGGCTATCTTGCAGTCCTTTTGGAGCTCTCTGGGGGTCCCCCCTTGAAGCCTCTCGGGGCCACCCTGGAGCTACCCTGGGGCTCCAGGGAGAAGTCAGGTGGGCTCCTAAAAGGCTTCAGCAGGGCCCCAAGTGCACCCCAAGAGGGCCCAATAAGGAAGTGGCGTCACTCCACTTGCTTTGGGGATCTCTCGGAATGCACTTCAAGCCGCCAGCGAAGCCTCCTTGTGATCTCGTGGGGCCCACTCCTGCCTACCCTGCGGTTTCAGGCGGGACTCAGCCGGCCTCCAGGAGCGCTCGGAGAGCGCCGAGGGAATCAGCGAAGCACCCTGCATTCCTCTAAGAAGGAATCAGCGAAGCACCCTGCCTGTCTCTAGGAAGGAATCTGCGAAGCACCCTGTCTTCCTCTGAGAAGCCCTCGAGGATATCTGCGAAGCACCCTGCCTTCCTCTAAGAAGCCCTCCCCCCTCCCCCTGCTCCGCTCGCCTCGGCGCGCCGACGAATCGCGGCCGTCGTCGACTCGTGGACGGCCCCCGCGGATCGGCGACGACTGGCATGGACCACGACCAAGACCGGCGTCGACGAGACTACGCGACGGCAGGGCGGGGAAGGAGGGGGAAGGGGGAGGGAAAGGGAGCGGAGGGACATGGAGGAGGGCGGGGGGGGGGCAGGGCGAAGAGGGGGGGGGGGGGGAACTCTGGGCCCTGGTTGTCGGCACCCCTCCCCGAGCAGCCGGGCGAGCACCGCCTGGATCTCCGATTTGTTTGGACATCGGGCGCTTCGGAAAGAAAGGAGCCGCCAGATTTTAGCGTTGTGTCGGGCTCCTGGATCCCGCAGCGGGCCCCAGGGCCGTCGCAAGGCGGCTCGGGACGAAAGCCGGTCTATAGGGATGCTGCCGAGACCTCCGGGGCCGACGCACCGAACGAATTGGAGCGGCCCGATGCCTGGGCCCACGGTCGTCGGGGCGCGCGGGCTCGCACTGTGGGGGTGGCCTCCCGCCGCCTGCGGCCTCCCGGGGGGCCGCGTTCGGACCCCGCGGGGCCCTCAGAGCGGATCTGGGACGAAACGCTGCCCCCGGCTCCGGATTTTGTGCCGCTTTTCCGTCGCCGTCGCCGTCGCCGCCGCCGCCGCCGAGGGCTGCCAGCCCAGCGCGGCGATCTGCGACGTCCAGGCGCGCAATGTAAGGCCGGCTCGGCGGCCCCGACTGGAAGGAAGCACAATGCTACAGACATGAACGCTCGGAGGTCCGTGCGGACTTCTCAGGTCGGCGCTGGATCCCCCTCCCCAGCGCGCGGAGCGCGCCAGGGGCGGCGCCGGAGGCGCCGCCAGGAAGGACCAGCGCCGTTCCAGGGAATCCGCGCGGACCTCCGAAAGTTTATGCTCATGGCATTCTTCTTTCTCGATTGGTCGCCGACGCTCAGAGAGTAATCCGCGACCCTGGTAGCGAGGTGAGGCATGAAGGTGCCGAGGACAAGGTGGCTCGTGCGTGGGGCATCCCGGTTCGGCAGGGTCACATCGTCCGTTCGTCTGGGGCTCTTTGTGAACTGCATCATGTGCCCTAGTTTCGGTTCTCTTGAAGCTGTCGTGGGCTCCTCTGGGCAAGTCCTGTCGGGAGTCTGTTGGGCACTCTTGAGGCATTTCAAGAAGATCGCGGGAGCCTCTTGGGGGAGCCCCTCTTGGGGCCCTCTGGGGCCGTCTTGGGGCCCTCTTGGGGCCCTGCGCGGCTGGCGCGGAACCTCCTGGGGCCGGCTTATGCCGGCTTGGGCTGGCTTGGGAGCCTCTGGACCCGTTGGGCCTCTCTGGGACTTCTCTTCGCGCCCTCCGGGACCATCTTGGGGCCGTCTTGGAATCGTCTTGGGGCTTTCTTAGGCCATCTTGGGGCGCTCTTGGGAGCCTCTGGGGCCGCCCTTGCAGGATCTGGGAGGCCCCTGGGGCCGTCTTGGGCGGCTGAATACGGAAAAAGTGGGGGCACGGAAAACATCGAACAAACCATAGAAAATCAATGCGTTCGGCCTCCGGAAGCGTTCCCTGGGAGTCTCTTGGGGCGGTCCTGGGACTTCGTGGGCGCCTCCTGGGCTGTCTGGGGGCAATGTTCGGCAGTCTTGCGCCGTCTCCTGCGCCATCGAGCCTTTCCGAAAGCTACATAGACGGCACCCAGGGCCCGCCCGGAGCGGCCCGGGCGGCCCGCGCCCTGGGGCCCCCCCCCGAGCGGCCCGGAGGGGACCGGTTCGCTGCCACCGCTCGCCATTTTCGCGCGCGGCGGCCGCGGTATTGTAGGACAGATGACGTCGGGCTCCAGCTTCGCCTCCCGCATCTCGCCCAGCAGCACAAGCGCCCGCTGCAACTGCCCGCCCTTCTCACACGCGCTGATCCCAGCGTTGTAGGAGAGACTAGGGTTGACCCGCGGCCTGCCGGCCGCGGCATCTGCGCGCCACGACGAGGAATTGGAACGTCTCCAGGGCCTCGCGGGGGGGAAGTCGGAGGGGACAGCGTGGATGGAGGAGGCGGCCACTGGAGAGGGAGGTGGGCGAGGGATGCAGGCAAGCAGACCTGAAGGCAGGAACGCGGTGGTGGAGGCGGTGTCAGTTGAAGCACACCCATGTAGGCACGACGTCGTATGGACAGAAGCTGTTTTTCACGCCGCGCCATGCGTTCGACACAATTTCAGCAGGGCGGGTCGCCGTGATCATTGTATCTGCTCTTCGCCGGGGCCGAATGAAAAAGCTATCTGGTAGTGTGGTGAGAATGGGGCCGGTGGGCGCGGGCATGTTCCTGTCCGTTCGTCTGGAGTTTAGACGGCCTCAGAAGCCCGCAAAAGGGCGCCGAGACGGTCCAAGAGGTCTCCTGGGCCTCGAAGACAATCCAAAAGGGCCCCACGAACTCACAAAGACGGGCCCCGGTGCGAGGACACGAATCGACCTTTCCAAGACGTCCCCAAAAGGCCCAGAGGCGGCTCCCAGATGGTCCAAGAGGCCTCCAAGACGACGCTGGAAGTTGGACGCTCCCCAAAAAACAAGCATCTAAGGCCTCTTGGGGGCCGTATGGGGGCATCTTCTCGTCCTCCTGACGAGTCTCTCGGGGCCCTATTGAGCCGTCTTGAGTGCCTCTGAGGTTGCGTCTTGAGGCGATCTGGGGCCGTCTTGAGCGAATCTCGGGCCATCTTGGGGCCGTCTTGGGACCATCTTGGGCCGATATTGGGCGTTCTTGGGGTTGTCTTGTGTGAAAGTTGTATTGGCAGGGATGTGAGTTATAGGATGATAATTAGAATTATCTCTGCTGCTGCTCTCGCTCGCTCATGCTTGCACTCTCTTGTTCACTATTGCCATTTGTGGCTTGGACCCGCCCAGCTGAGGCGGGAGGGTGGACGCACCTATCGAACGCTGAGTTCGATTCGGTATAAGATATCCTATCATCTGCCCTTCTTCTTCTTGCATCGAGAGGTTGTGGGTGGAGAGATTTGGATCAATATTTACACTGGTAGCGTGAGCTGAATCAGTCCACGGTACGAGGATTTCATACAGAGTGGCCGTGCAGATATATGCTGGCGCTCACTTACATCCTCGCGGTGCTTAACCACTGCGCTCCACAGATCACGGTGATCGACAAAACGCTCAAAATCATTACCTACAACAGCTTGGACGAGGATCGTTGCATCAACAGCATCCCGGGCGAGCAGCAGAACTACAGCAGCACCGATCAAGACAGCTACTACATCGGAGACAAGCTCAGTAGCATCACAGTCATCAAGATGACGTCCAGGCAGCAGCAGCAGTTCAATGACGGCCCCCTCTTCGTGGATAAAGAGGGCGTGGTACACTACAACGGCGACCCATCCTACGGAGAGGAGTTCGAGGAGCGTGCAATACTCGGCTACCACGCGAGCGAGGAGAAAATCAAGAAGCTCTACGCCATCAAGCTCAAGAATTCTCTGAATGGGCGAGCGTGGACACTCACACGAAAGAAGGCTGAGATCAGTACGCAAGCAGTTTTGGAACAAGCAGGTACTGACCCACTTGCTGCAGTCAAACTGGTGGTAACTACAGTACGACAGGCGTGCGAGAGAATCGCACCACTACAGAAGCAGCAAGCGTTCGAGGAGTATTTCTTCCGAGGTTTTCGCAATCGGACAGAGTCTGTGCAGGACTACATATCGAGGCGAGAGACGGAGTACGAGCGGCTCAAGTCACTTTCAACGAACACGACAGTCAGCGAAGACCTGCGGACATACTTCCTACTAAAGCTAGCAAACATCAGCATGCAAGAGCACAAGGCAATCCTTGGCCAATGCAACAACGAGTACATCTGGGACGACGTGACGGCAGCCATGCTGATACAGCTGGACAGCACAGGCCGAGACGATCGTGGACATGAACGATACGGAGCCTACCCGGTGGACTACGACGACGAAGAAGAAGATGCTCTACTCGGAGACGAATGTACACCGTGCGACGAGGACGTTTTCCTGAGTGATGCGGACAACGACGTACTTGCAGCGGACATCGACGAGTTCGAGGGAGTGATTGACGACGTGGACCCGGAAGAGATCAGCCAGAAGGAGTGCGACACCCTGGCGACGGAGGCTCAACGTCTTGGCTGGAAAGCTGGACGGCGCAACCACGAGCCCAATTATAAGCAGGCCTGGGAGCGGCTTGCTCAGAGCAAGTCGAATAGAGGCTGGAAAGCCAACATCAACAAGCAAGGCTCTATCAAGATGGACAGCAAAGAGGCTGATGATAAGCTGAAGCAGATCAAGGCGCGCACGAAGTGCAATGCGTGCCACAAGAAGGGTCACTGGAAGGGTGACCCCGAGTGCGAAGAGACGAGGTCACCAGCGAGTGGATCCAGTACGCTACAACGTGGAGGACGAGGAGGCGGACGTGGAAAACGAGGCTTTCACGGACGACCTGGAGATGTTCTACGACGAGCTGGATTCGCAATGGCGACCGCGGTCAAGCTGCTGATGGCGGACAGCTCGATGGACATGACCGCCATTCAGATTGTCAGCGACCAGCTGGCAAGCATAGACGTGGCGATGGAGGAGATCACGAGTCTGACGAAGGTGAGAATCGACACCGAGGAGCAGATCGTGAACACCTACGCGGTATCAGCAGCAGGAGACCAGCCGAACTTCCAAGAGAGGATCGACCAGGCACACGAACCACACCAGTACCTGGAGAGCATCAGGCACAAGAATCTGACGAACCCCTGAGCACTCCAGTGAGCTCAACGAGCAGACCGACACCAGGGACGTGGTCGAGGACGGAGCCCAGCAGACCAAGTACACACTACCTGGAAGAAAACAACACAGAGGCCGATCTACAGAAGATACGAGATCGTGCGGAGCAGATCGCAGCATTGTGGGTAAGCTGCGAGAACATGGAAGCGGCCTACAGGGACTATATGGATTTCTGTTTGGACTGGGCCTTACATCGCTTCCAGCAGCTCATGCACATCACTTTGGAGATGACACCGAACGGTCTCAGGAATATGGCCTACGATCTATGCCAAGCAGCCTGGGACAGGACCTCGGAGCTTCGTGACATCGTAAGGAGTACCTGCGAGCGCCTACCGATTGGAGTACGACCGACATGGTTGTGGACGCAACGCCGAGCTGGAACCAACTACGCTCCAGAGGGAGTTGGGCGGCAGCAACCTTGCGAGGAGCTGGAGGAAATTGAAGCCTACGCAGTACGAAAAGGACCTATTCCAGATGGACATGCTGTACTGGACACTGCGTGCCTACGTGGATGTGGAGGTTCAATATCACTGGACGGCTACACGGAGGACGGCAGAGTCACCACGCGGATGAGAGGATCATCCATGCGCTTCCGAGGCGTGAATGATAGCGCCCCGGTCATGGCAGAAGGAGAACAAGAGGTGACGGCTGGACTTGCTGGAGCTGACGTGAACCTACGCTTCCAAAGGTTGCCGAAGTCAAAGACGCCAATACTGCTGAGCATCCACCAGCTGGAGGAGCTCGACACAGTGATATACATCAAGGATCGGAAGGCGGATTTCAAGGCGATCAACAAGTACGGAGTGCCTCTCAACAAGACGGAGAAGGGACATCCGACGATCTCGCTCAAGGAGTGGCCGAAGAAGGAGACGACACAGATCGAGCCATCAGTCACGTCCGACGAGATCGACATCTGGAATGCGGAGGTCCAGCAGATCGATAAGGGCACCTACGGCGGAAGCAGAGGAAGCAGATCGAGACGTGGGAGAAGGAGATTCAGGACAAGCTGGACCAGTGCCAGCAGATCGTGGACACGCTGAAGGCGGACCCGGAGGAGAAGCGGCCCATCATCTGCAAGCTTTACGCAGGTGGCATGGCAGCCACATCAGAAGCTCAGCAGCGGCGGCATCCAGTGACGAGGCCGAGGGACATCCTGATCGGGGACGACCTGCTGGACGCGAAGTCGCAGAAGACCGTCCTGAAGCAGCTGAACGAGGATGACCCCTACGCGACCATTGTGGGTTTCCCCTGCGACCCGTTCACGAACATATCCCACATGTTCCCGAAGGACACGAAGATGCGCAAGTTGGCGATCGGCATGAAGCACCTGCAGTTTGTCAAGAGGATCTGGCTCAACTGCAAGCGCCGAGGAGCTCATATGCTACTGGAGAACACATTGACGTCAAGAGAATGGCAGCTTATGCCATGGCTGGGTTCAGAGTTCGTAAGCGCGATGATGCACCAGTGCGCCGAGGGCAGCAACCTGGTGGACTTCATGGGCGATCCGGTCAAGAAGCCGACGAGATTCCTGACGACGGCCATCATGCTCGGCAAGAAGCTCAACAGCATCAGGTGTGACGAGCAGCACCTGCACACGAGCGTGATCAACAAGCCGAAGGGAACAGCATCGAGCCTTGGGAACTGGACCAAGGAGCTAGCCAAGACGATCTTGGATGGCATCGAAGATCAGCGGGACCTCGAGAAGCAGCATGGTGGCTACGCCCGGTATGCCAACAATTTCGACGACATCGACTTTGACGAGTTCGAGGCCAACCCTGCGGAGACGGAGGCGCCGATGCACGCTAGCGCGGCGGCGATCTTCAGCAAGCATGGCGAGAACATCGAGATGTCGGAATGGACGGCGGTGCCACCACTCATGCGAGCAGCTATCAAGAAGATACACGAGAGCCATTCACATGGACCCTACAAGGAGTCACTGGTAAGGTATCTACAGCATGGTGGAGCTAGCCGACGAGCGGTACAAGCAGCACGTCTCTTCAGATGCACGACATGCGAAGAGCAGGCTCGGCCGGCAGCGAGACCTACGGCAGCTCAGCCTAAGGTTAAGGACTTTAACGAAGCCATCAGCATGGACTTCATGATCATACCCGACCTGGACAAGAACATGCACGTGGTGCTTGTTATCGTGGACGTGGCCTCGGATTTCACCGTGGCGATCTACACGCGTCCCTGATCGAGACCTACGGCAGAGTTAGCAAAGAAGGCTTTCGAACTCGGATGGCTTACCTGGGCCGGGCCACCACACGTCGTGGAGCAGGACCAGGACTCTACCTTTATGGGCGAGTTCGAGACGCTGTGCAACGACCTGGGCATTGTGATCAACAACGCGGCTCCAGAGGCTCACTGGCAAATGGGCAAAGTCGAGAGGAAGATACGATACCTGAAGGAAATGGCAACGAGTGTCTTTAACGCTGGGGAAGTTCGTGGTCAAGATTCGGTTGCAGCAGCAGTGCGCGGCATGGCCAACGCGTGCAATCAACTTGTCAGCACGGCAGGCTTCTCACCACAGCAATGGGTACTTGGAACTGGACACCGACTGCCTGCAAGTTTGGCGAATCCCGACAACGACCCAGCAGTGGTTTCACGAGCGGCCGAGAATACGTCATTCTGGAAACGACTACACCTCCAACAGATCTGTTCGGAATCCTTTTTCAAGGCAGCAAACTCATCAGCATTGAGACGGACAGTGCTGGCGAGGACGAGGCCCCAGCCAGGGCCATTTCAGCAAGGTGATTTATTATTGTCTTGGCGATCTGATAACCTAAAGCGCAATCTGCATGCACGATGGCATGGACCTGCCCGGTGCCTGGGCAAGGATGAGCACGGTTACTGGCTGATCCATAACAGGATCCCGATCCTAAGTTCACCCAGTCTCCTTCGAAGGGCGACTGAGCACGAGGTGACCAACATGCAGTTTACCGACCTGTTTTCAGATGGCGGACCTGCACGTGGACGAGCTGGTCAGCGGGGTTTTCTGGATCTTCGAGGTCAACATTATAACCCAGCACGAGATGATCAACAACCAGACCAGCAGCCAGATCAACGGCCAGATCAGCAGCCAGATCAACATCAAGATCACCGAGATCCAGGACATCAGCAGAATCCTGGACAGGGCGATGTTCCACCTCAGCCAGCAGGTGGACAAGGGAATGCACCCTCGAGTGCACCGACGACGGCACCAGCAGCACCTGCTCAGGGCAACGTGGAGCTGACGAAGCCAGCGGACAGCAGGAAGCGACGATCGGAAGTGGTACACGATAACGACGTGATGCCAATGCGTCAGAGGCTGGACGACGAGTACGAAACAGTACCAGCTGATCAAGACCAAGCGGAAGAAGACCTACGAGCACGACTTGTTCGAGCGCACCAAGCTTGGGACACCATCTTGGGAGCGGTGGCGGCCAGCAGCCAGGGCAAGACCGACCTGAGGCAGCTGGACAATGTCAGGAACGCCCCTCTTCTACCTGACCCGACACCTGGGTACAAGATTGAGACGCGGCGGCTTTTCAACTTGGACACGCGCGACCTGGTTCAAGATATCTCGAGAGTGGACTGGATAGCCAATCCTCAGATCATCGACGATGTGGTGTCACAAGACCCCATCACGATCATCGAGGAGATCACTCTGGGAAAGGAAGAGGAAGCTGGAGATGGACCAGGAGGTGGCCAACAGCCTGCAGCAGCCCCGCAGGAGCCTGCCAATACTGACGAGACCATGGAGGAACCTAAGGAGGTGAAGCGCGGAGGCAAGAAGCACACCAAGAAGGACCTGAAGCTCAAGCAGACCAAGCGGGACGACGCTCAGGACGATCGAGCTCAGCTTCGAGTACCTGCCAGGATCCAGAGGCACATGGAGGAACGCCAGAAGGCGGAGGAAACGGCAGCAGTACCAGCAGAGGCACCGCAAGATCAGCCGGCCACATCATCGTCAAGTACGCGACAGCCTGCGCAGGGCAAGCGCCAGGAGCATCCAGTCACGCTCAAGGAGTTCTTGCTGGACGATGTGCCGATCAGCATCAAACGAGCCCGGGCACAAACTGGGCCAGTCAAGCAGCTGGCAAATACACCGCTGCTCGTCGAGGCATTCGTGGCCTAGCGGATGCGCAGCCAACCGACGAGAGCCAACAAGCATCAGGAGATCAACTTGAAGACGCTGGGCGACGACAAGCTCAAGTGGAAGAAGAAGATGCAGCAGGCGGTGGAGAAGGAGTGGAACACGTGGCGCAAGTACGATGCAGCAACCCACATATCAGGAGCAGCAGTCGACAAGGTCGACCCGGACAAGATCCTGAGCTCCAAGGTGGTCTGGACCGATAAGGACCCCACGACCTTCGAGCCGAAGGCCAGGATCTGTGGGAGAGGCTACGAGGAGGAGTTTGACGACAAGCTGCGACGGGACTCACCTACAGTCTCAGCACAGATGACGTCACTTCTGTACAGCATCGTATCAAGCCTCAACTTGGATCTAGTCATCGCAGATGTGAAGGGAGCCTTTCTGCAAGGCAAAGCCATCACCCGCGAGCTCTACTTCCGTATCCCGACGAACCTCGGGAAGTGCAACATCCCGGGAGTTAAGGCTGGCGACCTGCTGAAGTTAAACAAGAGCATCTACAGGGCCAACGATGCAGCTCGTGCGTGGTATGTGGCACTACGCGAGACGCTCGTGAAGCTTGGATGGGAAGGCCTGAGCTTCGAGCCCGCGACCTTCATCAAGCGCAATGCGAAGGGCACGATCATCGGGATCATGTGCCTGCACGTGGACGACTTCCTCATGGGCATCAAGCAGGACGACCCGGAGGGCGCCAAGATCATGAAGGACCTGCAGAAGGAGATCGACTTTGGCGAGGTCAAGTACGCGAGGAAAGAGCAGGCGACGTTCTGTGGCTGGGCCTACAAGCAGGACAAGGACGGCAGCATCAACGTCACCGTGGAGGCCTACGTGAAGTCGATGCAGACTGTACGTATCTCCAGAAAGTGCAGCAAGGCACCAGATAGCGCCTTGACCCATGCAGAGCATCGTGGACTACGAATGGTAGTTGGAAAACTGCAATGGGCTGCGCGAGTGATATGCTTCGAGGAGGCCTTCGAGGCATCCCGACTGGCATCTACGCTGGAAGCTCCGACGGTGAAGGACCTACAGGACGGCAACGCGGCCATAAGGCGGATCCAGAAGCGGACCAACTTGCTGATCAGGTTATCAGCAGGCCTGAACCTGTGTGAGACCATGGTGATCAATGTCACCGACAGTGCTTTCGACAATCTGCCGAAGCACAGATCACAACGCGGACACTTCATCATGATGGGCGACCAGAAGATCAACGAGGACCACAGTAATAAGTACCAGGTACACTGCATTGGGTGGCAGTCTTCCAAGATTCAACGAGTGGTACGATCTACTCTATCGGCGGAGGCCTACTCATGTGCGGATTCGGTGGACATGTTGATATGGACAAGGTCGACCCTGGCGGAGATCCTGTACCCGGAGATGGACATGACCGAGATTGTGCACGACACCTGCACGGTGAAATGCATTTCGGCGACCGGCTGCAAGAGCCTATACGACACGATCACAAAGGAGAAGATCTCAATGACGGACAGGAGGCTTTCTTTGGAAGCGGCTATATTGCGGCAGTCACTCAAAGAGGTCAGCATCAAGTGGGTCAAGAGTGAGCAGATGCTACCGGACTGTTTGACAAAAGTACTTCCAGGAGGCTACGCGAGGAAGATAGTTACATCAAAATTCTGGACTCTTGGGCCTGATGACAGGGCACCACCCATACGCGGACGAAAGCTTGTTGGACCAGAAAAGGTGGCAGCCAACAAGGAGGTGGACGAGCTCAACGCGAAGATGGCCAAGTACGTCAAGCAGGAGCTGTACGATGACACCGGGAAGGACGACGAGGAGATCTCTACGTGGCCGGTGGGGACGTACAACTACGTGGACCAGTGCTTCTACGACGACAAGGACGCGATTCAAGACGAGGACTACGTCGAGGCATTCTACACGGAAGCGCTAACGGACAACTACCCAATGGAGAGGAGTGACGCGCAGAGAACCATCCAGATACCTGACCAAGTTGTAGTTATGTTTCAACTTTGTGCACTTGCAGTGTATGGAGTTTGTTTTTCGATGTCTCCTACGGTGGTGACAGTAGTCTCTATCATCGCGGGTATCAACATATTCATTTACGTAATGCAGCCTAAGCAGAACGACGACGAGGACATGTTTGATCCGATGGAGGTGGATAGTTCAAGCAGCGACAACCTGTTCAAGCCGGAGTTGCCCGAGACGCCGGTCAAGGTCAAATCCAGGACGGCGAAGGCTACGCCGAAGGCTACGACGACAACACTCGCAGTACGAGCCGATCCAGTGACCTATGACGATGAGATCATGGGAGATGGACCAAGTATGCTGGGAGATAGTGCTCTACTGCGACAGTGGCTGGAGACCATGGGACCGACGATAATCAGGAGTGGCAAGTACGAGGGCGACAGCTATGAGACGATCTATACGAAGGACAGGCACTACGCAAATTGCCTAGGGCGGTGTCTCAAACTGGACGCAGACGAGAGCAGGAGTTATAATCTCGACCCGAGCATCAAGGTCTACATTGCATACAGCATCATCAACTCAGCAGCGCGTGTGCGCTGAGGATGATGAGTGATTTGGGTTATCATTTTCAGATGATGAGTGATGTTTGGTCACCATCTACAGATGCTGAGTGAAAGCAGCCCCTCAAGAGCTCAAGTAAAGATTTTATATACTGATATCTGTTGCTCGGTGCGCAGACCTCAGGTAAAGATTTGTTTATATGTTGCTCAGTGCGTGGATTTCTTTATATTGATATCTGTTGCTTGATACACGGACGGTAGTTTGACCGTTCGAGCAGAGAATATTGGATTTCTTTTCTTTGATATCTGTTGCTTGGTGCACGGACGATAGTTTGATCGTTCGAGCCAATAATATTATTCAATATTCTGGAGGCGTGCTGCAGAATTTGCCAAGGCATTATTTAACAACGTTTCCTTTTCCTGTGTGAAAGTTGTATTGGCAGGGATGTGAGTTATAGGATGATAATTAGAATTATCTCTGCTGCTGCTCTCGCTCGCTCATGCTTGCACTCTTTTGTTCACTATTGCCATTTGTGGCTTGGACCCGCCCAGCTGAGGCGGGAGGGTGGACGCACCTATCGAACGCTGAGTTTGATTCGGTATAAGATATCCTATCATCTGCCGTTCTTCTTGCATCAAGAGGTTGTGGGTGGAGAGATTTGGATCAATATTTACACTTGGGTGCCTCTCGGGCCGTTTTGGGACCCTCCTGGATGCGTCTGGGGGCGTTGTGGGCCGATCGTGGGAACTGTGCAGCCGTTTTGGAGCCTGCGCGGACGAAAAGAGACGTGTTTTCTGTGGGCGATGGGCTGACTTTCGCCTCGGGTCCTCCTGGGCCGTTTCGAAAGCCTCCTGGCCTGCCTTGGAGACATCTGGGGCCATCCTGGGGCTCGATTGGGATCCTCTCGGGGCGTCCAGGCGCCCTCTCGAGCGTCACTGAACCGTTTTGGGGCCTTCGTGGGACATCATGGGACCCCCCGGGGCCGTCTCGGAGCGCATGGGGAACTCGCAGGGCACCCCAGAGGGACCACGGAGCCTTTCGGGACAGAAACCTTCTCGCACGGAGAGATCGCTGCGTTGTAGAAGAGATGACGTTGGGCTCCAGCTTCGCTTCCCGCATCTTGCTCAGCAGCGCAAGCCCTGGCTGCCACTGCCCGCCCTTCTCACACGCGCTGATCCCAGCGCTGTAGCTGACTAGGGCTGACCCGTGGCCTATGGCCACGACGGTTTCTATGATACAAGTGGGCTCGGACAATTTCTGAACAGACTGCCCCCCCGGGTACAAATGTTCAGAAATTGTCCGGGGCCACCACGCTCCACCTTCACAGTGCACGACGCTGCTGCTCGGGATCCGCGCTGGCACACTGAATTGGCGTCGTCGTCGTTATGATCGTGGTCGTCGGCTCAATCGCGTCGTCGTCGCAGTCGTCGCTGTCGTCGTCGTCGTCGTCGTCGTCGTCGTCGTCGTCGTCGTCGTCGTCGTCGTCGTCGTCGTCATCTCTCTCCGTTGTCGCCAGCGACGTCGCCGTCTTCCTGCTCCTCCTCCTCCTCCTCCTCCTCCTCCTCCTGCTCCTCCTCCTCCTCCTGCTCCTCCTCCTCCTCCAGCGACTGCCTCGACGTAGCGCATGGAGGAGCAGCCGTCGAGGCCTTGAGGGTCGGCACGCGAATGTGACCAAAATAACCGACTCCGGAACGGAGCGCGGAGCAGCCGTGGGCCTTGATGAGCTTCCGCGTTTGGTTTCCTGCCGGTGCTGCTTGTTGACGTGTGCTTGCTTGCTGCTGGCGGTAAGCGCTCCTTTCCGCCACCGCTAGCGCTTGGGAGCCTCGGAGTTCAGAGCTTTGGGTGCGTCACCGTTCGCTCTTGAAGTCTTCAAGTTAGCTTGGGAGCCTCGGCGTCTAGAGCTTTGGGTGCGTCACCGTTCGCTATTGAAGCCTTCAAGCACAAGAGGGTCGTAGGTCATCTACACCCTGGTAGGGCTCTCTTCAAGGTTTTCTGGGGTCTCCTCCTCATCATCCCCCTCCTGCTCCCCCTCCTGCTCCTCCTGCTCCTCCTCCTCCTCCTCCTCCTCCTCCTCCTCCTGCTCCTCCTCCTCCTCCTCCTCCTCCTACTCCTACTCCTCCTCTTCTCCCTCCTCCTCCTTGTTCTCCTCGCCCTCCTCCTCCTCCTCCTCCTACTCCTCCTCCTCGTCCTCCTCTACTTCTTATTAGTCGTATCCGTATCAGTTTAATTACTATTAGTATAAATGTTGATGTTAGTATTGTCAGTGGCCTTATGTTTATGGTTCTTATGTTTAGTATTCATAGTATTACTAGTAGTAGTAGTAGTAGTAGTAGTATGATGATTCGTCTTATTGTCTTAGTTGTATGGTTAATCGTAGTATCCTTCTGGTGGTTATTACTACTATTATTGGTGCTAGTACTAGTAGTATCAGTCGTGTTGTTGTTGGTAGTGGAATTAGTCGTATGTGTAGTATTAGTATTCTTCGTATGATTAGTACGATTGTTCTTCTTACTATTCTTAGCGTTCGCATTATTATGGCTACTAGTATTACGATTGGTAGTTTTGGTTGTGAGTATTAGTCGTAGTAGCAGTAGTAGTAGTAGTAGTAGTAGTAGTCGTCGTCGTCGTCGTCGTCGTCGTCGTCGGACTCCGTCCACGACATCAGCTCGACGTGGCGAGGGTCTCTGGGCAAGCGCGGGGGGGTGCGGTTGCGGGTGAGGCCCTCGGAGCGTCCAACATTGTTCTTTTGTGCCTTCGATATGCCGGTGGCCTCTCGTCCGCTCCCCCCCTCATGGAAGCAATTCTGAGGCCACTTAGGGCTTCGTGGGGCCGTTCGGGGGATCTCTTGGTGGCGTTTTTGCCGCGATATGCCTGTCGCCTCTTCGTCCGATCCCCCCGCTCTGGAGGGAATTCTGATCGCATATCAGCTTCGTGGTGCGGCCGTTCCGAGCCTCTTCGCCTTCTGTTGGCATCCGGGGGGGCTCCTTAAGGCCCTCTCGGGCGTCGTGGTGTCCTCTTGGGCCGTCTTGGAGGCACGATGGGGGGCCGCCTCGGTGCGCCTCTTGGGCTTGTCTTGAGGATGGCCTAGGACATCGAAAAGACAAAATAGAAATCTACGATTTCTGTCGCTCGGGGCCCTCTTGGGAGGCCTCTTGGGAGGCCTCTTCGGGCGTCTTGTACGCCTCTTGGGCCGCCTGGGGCGAATCTCGGGCGTCTTGGGCCCATCTTGAAGCGTGCCGGGGCTCTCCGGGGCCGTCTTGGGGGCTTCTGGGGGCCCTCCCGACATGTCCTGGAGCCTGCCTGGGCGGCCCGGTGCGGCCCGGGGCCAGCCCGGGGCGGTTTTGACTCATTGGAGCCTGCGCCCTTCTGGCACGCACTGGGCCCTGCAATGTAGTAGAGACTTCGTTGGGCTCCAATTTCGCCTCTCGCATCTCCCTAAGCAGCGCCAAAGCCCGCTGCCATTGCTCGCTCTTCTCGCACGCGCTGATTCCAGCGCTGTAGCTGATGACAGTGGGCTCCAGTTTCGCCTCACACATCTCGCTCAGCAGAGCTAGGGCCCGCTGCCACTGCTCGCCCTTCTCGCACGCGCTGATCCCAGCGCTGTAGCTGATGACGTCGGGCTTCAGCTTGGCCTCCCAAGTCTCGCTTAGCAGCGCCAGAGCCCGCTGCCACTGCTCGCCCTTCTCGCACGCGCTAATCGCAGCATTGTAGCTGATGATGTTGGGCTTCAACTTCACCTCCCACATCTCGCTGAGCAGCGCCAGGGCCCGCGGCCACTGCTTCCCCTTCTCGCACGCGCTGATCCCAGCGCTGTAGCTGATGACTTTGGGTTCCAGCTTCGCCTCCCACATCCCGCCGAGCAGCGCACAAGCCCGCTGCCACTGCTCGCCCTTCTCGCACGCACTGATCCCAGCAGTATAGCTGGGCCAGACTGTGGACTCGTCAACGACATCTGACGTGGCGAGGGGCTCTGGGCAAGCGCGCGTCCTGTCGCCTATCGTCCGCTCCCCCGCTCCTGGAGGGAATTCTGAAGCCACTGAAGGCTTCGTGGGGGCCGTTTCGGAGCCTTTTCGGCCTTCTTTTGGGCCTCCCGGGGGGGCTCTTAGGGCCCTCTCGGGCCGTCTTGGGTGCCTCTTGGGCCGTCTTGGGGCCGTCTGAGGCCCGCCTCGGCGCCTCTTGGGCTGTCTTGGGCCGTCTTGGGCCGCTCCTGGGGCCGTCTTGGGTGCCTCTTGGGCCGTCTTGGGCGCCTCCTGGGCCGTCCTGGGGCCGTCCTGGGGCGTCTTGGGACCGTCTGGGGGCCCTCCTGGCCCGTCTTGGGGCTCTCTTGGGGTCCTCTTCGGCCGTCTTGGAGCGGTCGGGGGGACTTCTTGGGCCGTCTTGGAGCGTCGGGAAGCCGAAGAGGCGAGGAGGCCGAAACCATCGAAAAACACAATAGAAATCTACGATTTCTGTCGCTCGGGGCCCTCTTGGGAGGCCTCTTGGGAGGCCTCTTCGGGCGTCTTGGACGCCTCTTGGGCCGTCTGGGGCGAATCTCGGCGTCTTGGGCCCATCTTTAAGCGTGCCGGGGCTCTCCGGGGCCGTCTTGGGGGCTTCTGGGGGCCCTCTCGACATGTCCTGGAGCCTGCCTGGGCGCCCGGGGCGGCCCGGGGCCAGCCCGGGGCGGTTTCGGTGCATTGGGGCCTGCGCCCTTCTGGCACGCACTGGGCCCTGCAATGTAGTAGAGACTAGGGCTGACCCGTGGACTCCGTCCACGACATCTTTCTGGAATGGTTCTCGGAGGAACGGCGCAGATTGCACCGAAAATCTACAAACACGGCGGCGGCTCGGGCGGCGGCAGCGAGACCGCGCCTTCGTGTCCGAGCTCTTGCAGCGCTCCAGCAGCTTGGCCCAGCGCACTGCTCGTTCACCCCCCTCCTATTGAGGGCAGTTTCGAAGTCTCTCGGGGATGTGCGTCGAAGTCGAAGCCCATCTGAGGCGTCTCAGGAGCGCTCGGGGAAGGGCTCGGGAGGCCATCGGGGAAAGCCACCGAAAGCGCCGGGGAGGCTCGCAAGGATCTACAGGGAGGGCCCAAGAGAGCATCAAATACATTTGAAATCCAGTGAACTCTTAAAAGAACCCGCTGTTGGGTCGGCCATCACCTCCGGGCGCGCCTTGATGGTGCGATCCAGTCGCATCACCGCCAACGGGAGGGTTTGTTTGCGATGTCCCATTATGTTCGCCCAGAGGGTCTGTGGAGGCCTTCGGGCGAACAGAACGGGACAGGGCAAGGAATGGGGAAGACATGTCCGAATCTCCTGGGCCCCCCAGATGCTCGTCCGAAGAATGCGGAGAGGTCCCAGGGTCATATCAATTGGCTGCTGTCCCAGGGGTCCGGTCTGCTTGGCCCGAAGAGTTTGCCAAGGCCCCTGGGGGAACAGAATGGCACAGCATATCGGGCAAAGGGGGGCGGTAGCTGGCCTGTCAGACCCGGCGTTCGTCTTCTGCCCAAGCGGCGCGGGGCCCACGGGCCCCAGGGTTGGCGTCCCGCTGGGATTCTTCTTGTTCGCTCACAGGGTTGGAGGAGGCCTCCAGGCGAACAGAATGGGTCAGGACAATGAATGTGGGAGACTTGTCGCAAGCTCCCAGCCCCCCCAAGTGTGCGCCCGAAGGGTGTGGGGCCGCGTTGGCTCCCTCAAAGGGCCGTCTTGGAGGCGTCTAGGCCCGTCTTGAGGGCGCCGTTTGCCCTGATGGGGCCGTCTTGGTTCGTCGTGGGCCCCTCATGGGCGCGTCCGTAAGCCGTCCTGGACCCATCGGGGTCCTCGTGGGGCTGTCTTGGAGCCGTCTGGGACCGTGAGGAGGCCACCTTGGAGTCGTTGGGCCCCTCCTGTGCGCCTCCTTGGGCCGTCCTGGGCCCAGCAGGGGCCGTGTTGGCACCCTCTTGGGGCTGTCTTGGAGCCGTCTTGAGCCGTCGCAGCGCGCCTTGGGTTGTGCTGGGTCCGTCTTGGCCCGTCTTGGGGCCTTCCTGGGCGGTTCCTCGGACCCTCCTGGGACTTTCTGGGGCCTCTTGGTGCATCGGACCGCCGAAACGGCGGGAAACGCAAAGGGTGTAACAGTAAACAATGGAAAATTAACGATTTTTGCCAGCTGGGACTCTCTTGCCATCTTGGCCCGTCTTGAGGCCCCGAACGGGCGCGTCCTTGGGCCGTCCTGGGCGCACCCTCCTGGGACCGTCTTGGAATCGTCTTGGGCCGTCTTGAGCGCGCCTTGGGCCGTCCTGGGCCGGTCTGGGGCCGTGTTGGCACCCTCGCGGCGAGGAAGCTCGGAGGCGGGCTCGAGGCCTCTTCGCGGCCATTTTGGAAGCTGTTGGGACCTGTGTAGGGGCCTCGTTTGGGCTCCTTGGGAGCCTCCTGGGGCCTCTTCGGGGGATTCTTGGCGGCCCCTTGGGGCCTCTTGGGGGCCTGTTTGGGCCTCCTGGCGCCCTCTTGGGGCGGAAGGCTCGGATTTTCGGTCCGTGGTCCCCCTCTTGGCCCCCTCTTGGGCCTGTCTTCGGGCCCTCGTGGGCCGTCTTGAGCGTCTCTTGGGTCGTCTTGGGGCCCTCTTGGGCTGTCTTGGGGCGCTCTTGGAAACCTCTTGGGCCGTTCTGGGGCGCTCTTGGAGGCCTCTTGGGCCGTCTTCGAGCGTCGGAAAGCGGAAAAGGCGAGAAGGCCAAAATCCTTCCAAAACCGTCGTAAGCGGACGATTTTGAGGCCCAAAACCGTCCAAAACCTCCTGAGGCGGTCCCCTCGTCCGCCCCCCTCGCTTCGAAGCAGTTTTTAAGCCCCGTGGCACCTCTTGGGGATCTCTTTTGGGCTCCTGGGGGCCTCTTGGGCCTCCACTGGATTCGCTGCCCTCGGTCGGCAATCGTCGATCCTACGACGACTCTCCCCAACGGAGAAACATCGAAGGCCCTCGGAGCGTTCAACATTGTTCTTTTGTGCCTTCGGTATGCCGGTCGCCTCTCGTCCGCTCCCCCCCTCCTGGAAGCAATTCTGAGGCCACTTAGGGCTTCGTGGGGACCGTTTGGGGATCTCTTGGGGCGTTTTTGCCTGCGATATGCCTGTCGCCTCTCGTCCGCTCCCCCGCTCCTGGAGGGAATTCTGAAGCCACTGAAGGCTTCGTGGGGGCCGTTTCGGAGCCTCTTCGGCCTTCTTTTGGGCCTCCCGGAGGGGCTCTTAGGGCCCTCTCGGGCCGTCGTGGGTGCCTCTTGGGCCGTCTTGGGGCCGTCTGAGACCTGCCTCGGCGCCTCTTGGGCTGTCTTGGGCCGTCTTGGGCCGCTCCTGGGGCCGTCTTGGGTGCCTCTTGGGCCGTCTTGGGCGCCTGCTGGGCCGTCCTGGGGCCGTCCTGGGGCGTCTTGGGACCGTCTGGGGGCCCTCCTGGCCCGTCTTGGGGCTCTCTTGGGGTCCTCTTCGGCCGTCTTGGAGCGGTCGGGGGGACTTCTTGGGCCGTCTTGGAGCGTCGGGAAGCCGAAGAGGCGAGGAGGCCGAAAACATCGAAAAACACAGTAGAAATCTACGATTTCTGTCGCTCGGGGCCCTCTTGGGAGGCCTCTTGGGAGGCCTCTTCGGGCGTCTTGGACGCCTCTTGGGCCGCCTGGGGCGAATCTCGGGCGTCTTGGGCCCATCTTTAAGCGTGCCGGGGCTCTCCGGGGCCGTCTTGGGGGCTTCTGGGGGCCCTCCCGACATGTCCTGGAGCCTGCCTGGGCGGCCCGGGGCGGCCCGGGGCCAGCCCGGGGCGGTTTTGAGACATTGGAGCCTGCGCCCTTCTGGCACGCACTGGGCCCTGCAATGTAGTAGAGACTAGGGCTGACCCGCGGCCTTCCGGCCGCGGAATCTGCCCGCCATGGCTTGGACGTGGAAGTGGAGCGTCTCTGGGGCCTCTCGGGTAAGGGGAGGTTGGAGGGGACGGTGTGGATGGAGGAGGTGGCCGCTGGAGGGGGAGGTGGGCGAGGGATGCAGGCAAGCAGGCCTGAAGGCAGGAACGCGGTGGTGGAGGCGGTGTCAATGGAAGCGCACCCATGTAGGCATGACAGCTGTTTCTGACGCCGCAGTCTGTGTTCACCATAGCTTCTGCGGGGAGGGCAGCCGTGAGAAGTTATCTGCTCTTCGCCGGGGCCGAATGATAATTTGATGTGGTAGTGTGGTGACAATGGGGCCAGTGGGCGCGGCCTAAGAGGCCCGAAAGAGGGCGGCGAGACGTAACTCCCTAAGACGTCCCCAAATGGCCCCAGTGCGAGGACACGAATCGACCTTTCGAGCGCACCACCCCAAGACGTCCCCAAATGGCGCAGAGATGGCTCGCAGTGGGTCCAAGAAGCCCCCAAGACGATACTGGAAGTTCGACGCTCCCCAAGAGAGAAGCATCCAACGCCTCTTGGGGGCCGCTTGGGGGCCCTTTTCGTCCTCCTGGGGGTCTCTTGAAGCCCTCTTGGGCAATCTTGAGTGCGTCTTGGGGCGATGTGGGGCCGTCTTGGGCGCCTCTCGGCATCTTGGGACAGTCTTGGAGCTATCTTGGGCAAATATTGGGCGCTTTTGGGGTTGTGTTTCTTGAGCCGTCTCGGGCGCCTCTGGAGCCGTCCCTGACGGCCCAGAGACCGTCTTGGAGACTGTCCAAACGGAAAGGCTTGGAGACGGGGCGGTGGGGGCATCTACAGCCGTCTTGGAGACGGGGCGGTGGGGCCGTCTTGGGCCATTGTTAACTGCTCTTGGGGCTGTCTTGGGTGCGTCTTGGGCCGTCTCGGGGCCCTCCTGGGGCCCTCCTGGGAAGCCTCTTCGGCGTCTCTTGGGCCGTCGTAGAGGCGTCTTGGGCCGTCTTGGCGCCGCAAAGACAGTCTTGGCTCGTCGTGGAGCGCTCTTGGAGCGTCTTGGGGATACCTGGGGCCTTCCTGGGAAAATCTTGGTGTCACCCTGGGGCCGTTGTGGGCGCCTCTTGGGCTCTCTTGACGCCCTCTCGGGCCTGTTTTCGTGCGTCTTGGGGGCCTCTTTGGCCGTGTTGGGGCGGTCGTGGGGACCTGGAACCAGCTTCTGCGCCAGATTCCCGTGAAGCAGCGCATGCTGGAAGTGAGCGTTTTTCTTTGGGAAAACAATGATTTTCGCCTCTGGGGGCCATCCTTGGACGCCTCTTGAGCGTCTCTGGGGCCGTCGTGGAGGCCTCCTGGGCCGTCTTGGGTGTGGTTTCGGCGGTCTTGGGCTCTCTTGGAGCGCTCTTGGGCCGTCTTGGGGGTGTCTGGGGCCGTCCTGGGCGCCTCCTGGGAGCCTCTTGGGGCCGCCTGGGGGCCGTGTTGGGCACCTCTTGGGTCTCTGGACGCTCTCGCGGGCCCGTTTTCGTGCCTCTGGGGGGCCTCTTGGGCCGTCTTGGGGCGGTCGTGGGGGCCTCTTGTCCCATCTTCTGCGCCATACTCCCGACAAACAGTGCGTGCTAAAATTGGACTTTTTCGTTGGACAAACAATGATTTGAACCTGTGGGGGCCATCCTGGGACGCCTCTTGAGCGTCTCTGGGGCCGTCGTGGAGGCCTCCTGGGCCTTGTCGGGGCCGTTTTCGTCGGTCTGGAGCTCTCTTGGAGCGCTCTTGGGCCGTTTTGGGGGTGTCTGGGGCCGTCCTGGGCGCCTCTGGGGCCGCGTGAGCGCCTCTGGGGCGTCCCCGGAGCCGTTGTGGGCATTTCAAGCCCATCAAGACAGGGACCCTTCCCGCACGCACGGGTCCCTGCATTGTAAAGAAGACTAGGGCTGACCCGTGGACTACGTCCACTTGCGGGGTGAAGGGGTGCTGCTGCAAGGCGATCAGGATGAATGGCGTCATGTTCGCCCGCCACACATCGCTGAGCGAGGAGACGGAGGAGCGTCTGGACGCCCCACCTGGGGCGCTCAAGGGCTCCCTTGGGATCGGGTCGGGCTTTGTCGGTGCGTTGGGTCCGACCTTCTCGGGGCGTTCTGGGGCCGACTGGGGGCCCTCTGAGGGGCCCCAAGATCACCAACACGCCTTCAAGATAGCTCCATAATGGCCGCCCGCCCAGAATCGGCGGGACCGATTCTGGGCCACCCCGCCGCCGACCCAGAATCCCGCCCGACGCACCTGGGCGGCCGCGCGCGCTTCAGGGGCCGGCCGAGGCGATTCTGGGCCACCAGAACAGCGAAACACGGCATGGCCCCAAGAGGCCGCGGAGAGGGCTCCAGACCGACAAAACAGGGCGAGGGATTTTGAGGCCAAATCCGGCAGGGAGCGCCAAACAAGCATCAGAGACCCATGGTGCGCTGGAAACCGTTTTGGGACCGTCTGCGGCCGTCTTAGACCGTCTTTGGCTGCTGTTGGTGCTGCCTTCGGTGCTTCTTGGGCCGTGATCTTGGGGCCCCTGGGGGTTGTTTTGGAGCCTCTTTGCGCTTCTCTTCGGCCTCCTGGACGCCTCCTGGGCGTGGGCTGTCTCGGGTGCCTCTTGAGCCGTGTGAAGGCTGTCTGGGGCCGTCTGAGGGTTGTCTGGGGCCGTCTTGGACGTCTCTGGAGCAGTCTGGGCATTATCTGGGAGTCGTCTAAGGCCGTCCTGGGCCGCTCTTGCTGTCTTGGATGCCCCTGGGCCGCCAGGGGCGCCTCAGGAGCCGTCCTAGATCAATATTGGGCCTCTGTATGGCCATCTTGGACGCTGTGAAACTGGGGAAGCCCAGGAACTGCCAACATGTACGTTTTCCCGAGGAAATGGGGCGATCTTTCATTGTTCGGGCTCTCTTGGGGCTCGTCGTGGAACACTTGGAGCGTTTTGGAAGCCCCCTGGGCCGCCTGCAAGCCATCTGAGGCGTTCTCGGGGCCGTCTGGGGGTTGCGTGGGTCCGCCTTGGGCGTCTCGGGAGAAGTCTGGGCACCGTCTGGGGGTCGTCTTTGGCCGTCCTGAGCCTCTCTTGAGGCTGTCTTGGGTACCCCGTGAGCCGCCAGGGGCGCCTCAGGAGCCGTCCTAGGGCCATCTTGGGACCCTGTATGGCAGTCTTGGACGCTATGGAACAATTTTGCAATGTCCGAGCTCTCTGGGGGCTCGTCGTGGAGCCCACTTGGAGCGCTTTGGAAGCCTCTTGGGCCGTCTGCAGGCCATCTGAGGCGTTCTCGGGGCCGTCTGGGGGTTGCCTGGGTCCGCCTTGGGCGTCTCTGGAGCAGTCTGGGCACCGTCGGGGGGTCGTCTTGGGCCGTCCTGGGCCGCTCTTGAGGCTGTCTTGGGTACCCCGTGGGCCGCCAGGGGCGCCTCAGGAGCCGTCCTGGCGTCGTCGTGGGCGGTCTTGGCGCCCTCACGGAGGCATCTTAGGGCGATCTTGGGGGTCTCTATGGCCGTCATGGACGCGTTGGAAACGAAAAGCACGATAATGCCCCAAATGCGCGTTGTCAGAAGGGAATGGGAAGATTTTGGCCTCTTGGGACTCTCCTGGGAGGTCCTCCAGGGCCGTCTTGGGAGCCTCCTGGCCTGCCTTGGGAGCTTTTAGGGCCGTCGAAGCGGCCTTTTGAGCAGCTCGGGGCCGTATGTTGGCCGTCTCGGGGGCGTCTAGGGGCCCACTTGGCCCGTCTGGAGGCTTCCCTGGGCGGCCTGGTGCGGCCCGGTGCCAGCCCGAGAGCGGTGTTGCGACTTTGGGTCCCCCGCCATTCTGGCACGCGGCTCCCCTGGCGGTAGAATATAGACTGCGTCGGGCTCCAATTTCGCCTCACGCATCTCCCTAAGCAGCGCCAAAGCCCGCTGCCATTGCTCGCTCTTTCCACACGCGCTGATTCCAGCGCTGTAGCTGATGACGTCGGGCTCCAGCTTCGCTTCCCACATCCCGCCGAACAGCGCCAGGGCCCGCTGCCACTGCTCGCCCTTCTCGCACGCGCTGATCCCAGCGCTGTAGCTGACTAGGGCAGACCTGTGGACTCCGTCCACGACATCAGCTCGACGTGGCGAGGGGTCTCTGGGCAAGCGCGGCGTGCCTGTCGCCTCTCGTCCGCTCCCCCGCTCCTGGAGGGAATTCTGAAGCCACTGAAGGCTTCGTGGGGGCCGTTTCGGAGCCTCTTCGGCCTTCTTTTGGGCCTCCCGGGGGGGCTCTTAGGGCCCTCTCGGGCCGTCTTGGGTGCCTCTTGGGCCGTCTTGGGGCCGTCTGAGGCCCGCCTCGGCGCCTCTTGGGCTGTCTTGGGCCGTCTTGGGCCGCTCCTGGGGCCGTCTTGGGTGCCTATTGGGCCGTCTTGGGCGCCTCCTGGGCCGTCCTGGGGCCGTCCTGGGGCGTCTTGGGACCGTCTTGGGGCCCTCCTGGCCCGTCTTGGGGCCCTCCTGGCTCTTGGGGCTCTCTTGGGGTCCTCTTCGGCCGTCTTGGAGCGGTCGGGGGGACTTCTTGGGCCGTCTTGGAGCGTCGGGAAGCCGAAGAGGCGAGGAGGCCGAAAACATCGAAAAACACAATAGAAATCTACGATTTCTGTCGCTCGGGGCCCTCTTGGGAGGCCTCTTGGGAGGCCTCTTCGGGCGTCTTGGACGCCTCTTGGGCCGTCTGGGGCGAATCTCGGGCGTCTTGGGCCCATCTTGAAGCGTGCCGGGGCTCTCCGGGGCCGTCTTGGGGGCTTCTGGGGGCCCTCTCAACATGTCCTGGAGCCTGCCTGGGCGGCCCGGGGCGGCCCGGGGCCAGCCCGGGGCGGTTTTGGTGCATTGGGGCCTGCGCCCTTCTGGCACGCACTGGGCCCTGTAGTAGAGATGACGTCGGGCTTCAGCTTGGCCTCCCAAGTCTCGCTTAGCAGCGCCAGAACCCGCTGCCACTGCTCGCCCTTCTCGCACGCGCTAATCGCAGCATTGTAGCTGATGATGTTTGGCTTCAGCTTCACCTCCCACATCTCGCTGAGCAGCGCCAGGGCCCGCTGCCACTGCTCGCCCTTCTCGCACGCACTGATCCCAGTATTGTAGCTGACTAGGGCAGACCTGTGGACTCCGTCCACGACATCAGCTCGACGTGGCGAGGGGTCTCTGGGCAAGCGCGGGGGGGTGCGGCTGCAGGGCCGAAAGGCAATCATGATGGCGTCGGGCTCCTCCTCCTCCTCCTCCTCCTCCTCCTCCTCCTCCTTTCCACCTTCTTCTCCTCTTTCGCTGGATTCTCCATGCCCTCGGTCGGCAATCGTCGATCCTACGACGACTCTCCCCAACAGAGAAACATCGAAGGCCCTCGGAGCGTCCAACATTGTTCTTTTGTGCCTTCGATATGCCGGTCGCCTCTCGTCCGCTCCCCCGCTCCTGGAAGGAATTCTGAAGGCACTGAAGGCTTCGTAGGGGCCGTTTCGGAGCCTCTTCGGCCTTCGTTTGGGCCTCGCGGGGGGGCTCTTAGGGCTCTCTCGGGCCGTCTTGGGTGCCTCTTGGGCCGTCTTCGGGCCATCTGAGGCCCTCCTTGGCGCCTCTTCGGCTGTCGTGGGCCGTCTTGGGCCGCTCCTGGGGCCGTCTTGGGTGCCTCTTGGGCCGTCTTGGGCGCCTCCTGGGCCGTCCGGACGCCGTCCTGCGGCGTCTTGGGACCGTCTTGGGGCCCTCCTGGCCCGTCTTGGGGCTCTCTTGGGGTCCTCTTCGGCCGTCTTGGAGCGGTCGGGGGGGCGTCTTGGGCCGTCTTGGAGCGTCGGGAAGGCGACGAGGCGAGGAGGCCGAAAACATTGACAAACACAATAGAAATCGACGATTTCTGTCGCTCGGGGCCCTCTTGGGAGGCCTCTTGGGAGGCGGGCGTCTTGGACGCCTCGAGGGCCTCCTGGGGCGAATCTCGGACGTCTTGGGCGCTCTTGGGCTGTCTTGGGCCGTCTTGGGCCGCTCCTGGGGCCGTCTTGGGTGCCTCTTGGGCCGTCTTGGGCGCCTCCTGGGCCGTCCTGGGGCCGTCCTGCGGCGTCTTGGGACCGTCTGGGGGCCCTCCTGGCCCGTCTTGGGGCTCTCTTGGTATCCTCTTCGGCCGTCTTGGAGCGGTCGGGGGGGCGTCTTGGGCCGTCTTGGAGCGTCGGAAAGCCGACGAGGCGAGGAGGCCAAAAACATTGAAAAACACAATAGAAATCGACGATTTCTGTCGCTCGGGGCCCTCTTGGGAGGCCTCTTGGGAGGCCTCTTCGGGCGTCTTGGACGCCTCGAGGGCCTCCTGGGGCGAATCTCGGGCGTCTTGGGCGCTCTTGGGCTGTCTTGGGCCGTCTTGGGCCGCTCCTGGGGCCGTCTTGGGTGCCTCTTGGGCCGTCTTGGGCGCCTCCTGGGCCGTCCTGGGGCCGTCCTGCGGCGTCTTGGGACCGTCTGGGGGCCCTCCTGGCCCGTCTTGGGGCTCTCTTGGGGTCCTCTTCGGCCGTCTTGGAGCGGTCGGGGGGACTTCTTGGGCCGTCTTGGAGCGTCGGAAAGCCGAAGAGGCGAGGAGGCCGAAAACACCGAAAAACACAGTAGAAATCGACGCTTTCTGTCGCTCGGGGCCCTCTTGGGAGGCCTCTTGGGAGGCCTCTTCGGGCGTCTTGGACGCCTCGAGGGCCGCCTGGGGCGACTCTCGGACGTCTTGGGCGCATCTTTAAGCGTGCCGGGGCTCTCCGGGGCCGTCTTGGGGGATTTTTGGGACCCTCTGGACGTGTCTTGGGGCCTCCCTGGGCGGCCCGGAGCCAGCCCGGGGCGGTTTTGGTTCATTGGAGCCTGCACCATTCTGGCACGCACTGGGCCCTGCAATGTAGTAGAGACTAGTGTGAACCCGTGGAAAATCCACGGCCCGCAGGTCCAGGCGTTGGTCCCGCACGCGCACGTGTCGGAAGCGCTGGAAGCGTCAAAATTAATGTGTTTTTGCTAATCGCGCGAGGCCTGGGCGCGATTAGCAGAAACACGTAGGTTTTCAGACACAATCAGAATAAGGGGGCCCGAACGATCTTACATAATCCCTGTGCGCGAGAAGTTCGATGTGGGGGGTGGACGCGTGGGGGCCAGAGTTGGGCGTTACGTTGGGGGGCCTCGTTTGAGGGCCACGTTGGGGGGTCTCGTCAGGGGGTCATGATTGGGGGCAACGTTCGCGGCCCTGCCGGGCGCCATGTTTGGGGGCCGCGTGCGGCACATGTGACGGTCGCGTTTGAGGGTGCGGGGTTCGGGGGCAGATGTGACGGTCACGTTTGAGGGCAATGGTTGGGGGCTGTGTGTGTTGGGGCCACGTTTGGGGGCGCCTGGGGGCTACGCGTGGGGTTGACGTTCGGGGGCCACGCTTACTGGGGCGGTAGGGGCGACCTTCGGAGGCTTTGTATGGGGGCCGCCTTTGGGGGTCCCGTTTGGAGGCCACGCGTGGGGCCGACGTGTAAGGGGCCACGTCCAGGGGCGATCTCAGAAAGCAGTCGGGGAGCCCCGGAGGCACTGACCTGGAAGCGTGAAAAGGAATGGGTTTTTGCTAATCGCGCTGGGACTGTGCGCGATCACCCCAAACTCAAGCCATGGTCCACAGGGCCCTCGAGGCACGTCTCTGGGGCATTTCGAGGCTGTCGTGGGGGTCTGGCAGGATCGGCTTCGGCTCTCTTGGACGTCTTTGGGGCCGTCTTGGAGCGATCTGGGGGTCCGGGAGCCGTCGGGGAGCGCTCCAGGGGCGTCCTGGGGGCGTCGGGGAGCGGCTCAGAGCTCTGGCAGGTCGAAGCCAGCAGAACCGAGAGAGCAGCGGCGCGGCGCCCGATACAGCCAAGGGTGCGGGTGCTGGGATACGTAGGGCTCCGAACCTGCTGTAGTGGCCTGCGGGCAATGTCGCTGCGGGCCTGGGTAATGGGTAAGAGATCTCGTGGATGTTGGTTAGGATCTCGTGGCTGGTCTCTCGGGAGCCTCTGGGAGACAGTTTGGGGGCTTCTTGGTAGCAGTTTGGGGGCGTCCTGGGGCCTCTTGGGCCCTCTTTTGGGGCCTCTTGGAAGCCTTTTGGGGCGCTTGGCGGCCTCTGGGGGGCCTCTTGGAGCCTCTGTGGGGCGTCCTGGGGCCTCCTGGGGATGTCTTGGGAGCGTCCCGGCGTTTCTTTGGGGCTTCCTGGGGGCCTTTGGGGTGGAGGCCTAACTTTTTCGGTTCCGGGTCCCTGTCTTGGGCCTCTCTTGGGGCCTTCTTGGGGCCCTCTTGGGCTGTCTTGGGCGACTCCTGGGCCGTCTTGGGGCCCTCTTGGGCCGTCTTGTGGCCGTCTTGAAGGCCTCTTGGGCCGTCTCGGAACGGTCTGGGGGGGGCCTCTTGGGCGGTCTTGGAGCGTCGGAAAGCCGAAAGCACGAAAAGGCCAGAAACATCGGAAAAAACAAAGAAAATCAACGACTTTGGTTTCTGCGGCCCCTCTTGGAGGTACACTTCGAGCGCTCTGGGGGCCTCGTGGAGGCGTCCCGGGCCGTCTTGAAGGCGTCTTGAAGCCACTTTGAGCATCTCGGATCCACTCTTGGACCGTCTTGGGCCGTCTTCGGGACCTCCTGAGGCCGTCTTGGGGCGATCTGGGAATCCTGGATCAGTCCGCCAGCGGTCTGGGGGCCTCCCGGGCCCGTCGGGCAGCGGCCCGGAGGCTCTCCGGGCGGCCCGCGAGCTCTCTGGGCGGCCCGGGGCGCTGCCACTGCCTGACCTTCTCGCGCGCGCTTCGCCCGGAATTGTAGTACAGACTAGGGCTGACCCGCGGCCCTCCGGCCGCGGAATATGCCCGCCATGGCTTCGACGTGGAAGAGAAGCCTCTTTGGGGCCTCGCGGGTAAGGGGTGGTTGGAGGGGACGGCGTGGATGGAGGAGGTGCCCGCTGGAGGTGGAGGTGGGCGAGGGATGCAGGCAAGCAGGCCTGAAGGCAGGAACGCAGTGGAGGCGGTGTCAGTGGAAACACACCCGTGCCTGTGCCTGGGTAATTGCTCAGAGGCCTCTGGGGTCCCTCTTAGAGGCAGCTTTGGGGCCTCTTGGGGGCCGTCTTGGGGCCTCGTGGGGGTTGCTTTGGGCTTCTTCGGGGCCTCTGGGGATCTCGTGGCGTTCCATTGGGGCGGTCTTGGGGCCTTCGTATGGGTGCTCAGGGCTCGGAATGTCAGGGTTTTTCCCCGTTCTTTGGCCCCCTTCTTGGGCCTGGCTTGGAGTCCTCTGGGGCCGTCTTGGGCGCCTCTTGGGCCATCTTGGGGCTCCCTGGCCCGTCTGGGGACGCGCTTGGAGGCCTGCTGGGCCGTCCTGGGGCGGTCTTGTGGGTCTCTTCGGCCGCCTTGGAGCGTCGGCCAGCCGAGAAGGCGAGAAGGCACAATTCCTTCAACAACTGCGAAAAATAAAGGAGTTTGGCCTCTGGGGGCACGCTTCGGAGGACTGCTGGAGGCTCTTAAAGGTCTCTTTGGCCTTGTTGGGGGCCTCTAGGGGGCCTCTTGGACGCTCCGTGGAGCCCCTTATGGGGCCACTTGGGCGCCGTCTTGGGGCCTCGTGGGGCTTACTTGGGGCTTCTTGGGTGCCTCTGGGGACCTCTTGGCGTTCACTTGGGGGGGTCTTGGGGCCCTGTGTGGGAGTATGGGGCCCAGGGCTCGGAGTGTCAGGGTTTCCCCCCGTTCTTTGGCCCCCTCTTGGGCCTGGCTTGGGGTCCTCTGGGGCTGCCTTGGGCGCCTCTTGGGCCATCTTGGGGCTCCCTGGCCCGTCTGGGGACGCGCTTGGAGGCCTGTTGGACCGTCCTGGGGCGGTCTTGTGGGTCTCTTCGGCCGCCTTGGAGCGTCGGCCAGCCGAGAAGGCGAGAAGGCAAAACTCCTTCAAACATTACCCCCAAAAAACAAAGGATGTTGGCCTCTGGGGGCATGCTTCAGAGGACTGGTGGAGGCTCGTGGAGGCCTCTTTGGCCTTGTTGGGGGCCTCTAGGGGGCCTCTTGGACGCTCCGTGGAGCCTCTTATGGGGCCACTTGGGGGCCGTCTTGGAGCGAGCCTCGTGGGGCTTACTTGGGGTTTCTTGGGTGCCTCTGGGGACTTTTTGGCGTTCCCTTGGGGGCGTCTTGGGGCCTTGTGTGGGCGTATGGAGGCCCAGGGCTCGGAGTGTCATGGTTTTGCCATGTTCTTTGGCCCCCTCTTGGGCCTGGCTTGGGGTCCTCTGGGGCCGTCTTGGGCGCCTCTTGGGCCATCTTGGGGCTCCCTGGGCCGTCAGGGTTCTTCTCCCTTTCGTGGCCCCCTCTTGGGCCTGGCTTGGGGTCCTCTGGGGCCGTTTTGGGCGCCTCTTGGACCATCGTGGGGCTCCCTGGGCCGTCTGGGGACGCGCTTGGAAGTCTGCTGGGCCGTCCTGGGGCGGTCTTGTGGGTCTCTTCGGCCGTCTTGAAGCGTCGGCTAGCCGAGAAGGCGAGAAGGCAAAACACCTGCAACAAACATGGACAATTAAAGATGTTGGCCTCTGGGGGCACGCTTCGGATGACTGCTGGAGGCTTTTGAAGGCCTGTTGGCCTTGTTGGGGGCCTCTAGGGGGCCTCTTGGACGCTCCGTGGGGCCTCTTATGGAGCCACTTGGGCGCCGTCTTGGGGCCTCGTGGGGCTTACTTGGGGCCTCTTCGGGAACTCTGGAGACCTCGTGGCGTTCCATTGGGGCGATCTTGGGGCCTTCGTATGGGTGCCCAGGGCTCGGAATGTCACGGTGTTTCCCGTTCTTTGGCCCCCTTCTTGGGCCTGGCTTGGGGTCCTCTGGGGCCGTCTTGGGCGCCTCTTGGGCCGTCTTGGGGCTCCCTGGGCCGTCTGGGGACGCGCTTGGAGGCCTGCTGGGCCGTCCTGGGGCGGTCTTGTGGGTCTCTTCGGCCGTCTTGGAGCGTCGGCTAGCCGAGAAGGCGAGAAGGCAAAACACCTGCAACAAACATGAACAATTAAAGATTTTGGCCTCCTGGGGCCCTCCTGGGAAGCCTCTTCGGCGTCTCTTGGGCCGTCGTAGAGGCGTCTTGGGCCGTCTTGGCGCCGCAAAAGGCAGTCTTTGCTTGTCGTGGAGCGCTCTAGGAGCGTCTTGGGGATACCTTGGGCCGTCCTGGGAGCCTCTTGGTGTCGCCCTGGGGCCTTTTTGAGCGCCTCTTGGGCTCTCTTGACGCCCTCTCGGGCCGGTTTTCGTGCGTCTTGGGGGCCTCTTGGGCCGTCTTGGGGCGGTCGTGGGGACCTGGAACCAACTTCTGCGCCATATTCCCGACAAGCAGCGCATGCTAAAAGTGAGCGCTTGTCTTCGGGAAAACATCGCCTCTGGGGGCCATCCTTGGACGCCTCTTGGGCGTCTCTGGGGCCGTCGTGGAGGCCTCCTGGGCCGTCTGGGGTTTGTTTTCGGCGGTCTTGGGCTCTCTTGGAGCGCTCTTGGGCCGTCTTGGGGGTGTGTGGGGCCGTCCTGGGCGCCTCCTGGGAGCCTCTTGGGGCCGCCTGGGGGCCGTGTTGGGCGCCTCTTGGGTCTCTTGACGCTCTCGCGGGCCGGTTTTCGTGCCTCTGGGGGGGCCTCTTGGGCCGTCTTGGGGCGGTCGTGGGGACCTCTTGTCCCATCTTCTGCGCCATACTCCCGACAAGCAGTGTGTGCTAAAATTTGACGCTTTTCGTTTGGAAAACCATGATTTGGGCCTGTGGGGGCCATCCTGGGACGCCTCTTGGGCGTCTCTGGGGCCGTCGTGGAAGCCTCCTGGGCCTTGTCGGGGCCGTTTTCGGCGGTCTTGAGCTCTCTTGGAGCGCTCTTGGGCCGTTTTGGAAGTGTCTGGGGCCGTCCTAGGCGCCTCTTGGGCCGCGTGAGCGCCTCTGGGGCGTCCCCGGAGCCGTTGTGGGGCATTTTCGCTCGATCAAGACAGGGACCCTTCCCGCACGCACGGGTCCCTTCATTGTAGAGAAGACTTCTCTGGGCTCCAATTTCGCCTCACGCATCTCCCTAAGCAGCGCCAGAGCCCGCTGCCACTGCTCGCTCTTCTCGCACGCGCTGATTCCGGCGCTGTAGCTGATGACAGTGGGCTCCAGCTTCGCCTCCCGCATCTCGCGGAGAAGCGCCAGGGCCCGCTGCCACTGCTTGCCCTTCTCGCACGCGCTGATCCCAGCGCTGTAGCTGATGACTGTGGGTTCCAGCTTCGCCTCCAGAATCTCGCCGAACAGCGCACAAGCCCGCTGCCACTGCTCGCCCTTCTCGCACGCACTGATCCCAGCGTTGTAGCTGACTAGGGCAGACCTGTGGACTCCGTCCACGACATCAGCTCGACGTGGCGAGGGGTCTCTGGGCAAGCGCGGGGGGGTGCGGCTGCAGGGCCGAAAGGCAATCATGATGGCGTCGGGCTCCTCCTCCTCCTCCTCCTCCTCCTCCTCCTCCTCCTCCTCCTTTTCCACCTTCTTCTCCTCTTTCGCTGGATTCTCCATGCCCTCGGTCGGCAATCGTCGATCCTACGACGACTCTCCCCAACAGAGAAACATCGAAGGCCCTCGGAGCGTCCAACATTGTTCTTTTGTGCCTTCGATATGCCGGTCGCCTCTCGTCCGCTCCCCCGCTCCTGGAAGGAATTCTGAAGGCACTGAAGGCTTCGTAGGGGCCGTTTCGGAGCCTCTTCGGCCTTCGTTTGGGCCTCGCGGGGGGGCTCTTAGGGCTCTCTCGGGCCGTCTTGGGTGCCTCTTGGGCCGTCTTCGGGCCATCTGAGGCCCTCCTTGGCGCCTCTTCGGCTGTCGTGGGCCGTCTTGGGCCGCTCCTGGGGCCGTCTTGGGTGCCTCTTGGGCCGTCTTGGGCGCCTCCTGGGCCGTCCGGACGCCGTCCTGCGGCGTCTTGGAACCGTCTTGGGGCCCTCCTGGCCCGTCTTGGGGCTCTCTTGGGGTCCTCTTCGGCCGTCTTGGAGCGGTCGGGGGGGCGTCTTGGGCCGTCTTGGAGCGTCGGAAAGCCGACGAGGCGAGGAGGCCAAAAACATTGAAAAACACAATAGAAATCGACGATTTCTGTCGCTCGGGGCCCTCTTGGGAGGCCTCTTCGGGCGTCTTGGACGCCTCGAGGGCCTCCTGGGGCGAATCTCGGACGTCTTGGGCGCTCTTGGGCTGTCTTGGGCCGTCTTGGGCCGCTCCTGGGGCCGTCTTGGGTGCCTCTTGGGCCGTCTTGGGCGCCTCCTGGGCCGTCCTGGGGCCGTCCTGCGGCGTCTTGGGACCGTCTGGGGGCCCTCCTGGCCCGTCTTGGGGCTCTCTTGGTATCCTCTTCGGCCGTCTTGGAGCGGTCGGGGGGGCGTCTTGGGCCGTCTTGGAGCGTCGGAAAGCCGACGAGGCGAGGAGGCCAAAAACATTGAAAAACACAATAGAAATCGACGATTTCTGTCGCTCGGGGCCCTCTTGGGAGGCCTCTTGGGAGGCCTCTTCGGGCGTCTTGGACGCCTCGAGGGCCTCCTGGGGCGAATCTCGGGCGTCTTGGGCGCTCTTGGGCTGTCTTGGGCCGTCTTGGGCCGCTCCTGGGGCCGTCTTGGGTGCCTCTTGGGCCGTCTTGGGCGCCTCCTGGGCCGTCCTGGGGCCGTCCTGCGGCGTCTTGGGACCGTCTGGGGGCCCTCCTGGCCCGTCTTGGGGCTCTCTTGGGGTCCTCTTCGGCCGTCTTGGAGCGGTCGGGGGGACTTCTTGGGCCGTCTTGGAGCGTCGGAAAGCCGAAGAGGCGAGGAGGCCGAAAACACGAAAAACACAGTAGAAATCGACGATTTCTGTCGCTCGGGGCCCTCTTGGGAGGCCTCTTGGGAGGCCTCTTCGGGCGTCTTGGACGCCTCTTGGGCCGCCTGGGGCGAATCTCGGGCGTCTTGGGCCCATCTTTAAGCGTGCCGGGGCTCTCCGGGGCCGTCTTGGGGGCTTCTGGGGGCCCTCCCGACATGTCCTGGAGCCTGCCTGGGCGGCCCGGGGCCAGCCCGGGGCGGTTTTGGTGCATTGGAGCCTGCGCCATTCTGGCACGCACTGGGCCCTGCAATGTAGTAGAGACTAGGGCAGACCTGTGGACTCCGTCCACGACATCAGCTCGACGTGGCGAGGGGTCTCTGGGCAAGCGCGGGGGGGTGCGGCTGCAGGGCCGAAAGGCAATCATGATGCCTTCGATATGCCGGTCGCCTCTCGTCCGCTCCCCCCCTCTTGGAAGCAATGCTGAGGCCACACAGGGCTTCGTGGGGGCCGTTTGGGGATCTCTTGGGGCGTTTTTGCCTGCGATATGCCTGTCGCCTCTCGTCCGCTCCCCCGCTCCTGGAGGGAATTCTGAAGCCACTGAAGGCTTCGTGGGGGCCGTTTCGGAGCCTCTTCGGCCTTCTTTTGGGCCTCCCGGGGGGGCTCTTAGGGCCCTCTCGGGCCGTCTTGGGTGCCTCTTGGGCCGTCTTGGGGCCGTCTGAGGCCCGCCTCGGCGCCTCTTGGGCTGTCTTGGGCCGTCTTGGGCCGCTCCTGGGGCCGTCTTGGGTGCCTCTTGGGCCGTCTTGGGCGCCTCCTGGGCCGTCCTGGGGCCGTCCTGGGGCGTCTTGGGACCGTCTCCCTCCTGGCCCGTCTTGGGGCTCTCTTGGGGTCCTCTTCGGCCGTCTTGGAGCGGTCGGGGGGACTTCTTGGGCCGTCTTGGAGCGTCGGGAAGCCGAAGAGGCGAGGAGGCCGAAAACATCGAAAAACACAATAGACATCGACGATTTCTGTCGCTCGGGGCCCTCTTGGGAGGCCTCTTGGGAGGCCTCTTCGGGCGTCTTGGACGCCTCTTGGGCCGTCTGGGGCGAATCTCAAGCGTCTTGGGCCCATCTTTAAGCGTGCCGGGGCTCTCCGGGGCCGTCTTGGGGGCTTCTGGGGGCCCTCTCGACATGTCCTGGAGCCTGCCTGGGCGGCCCGGGGCGGCCCGGGGCCAGCCCGGAGCGGTTTTGACTCATTGGAGCCTGCGCCCTTCTGGCACGCACTGGGCCCTGCAATGTAGTAGAGACTAGGGCTGACCCGCGGCCTCCGGCGCCGCGGAAGTTGCCCGCCCTGGCGTGGACGTGGAAGTGGAGCGTCTCTGGGGCCTCGCGGGTAAGGGGTGTTGGAGGGGACGGCGTGGATAGAGGAGGTGGCCGCTGGAGGGGAAGGTGAGCGAGGGATGCAGGCAAGCAGGCCTGAAGGCAGGTACGCGTTGGTGGAGGCGGTGTCAGTGGAAGCACACCCATGTAGGCATGACATCGTGTGGACAGACGCTGTTTCTAACGCCGCAGTCTGTGTTCATCATAGCTTCTCCGGGGCCGAATAGTGATTTCATCTGGCAGTGTGGTGACAATGGGGCCAGTGGGCGCGGCCTAGGACCTAGGAGGCCCGTAAGAGGGCGGCGAGACGGAACTCCCTAAGAAGGGCCCCAGAGCAAGGACACGAATCGACTCTCCAAGACGTCTCCAAGTAGCGCAAAGATGGTTCCCAGAGGGTCCAAGAAGCCTCCAAAACGATGCTAGAAGTTCGACGCTCCCCAAAAGAGAAGCATCCAAGGCCTCTCGGGGGCCGCTTGGGGGCCTCTTTTCGTCCTCCTGGGGGTGGGTCTCTCGAAGCCCTCTTTGGCAATCTTGAATGCTTCTTGGGCCGTGTTGGGGCGATGTGGGGCCGTCTTGGGTGCCTCTCGGACCATCTTGGAACAATCTTGGGCCATCTTGCGCCAATATTGGGCGCTACTGGGGCTGTCTTTGGTGTTTCTTGAGCCGTCGCGGGCGCCTCTGGAGCCGCCCTGGACGGCCCAGAGACCGTCTTGGAGACTGTCCAAACGGAAAAGCCTGGAGACGGGGCGGCGGGGGCCTCCACAGCCGTCTTGGAGACGGGGCGGTGGAGCCGTCTTGGGCCATTATGAACTGCTCTTGGGGCTGTCTTGGGTGCGTTTTGGGCCGTCTCGGACGCCTCTGGAGCCGTCCCGGGGCAGTGTGTGGCCCTTTGGGCGACCTCATGGGGGCGTCTGGGCGCGTCTTGGGGCGAGCCGGGGGGCCTGTATAGCCTTCTGGACGCTGCGGGGACGAAAAAGCAAGGTATTTTGAAAATGTGCGTTTCCCGTCGGTAAAGGGACGGTTTGGGCCTCTTGGACTCTTCTGGAGGCTCTCCTAGGCCGTCTTGGGAGCCTCCCGGCCTGCCTTGGGGGCCTCTAACTGACTTCGTCGGGCTCCAATTTCGCCTCACGCATCTCCCTAAGCAGCGCCACAGCCCGCTGCCATTGCTCGCTCTTTTCGCACGCGCTGATTCCAGCGTTGTAACTGATGACGTTCGGCTCCACGCTCGCCTCCCGCATCTCGCCGAGTAGAGCGCAAGCCCGCTGCCACTGCTCGCCCTTTCCGCACGCACTGATCCCAGCGCTGTAGCTGATGACGTCGGGCTCCAGCTTCGCCTCCCACATCCCGCTGAGCAGCGCACAAGCCCGCTGCCATTGCTCGGTCTTTTCGCACGCGCTGATTCCAGCGCTGTAGCTGACTAGGGCTGACCCGTAGACTCCGTCCACGACATCTTTCTGGAATGGTTCTCGGAGGAACGGCGTAGATTGCACCGAAAATCTACAAACACGGCGGCGGCTCGGGCGGCGGCAGCGAGACCGCGCCTTCGCGTCCGAGCTCTTGCAGCGCTCCAGCAGCTTGGCCCAGCGCACTGCTGGTTCACCCCCCCTCCAATTGAGGGCAATTTCGAAGTCTCTCGGGGATGTGCGTCGAAGTCGAAGCCCATCTGAGGCGTCTCAGGAGCGCCCGGGGAAGGGCTCGGGAGGCCATCGGGGAAAACCACCGAAATCGCCAGGGAGGCTCGCAAGGATCTACAGGGAGGGCCCAAGAGAGCTTCAAGAAAATGCGAAATTCAGTTAAAATCTTTAGAGAAACCGCTGTTGGGTCGGCCATCACCTCCGGGCACGCCTTGATGGTGCGATCCAGTCGCATCACCGCCAACGGGAGGGTTTGTTCGCCATGTCCCATTCTATTCGCCCAGGGGGTCTGCGGAGGCCTTCGGGCGAACAGAACGGGACAGGGCAAGGAATGGGGAAGACTTGTCCGAATCTCCTGGGCCCCCCAGGTGCTCGTCCGAAGAATGCGGAGAGGTCCCTGGGTTATATCAATTGGCTGCTGTCCCTGGGGTCCGGTCTGGTTGGCCTGGAGAGTTTGCCAAGGCCCCTGGGGGAACAGAATGGCACAGCATATCGGGCAAATGGGGGGCGGTAGCTGGTCTGTCAAACCCAGCGTTCGCCTTCTGCCCAAGCGGCGCGGGGCCCACGGGCCCCAGGGTTGGCGGCCCGCTGGGTTTCTCCTTGTTCGCCCACAGGGTTGGAGGAGGCCTCCAGGCGAACAGAATGGGGCAGGACAATGAATGTGGGAGACTTGTCGCAAGCTCCCAGCCCCCCAAGTGTTCGCCCGAAGGGTGTGGGGCCGCGTTGGCTCCCTCAAAGGGCCGTCTTGGAGCCGTCTAGGCCCGTCTTGAGGGCGCCGTTTGCCGTGATGGAGCCGTCTTGGTTCGTCGTGGGCCCCTCATGGGCGCGTCCGTAGGCCGTCCTGGGCCCATCGGGGTCCTTGTTGGCACTATCGTGGGGCTGTCTTGGAGCCGTCTGGGACCGTGAGGGGACCGCCTTGGAGTCGTCTTGGGCCCCTCCTGTGCGCCTCCTTGGGCCCCAGCAGGGGCCGTGTTGGCACCCTCTTGGGGATGTCTTGGAGCCGTCTTGAGACGTCGCAGCGCGCCTGGGGTTGTGCTGGGTCCGACTTGGCCCGTCTTGGGGCCTTCCTGGGCGTTTCCTCTGACCCTCCTGGGACTTTCTGGGGCCTCTTGGTGCATCGGACCGCCGAAATGGCGGGAAACGCAAAGGGTATAACAGTAAACAATGGAAAATCTAGATTCTTGCAAACTAAGGTTCTCTTGCCATCTTGGCCCGTCTTGAGGCCTCTGTTGGGCTATTTTGGAGGCTGTTGGGGCCTCTGTTGGGCCCTCGTTTGGGCTCCTTGGGAGCCTCCTGGGGCTTCTTCGGAGGATTCTTGGCGGGCCCTTGGGGCCTCTTGGGGGCATGTTTGGGCCTCCTGGCGCCCTCTTGGGGCGGAAGGCTCGGATTTTCGGTCCGTGGTCCCCCTCTTGGCCCCCTCTTGGGCCTGTCTTCGGGCCCTCGTGGGCCGTCTTGAGCGTCTCTTGGGTCGTCTTGGGGCCCTCTTAGGCTGTCTTGGGACGCTCTTGGAGGCCCCTTGGGCCGTTCTGGGGCGCTCTTGGAGGCCTCTTGGGCCGTCTTCGAGCGTCGGAAAGCGGAAAAGACGCGAAGGCCCAAACCCTTCCAAAACCGTTTAAGTGGATGATTTTGGCCGCTCGGGTTCCTCGGGGAATACGCTTGCAGGCCTCTTGTGCCGTCTGAGCGGCCTCTTGGAGCGCTCTTTGGGCGTCTCGGGAGCTCCTTGAGCTGACTTGGGGGCCTCTTGGGGCCTCCCGAGCCTCTCCGGAGCCGCCCGGGGCGTCTCTAAACCGCGCCGCCCGGGGCCGGGGCGTCGGAGGACCTCCCCGACCCCCGCCCCTCTCGCACGCGCGTGTGCCTGCAATGTAGTAGAGATGACGTCGGGCTCCAGCTTCGCCTCCCACATCTCGCTCAGCAGCGCTAGGGCCCGCTGCCACTGCTCGCCCTTTCCGCACGCGCTGATCCCAGCGCTGTAGCTGACTAGTGTGAACCCGTGGAAAATCCACGGCCCGCAGGTCCAGGCATTGGTCCCGAACGCGCACGTGTCGGAAGCGCTGGAAGCGTCAAAAGTATGTGTTTTTGCTGATCGCGCGAGCCTGGGCGCGATTAGCAGAAACACGTAGGTTTTCAGACGCAATCAGAGTAAGGGGGCCCGAACGATCTTACAGAGTCCCTGTGCGCGAGAAGTACGATGTGGGGGGTGGACGCGTGGGGGCCAGAGTTGGGCGCTACGTTGGGGGGCCTCGTTTGAGGGCCACGTTTGGGGGTCTCGTCAGGGTGTCATGGTTGGGGCCAACGTTCGCGGCCCTGCCGTGGGCCATGTTTGGGGGCCGCGTGCGGGGTTCGGGGGCCCATGTGACGGTCGCGTTTGAGGGTGCGGGGTTCGGGGGCAGATGTGACGGTCACGTTTGAGGGCAGTGGTTGGGGGCTGTGTGTGTTGGGGCCACGTTTGGCGGCGCCTGGGGGCTACGCGTGGGGTTGACGTTCGGGGGCCACGCTTACTGGGGCGGTAGGGGCGACCTTCGGAGGCTTTGTGTGGGGGCCGCCTTTGGGGGTCCCGTTTGGAGGCCGCGCGTGGGGCCGACGTGTAAGGGGCCACGTCCAGGGGCGTTCTCAGAAAGCAGTCGGGGAGCCCCGGGGGCACTGACCTGGAAGCGTGAAAAGGACTGGGTTATTGCTAATCGCGCTGGGACTGGGCGCGATCAGAAAACTCAAGGGTTTTCAGGCACCGTCAGAGTGAAGGGGCCACGTTAGCGGGCCCGCGCAGGGTGGTCCTGGGGCCATCTCGGGGTTCTCGGGCCGTCGAGATGGCCGTCTCGAGAGCTCTGGCAGATCGAAGCCAGCAGAACCGAGAGAGCAGCGATGAGGCCCCCGATGCAGCCAAGGGTGCGGGTGCTGGTATACGTAGGGCCCCCGAACCGGCTGTAGTGGCCTGCGGGCAATCTCGCCGCGGGCCAGGGTAATGGGTAAGAGATCTCGTGGATGTTGGTTGGGATCTCGTGGTTGGCCTCTCGGGAGCCTCTGGGAGACAGATTGGGGGCTTCTTGGTAGCAGTTTGGGGGCGTCTTGGGGCCTCTTGGGCCCTCTTTGGGGGCCTCTTGGGAGTCTTTTGGGGCGCTCGGCGACCGCTGGGGGGCCTCTTGGAGCCTCTTTGGGGCGCCCTGGGGCCTCCTGGGGATGTCTTGGGAGCGTCCCGGCGGTTCTTTGGGGCGTCCTGGGGCTTCCTGGGGGCCGCGTGGGGTGGAGGCCTAGATTTTTCGGTTCCGGGTCCCTGTCTTGGGCTTCTCTTGGGGTCTTCTTGGGGCCCTCTTGGGCCGTCTTGGGCGGCTCTTGGGCCGTCTTGGGGCCCTCTTGGGCCGTCTTGGGGCCGTCTTGAGACCTCTTGGGCCGTCTTGGAACGGTCTTGGGGGCCTTTTCGGCAGCCGTGGAGCGTCGGAAAGCCGAAAAAGCGAGAAGGCCAGAAACATTTGAAAAAACATGGAAAATCTACGATTTTGGCTTCTGCGGCCCCTCTTGGAGGTGCACTTCGAGCGTTGCGGGGGCCTCGTGGAGGCTTCTCGGGCCGTCTTGAAGGCGTCTTGAAGCCATCTTAAGCGTCTCGGATACATTCTTGGACCGTCTTGGGCCGTCTTCGGGACCTCCTGAGGCCGTCTGGGGGCGATCTGGGAATCCTGGATCAGTCCGCGAGCGGTCCGGGGGCCTCCTGGGCCCGTCAGGCAGCGGCCCGGAGGCTCTGCGGCCGGCCCGCGAGCTCTCTGGGCGGCCTGGGGCGCTGCCACTGTGCACGCGCTTCGCCCGGAATTGTAGTACAGATGACTGTGGGTACCAGCTTCGCCTCCCGCATCTCGCTGAGCAGCGACAGTGCCCGCTGCCACTGCCCAGTTTTTCTGCATGCGCTGACAATCGAAATGTAGTGGCTTGAACAGAGTTTCGCACCAAATCGGATTCTTCCACGGAGCAATTGCAGTGCTACGATCCATTGTGTTGTTTGACCAGGCTTCTTGATCGCCCCGGAGGTCACGGCGGGTTTCCAAGACCTTCGCCAATTATGTGACATACACAGCGGTATCGCAACACATCGGCTTGAGCCAAAATGGCTACGGAGGAGGGGGAGGAGGAGGAGGAGGAGGAGGAGGAGGAGGAGGAGGAGGAGGAGGAGGAAAGGAGGAGGAAAGGAGGAGGAGGGAGGGTCGTCGAGGGAAAAGAAACTTCTGGGGAGTACCTGCTTGCAGGCCGATGTCCTGTTCAATGTGCTTACTCTAACCCAGAGGTGCGCGAGCTGAGACTGATCGAGGATCGGGACCCAGACCTCCAACGTCTTGAACAACCCTTTGGGAAGCCGTCTCTGGGCCCAGAGGCCGTCGACTGGAAACGAAACACTGGTCCTGCTGACGGGACCGGGACTTCCGGGGATCAAGTTGGGAGCAAATCACGGCATAGGTTTGTGTCTGGGTGCACGCCTCCAGGGGAAGCTTTCGGGCCCCTTATGACGCCCCCCCAAGCAGCAAGCCAGGGGTCCCAAAAAGCTCTCTCGGGCCGCGGACGGGAACAACAACACTCCTCTCGTCCGAGGACAAACATCGTGTTTCCAACGCTGAGTGAGGAACGAAGGTGGACGAGGAGGAGGAAGAGGAGGAGGAGGATGAGGAAGAGGAGGGGGAGGAGGGGGAGGAGGAGGAGGAGGAGGAGGAGGAGGAGGAGGAGGAGGAGGAGGAGGAGGAGGAGGAGGAGCTCTGATTGCTTTTTTGTGGGTGGATCTCTCGAGCTCTCCGCCGCCTCTGGCGGCGTGGTTTGCGAGCAGGAGCGCAACAGGAGGCCATAGGAGAGCGCGGTACTGACAGTGCAGCCCCGCACACCGCCCGAGGCGGCGGAGAGTTCGAGAGAGCCGTCCACGAGAAAACGGCCCGAAGCCGCACGCAGATTCTCCGACCTCGAGCCGAGGAACTGCCTGCAAAACGCAGCCGTGGACCGTGACCCGGCATCTCGTCTGCGACCTTGCATCGGCGTCCCCCTCTGGCCCTCGAGGTCGCCTGGAGCCCCCCAGGGGGCAGGGCCCGCCAGCGTCGAATCGGGACGTCGGATCGACTCGGAGCGCACGTCGAATCGGGCCGCATCGGCACTGAATCGAGATCGGATCGGATCGACTGCGCAAGGGTGCGCAACAGCGCCGTGCGAATATCAGCCCGCATTGGCTCTTCGGAACGTCGGATTGGGACCAAGTCGGATCGAGCCGGCCATGATTTGATATCGAATCAGGCCAATCGGATTGAAATGGGCCTTGGGGGGTCTGGATGCCCCCCGAGGCCCCCGGAGACGGAACACAATCTGCTGCCCTTGCCACCCCTGACTTCTGCGGAGGCCCGCAGAGGTGCCAAGGGGACCTTCGGCGGCCCTCTGGAGTCCTCCGGCGGCCAAGAAAATGATGCATCCAAAGCCAGCGGCAACAACACCAATCTTGGCACGCCCGAAGTGAGTGCGGAAGAAGACATGGGTACGATGCCCAACTGCACATGCTGCCCAGAACAAAGAGCGACCATTGCGGGGCAGGCGGCCTCATGTCGCATCTGGCCAACGCCCGCGCGACACCGACAGCGGGTCCTGTTCACAAATGGGCAAGACCTGCTCTTGGTCTTCGTCTCGATGATTTCCGCACGTGCCCATGTCGATGGTACCGAAATCGAAGAGCCAGAGGGGTGCGTACAGCCGGCTCCCCCCCCGATATCCTTGCCGCCAGCCTTGCCGTTCTCCGCCTTGACGCGCCCGCCCTTCGTCACGCCCAGACATTGCCCACACCACACCGACTCGGGCATGCGCCACCGAGGCTCCCGGGCAGCGTTGGATATAGCAGTTTCACAGTCTCGGAGCCTGGTCAGGGCCCCTGGCGACAGAAGACAAATCCGTCGCTTTGATCGGTGGAGCGCGAGGATGTCAGGGACGAGCCCCGCGGAGGCACTCTGCCGGAGCAGCTGACGCTACATTGCGGCGGAGATGCTGTGGCTGCGACCAGATCTGGAACGCGGCGGGGCCCGATTCCCTCTTGGTCCCCGCTATCACCCCCGCGCACTGACGCGCGCACGCCCGAACGGCAGCAGATTTCCAGGGGGGGGGCGTCTCCACACCGGCGGACCGGATACAAGAATCCCTGGACCTCTGGCCATGTGTTCTCTCTGGCCCACGGCCCCAAGGAGTTCCCCAATCCTTCCTCCTGGGGGTAGTCCTCCACCACGGATCCATTGGTGATGGCCCCGAAGGCCCGCCACTGCCCCCCCCACAAAAAGCTGGGACTGAAAAAGGTACCCCTTGCCCAGACCCGGAACGATGTGATTGTCTCGCACCCGTGGCCCCCAGAGGTCCACCTCCTTTCCTGACCGAGGCGCTCTCTGCTCTGAAGGCCCTGGCGCCCAGTGAGGCCCCCCAGCTGTATGTTGCTCTCATTGCACTTAAGGACCACATCCCACAAAGGATTTCGAGCACCCAGCAAAGTATCGAAACAGTGTCGAACGAATATCGCCTCCCAGGGCCACCCCCCATACATGAACGCCCTCAAGTTTCGGCACTTCCTTGGTGCTCGAAAGGACTTCAGGTGATCAAGGCTGCACTAAGCTGGAACGTCATAACCCCAGCTGCCGAAAAAAAACAAAAATCTCCCGCAGTGACTTCTTCGCAGATCGAGGATGCTAAGGTTCCCTGATGGGGTCCCTGGTCCCGACCCTCGGCGGCGACGATAGGGGCGAATAGCCCAGAGGCGGGCTTTACACGCATTCGCCTGGGAGCCTTTTCGAAGACACAGATCATCGGCGGACCCGAGTACATGTCGTTCGTTTCTAATCGCGCTCAATTCTAATTGTGCTCGTTTCTAGTTGTTCCAGGCCCCCTAGTGGCCAGGAAGAGGCCCAGGATGGAACATCTAGAAATGAAAGGATCTTGGCCCCCAAAGAATCAAATAACCTTCGAAGAATAGACATGATCAATGTGTACATGGATTGCTCTCTCCTGGGCTCAATTTGCCCCTGTCGTCGCCTCTGAGACCCCGGTGCCGCTGGCCCGGCCCGAGCCCTGGCCTGACGTTTGGGTGACCCCAAAGGGGGTCCAGCTGAAAGGGGGGGTGAAATTGATTTGGGTACTTGTATTGCAAATGTATTGCGGCGGAGAATTGGATTGCATTGTAATGCAAACAATGCACTGCACGCGAAAGTACAGCAATACATTTACGCCCCGGAATGTGTTGCACGCCCCAAACCCAAATCTATTGCAACTCCACAAATCTATTGCCCCAAATCTATTGCACCATCCCCTTGTCACACACTGTCGCTGGACCCCCTTTTGGGTCAACCCGATGACGGTCGACCAGGGCCCGGCGAAGGCCCCCGCCCCAGAGAGGGGGTCCTCGTCCTCCTCCTCCTCCTCCTCCTCCTCCTCCTCCTCTTCGTCCTTCTCCTCCTCATCCTCAGCCTCCCTCCCCCCTCCAACTCATGGTGCTGGTGGTGGAAAACAAGCCCATCATAATACACATAAAACCTTCGCAGGTCCGCGCGGACTTCTTGCATACCGTGGAGGCTAGTCTACAAGAAACCTTCCACAAGAACCCAACCCTGAGACCCCAGGGCGTCCGTTCATTTTTGGTGTGGGATCGTTACGCTTTCCATCGCGAAACCATTGAAACCCAAGAAACCAAGGGCACCCTGGAGGTCAGCAAAGTGTTTCTCGGCATGCGCCTCCACTGTGGAGGAATGTAAAACGGAATGCGCAAAAAAAGTCGCAGGTCCGCGCGGACTTCTTGCACAGGCGCCAGACCCCTGGTCGGCGCCACAGACAACCCTCCCTGGTGTGCGGAGCGCGCCAGGGGCGGCGCCATGGGCGGCGCCAGAGGCGCCGCCCAGGGAGCCCAGCGCCGATCCAAAAACCAGCGCGGAGCTCTGGAAGCTCATGTTTATGATGCCTTGTCAGTTTCGATCGTGGACCCATGCCGCGACTCCCCAGAACTCTCCCAAGGTGCGTTCGGACCAGAATCTCGAGGCGAATCCGTCCGAGGCGACGAGGGCCTCCCACGAGGCCCAAACAAGGCGAAGACGAGGCAATAGGTCGCAGTATCGGTACCTCTTCCTCCTCTGAGGTCTTGGTCAGAAGGGCTCTGGATGGACAGAAAACGACGACCATGACTCGTCCATCTTGGTCGTCGTCGATTCACGAGCCGTCCACGCCAATCGTCGACGGCCAGCACGGATCACGACAAGATCCCGCGACATCTTGGCCACGGTCATCGCACTTCTTGGGTCTGACGTTGCCCCCTGGCTCTCGGGCCACAGCTCGGCTCCCCCGGCGGCCGCCCGGGAGGATCCAGGCAGCCCCAGAACGCTCTCGGCGAGGCGCAGCTGCTGGAAAGCATCCCGAGGCTGGAAGACCGCGGGGAATCGACGCAACACGCCCGACAACCTCGAGCCTCGAACTCCCAGGGACTCGCGGGCAACTCCCGGCGTGGACCTTCGCTCTGCCGCCGCGCCCGAGGCCCTCCGGCTCGGGCGCCGGGGGCGCCTCTGGCGGCGGCGGGTGCCACTGGCCAGGCGGGGTGGGCGCCCACGCCAGGAGCTGGGCAGGATCCGGCAGCGGGTCTGGGCGGAGGGTGCCCTCCAGTCCTGCACGGGCGGGGGGAGGCACGAGCGGCACCCACACGTCGGGAGTCCGGGTTAGCAAGGCGCCCCGTCGAAGAGGGGAGGGTCCGGAATATCGGGTCGCCTTTGGAGGGGGGTCTGGTTTTTTAGGGAGTTGGGGGGGTCGGGGAATGAGGACTTGGAATAGGGATATGTTTTCTGCCCATGAGTCGACGAGCGCGTCCAACTGCTCGCAAAGCAACTACTCGCAAACGGCCAGGACCCCTCGCGGGGGATCTACGATAACTTACGTCAGAGCAGCCATGCGTTGTTCGGACGTTTGCGAGAAGGCACCTTGCAAGTGGTGGAACGCGCTCGGCGAATGAGGGAGGGGGGGCGGGGGGAAGCGAGCATCCCCTGAGTGCGGGCAAAACTTGCGTCCATATCCACTGCAGCTTGGGGTTTCGGGCTCCCTTCCCCAGAAAGCCGAGGAGCACTGGATATGGAAAAGAATCAGGCCCCTACTGGAGGCTCGAATTTTATCCATATCCAGTGCGCCTCGGCCTTGCGCGCCCCTTCCACGAAAGTCAAAGACGCCCTGGATATGGATATACAGATTGCCCGCGCTGAGAGCCAGGAGCTGTAGGAGGAGGAGGAGGAGGAAGAGAGGAGGAGGAGGATGAGGAGGAGGAGGAGGTGGAGGAGGAGGAGGAGGAGGAGGAGGGAGGGGGGGGGGGGGAGGAGGAGGAGGAGGAGGAGGAGGAGGAGGAGGAGGAGGAGGAGGAGGAGGAGGAGGAGGAGGAGGAGGAGGAGGAGGGGGCGAGGGGGAAGCGAGCATCCCCTGAGAGCCAGGAGCTGCAGCCGCCGTCTTCCCGCCAGGCGTCTTCTCGCCCCATGCCGCGGATGGCTCTGGCAGGAGCGGCGGGTGCCCTCTCCAATCTCAGGTCGGGCCTGTCCTCCCACAGGGGGATCTTGGACGACAAAATTTAAAATAGGCCAAACAAAATCTCAAATTGTCAAGAATAGTAAACCAATAGTCCCCAGACGATTTTCTGACTACTTTGGAATCTTCCCCCTGCAGAGGGACAGGCCCGACTTAACTCCAGTCCTGCACGGGGGGGGGAAGCAGGCACCTGGCCGATGCTGGAAAGGCGGAGCCCAAAAATGTTGCCCTCATACCGGAGGAAAAACCTGCGAGTCGGGGATCTATCCATACCCACCGCCTGGAAACCGACGTCCTGGTGCCCCAGCGGGCGGTGGATATGGCTGTATTGCGGCCCCTGGGGGCCCGAACGTATCCATATTCACCGCCTGCCGAGGCTCCGAAAACTGACCCTCCAGGCGGCGGTACTGTATAAATTCCTGCCTCGGAAAACCCGACCATTGAAATCGGCCTCCCGCCGGCCTTCCGCCGGCGCCCGCTGGCGGAACCCGCCCTTGTTTACTTCCGCCACCTTCTGCCGCCCCTCCGCCGCCGTCCGCCGAGGGATTTCCAGGATTCCCGCCATTTCAAAGTGATTCACAAGCTGAGCTCGGGCTTGGGGAAACTCGCCGCGAGAGACTCTGCAACTCAAAGGCAAGGCCGTTTCTGGCACGCCTCCTGTGAGCATCCCCTGAGACCCAGGCGCTGCAATACTGCTTTCCACCACCACCACAACCAGAAGTTGGAGGAGGGGGGGGGGCCTCCTCCTCCTCCTCCTCCTCCTCCTCCTCCTCCTCCTCCTCCTCCCTATGGTGGTGGTGGAGGTGGAGAACAAGCCCATCAACAGCGGGCGTTTCCGCCCAGCTTCGGGCCCAGGGACCATCACGGATCGATTCTCCTCGGCAAGCGCAGGCTGAAGATTCGGAATATTTTCATGTGGTTCCTGATGTCGCCAAAACTCCCAAAGGGAATTTGCCAGGATACCCGACACTGATCCTCTTGCCTGATGCTCTGAAGCTTTCCAGCCTCAAGAGGCAGTCTCAGGAACCTGGCGGAGGGAGCGATCCCAGGATTCCTTGGGATTCCTGATGGTTTTTCTCGGATTCCTGAGGTTTCCTCTTGATCGCCACTGAAAAACTAACATTGACTAATGTCGGGGGCCCCTCGAGATTCCTTCAAGCATCTTTCCGAACTCTTTCAAGAATCCTCCTGGATTCCTCCCGGAATCCTCCGGGAATCCCTTGGAATCCCCCAAACATGTCAGGAGACTGCGCGAATCCTTCAGGATTCCTGCAAGAACCTTTTAGGAATCATTCTGAAATCTTCACGGAACCTCCCAGGACCTTGGAAAGCCCCGAATAATCTTTGAAGCATCGCATCGGAATCAGATTGGGGTCTTGCTGGGTCCCTGCATGATTTTGGTGGGGTCCTGCACCAAGGGTTCTGGCTGGGGGCGGAGTGCCACTTCCAGGTACTGAACAATGCCATCTCTCTGCGGAGCGGGGGGGGGCGCGATACTCCGCTCCAGAGTCGCTATCCCCCTGCCAGGGCTCCGTCGGTGCACGCTACGGTGGGGGCATTGGATGAGGAACCCGCAGATAAGGAATGGTCCGGTGGAGCTCCTATTGAGGCTTGGCCAATGGATATCACCGCCGCCCTCACCGGACAAAGAATCCTCCAGGGTTTGCAGCCTCCTGGGCACATTCCTTCATCGGCGCCCCCGCCGCATCCCCAAGGTGGGGGACACTGCGCGGTGCGCGGGCCAGCGGCGCCACACTTTTTACCAGCCGACTGAAATCGCCCTATGGCTAAAACTTCCCTGGCGACGCACCCAACCCCAGCGCAATGCGGGGCACGAGTAGCTTGGGAGACGTTATACGGAGGTGATGACGTGACATGGGCGCATATACTTCTGCGAGCGGCATTCGTGAGGCTCGCATCCCCCAAGGATTGCGATGTCTCGCTCAGATATGCCTGGTGCCTCGCTCCGCTGACCCCGCCACCAGCCTTCGAAAGTTGCGACGGTTTCGCAGATCGCAGCCCTCCGAGGACGGCGAGGCCCCGCTCAGATCTGCGTGGTGCCTCACTCCGCTTGCCCCACCAGCAGCCCTCGAAAGTGGGGACAATTTCGCAGATCGCAGCCCCCCAGGCACGGCGAGGTCCCGCTCAGATCTGCGCGGTGCGTCACTCCGCTGGACCCACCAGCAGCCCTCGAAAGTGGCGACAGCTTCGCAGATCGCAGCCCTTCCCAAGGGACGGCGAGGTCTCGCTCAGGTCCGCGCGGTGCCTCATTCCGCTGCACCCACCAGCAGCCCTCGAAAGTGGATACAATTTCGCAAATCGCAGCCCCCCAGGGACGCCGAGGTCCCGCTCAGATCTGCGCAGTGCCTCACTCCACTGGACCCGCCAGCAGCCTTCGAAAGTGGCGACACTTCCGCAGATCGCTATGCTGGCCCCCCAAACAGCCCTAGAAAGTGGCGACGGTTTCGCAGATCGCAGCCCCCCAAGCACGGCGAGGTCTTGCTCCGATCTGCGCGGAGCCTCACTCCGCTGGACCCACCAGCAGCCCTCGAAAGTGGCGACAGTTTCGCAGATCGCGGCCCCCCCCCAGGGACGGCGAGGTCTCGCTCAGATCTGCGCGGTGCCTCATTCCGCTGCACCCACCAGCAGCCCTCGAAAGTGGCGACAGGTTCGCAGATCGCAGCACCCCAGGGACGGCGAGGTCTCGCTCAGGTCCGCGCGGTGCGTCACCCCGCTGGACCCACCAGCAGCCCTCGAAAGTGGCGACAGCTTCGCAGATCGCAGCTCCCCCCAGGGACGGCGAGGTCTCGCTCAGGTCCGCGCGGTGCCTCATTCCGCTGCACCCACCAGCAGCCCTCGAAAGTGGCGACAATTTCGCAAATCGCAGCCCCCCAGGGAGGGCGAGGTCTCGCTCAGGTCCGCGCGGTGCGTCACCCCGCTGGACCCACCAGCAGCCCTCGAAAGTGGCGACAGCTTCGCAGATCGCGGCCCCCCAGGCACGGCGAGGTCTTGCTCAGATCTGCGCGGTGCCTCACCCCGCTGGACCCACCAGAAGCCCTCGAAAGTGGCGACGGTTTCGCAGATCGCAGCACCCCAAGCACGGCGAGGTCTCGCTCAGGTCCGCGCGGCCTCACTCCGCAGGACCCACCAGCAGCCCTCGAAAGTGGCGACAGTTTCGCAGATCGCAGCGACGGCGACCACAGGGGGTGGCGGGGGGAGGACGCGACCACACCCCTCTATTCAAAACGAATACCCAATCAAGAAGGGTTGCGAATAAAAGAAAAAAACTATGCACATACACCGATTCTGGCCAGGGCCATCCTGAGCCCAGGATCGGTGCATACGCCCTCCTGCCTTGGCCAGGAAGGCATCTGCACCGATCCTGGGTCAAGAGTGGGCCTTGCCAGGACCGGTGCATGTGCACAGTTCTCTTCGCCCGATAAAAAAGGAGGAAGGGAGCGGAGGGAGGGTGGAGCGGGGCGGAGAAGCAGCAGCAGGAACACCAGCGAAACCAGGGCAGGCGCGGCCGGGCGGGCGGGCGCCGCACACCGCACGCCGTCCTTCCAGCGCGGCGACCGCGTCCCTGCCCCGCGGGGTCGGGGACCCTTGCCCAGGCTTGCGTCGGGCGGGTCCCCCCCCCCCACAGGGGGATATTCGACGAAAGATAAAGCATGCTCCAAAAATGCTCCAACAGTAATCCTAAAATAGTCTGGGAACTACTTCTCTTGCATGTTTTGACCTTTTTGGGGCAGTTTGGGGGTATTTTTTAAATTCGCCGTCGAAGAATCCCCCTGTATGGGGGACACGCCCGACAAAAGCCTGGGCTGTCGCGGGGAAGGCCCGGCGACACGGCAAGCCCTGCGAGTGGATAGCGCGTCGCTCCGCTCCGCGGGGCGGGAGGTCGGAAAAAAGACACGCTCCGGAACTGGGGCGTGGAGGGAGTGTCTTGCCGCAGCGCGGCGGGCCAAGACCGGCAGAGCGACGCGCTAAGGCAAAGCTCCCGGCCGCAGCACGCAACGAGGTTTATCCCCGTGTCCGAGCCCCGCCAGGAGGACCCCCCTCGAAACCGAAGGGGGGAAGGGAGCCCTGGGCACCTCTCCGCGTCCAGGCTGCGCCCCGAAAGCCTGCACTTTTTTTTACCTGCGCGGAGGAGCCCTGTGGCAAAGAGGGGGACCGACGACGAGGGGAGCGGGGAGGGGGAGGGGAGGGAAGGGAGGGCGAAGCCGCTCGCCCGCCGGGCGCCCGCTCAGCGCCGATGCGGGCCCGCAGCACGCGGCCAACGCCGGCCGCCGCGGGGGCCGCCAGCCGCCGACCGCCGGCCTATTGCCTTGGCGCTTTGTCTCCCCTCCCCCCCGCAGGTCGAGATCGTTGGTGCTTTGCCCCCCCTCCCCCCCAGAGTCCTGGGGTGATGCGCATGTAGAGCTCCAGGGACAGGAGCGCGTTGCTCCCGGCCTCGCCCCCGCCGCCCTCCTCCTCCTCCTCCTCCTCCTCCTCCTCCTCCTCCTCCTCCTCCTCCTCCTCCTCCTCCTCCTCCTCCTCCTCCTCCTCCTCCTCCACATCATCATCATCATCATCATCATCATCATCATCATCATCATCATCATCATCATCATCATCATCATCATCATCATCATCATCATCATCATCATCATCATCATCATCATCATCATCATCATCATCATCATCATCATCATCCATCATCCATCATCCATCATTTTCATCATCATCATCATCATCAACATCAGCATCAGCATCAGCATCAGCATCATCAGCATCATCCGCCTCGCCTCCTCCTCCTGCTCCTCTTTCTCCTCCTCGTCCTCCTCCTTCTCCTCCTCCTCCTGCTCCTCTTTCTCCTCCTCACCCTCCTCTCGACTTTTTCTTCGTTCCTCCTCCTTCTCCTCCTTCTCCTCCTCCTCATCATCAGCATCGTCAGCATCATCATCAGCATCATCATCATCATCAGCAGCATCATCATCATCACCATCATCATCATGATCATCATCATCATCATCATCATCATAATCATCATCATCATCATCATCATCATCATCAGCAGCATCATCATCATCAACATCAGCATCAGCATCAGCATCATCATCATCATCATCATCATCATCATCATCATCATCATCATCATCAGTATCAGCATCATCATCAGCATCATCAGCATCATCATCATTTCCATCATCATCATCATCCGCCTCGCCTCCTCCTCCTCCTCCTCCTCGTCCTCCTCCTCCTCTTTCTCCTCCTCACCCTCCTCTCGCCTTCTTTTGTTCCTCCTCCTTCTCCTCCTCCTCCTCCTCCTCCTCCTCCTCCTCCTCCTCCTTAGCATCATCAGCATCGTCAGCATCATCATCATCATCATCGTCATCATCATCATCATCATCATCATCATCATCAGCATCATCATCATCATCGTCGACATCAGCATCAGCATCATCATCATCAGCATCATCATCGACATCAGCATCAGCATCATCATCATCATCAACATCAGCATAATCATCAGCATCATCATCATCTTGATCGACATCAACATCAGCATCATCATCAGCATCAGCATCATGATCATCATCATGATCATCACCATGAGCATCACCAGCATCATCATCATCAGCATCAGCATCATCATCCTCATCCTCATCCTCATCCTCATCCTCATCCTCATCCTCATCCTCATCCTCATCCTCATCCTCATCCTCATCCTCATCCTCATCCTCATCCTCATCCTCATCCTCATCATCATCATCATCATCATCATCATCATCATCATCATCATCATCATCATCATCATCATCATCATCATCATCATCATCATCATCATCATCATCATCCGCTTTCTCCTTCGCTCCTCCTCGTCCTCCTGCTCTTCTCCCCCTCCTCGCCCCCCATCCCTTATCGTCCCTCCTCCTCTTCCCTTCCTCCCTCCCCTCCCGTCCTCGACCTCCTCCTGCCTCCCTCCTCGTCCCTCCTCCCTCCTCCAACTCCTCCTCCTCCTCCTCCTATTGCTTCCCCTCCCGTCCTCGACCTCCTCCCGGCTTCTCCTCCTCCTTCTGCTCCTCCTCCCCCTCCCTTACCATCCCTCCTTTTCCCTCCCTCCCCCCGTACCGACCTACAGTTACACAGTGCGAGTACTACTCTCAGCCTCCCCTGATCCCGTGCGGAAGAGATTCGGCCCTCTGTGCGTGCGTTTTTCCCCACAACTGATGTCCAAAGCTGTGTGCTCCTTATGCGTTTCACAGCCCGGCTGTTTCCGGCGCTCCGAAACAGGTTCCCGCTGCAGCGCGGGCCTCATCTTCGGATCGGCGCGCTGCCCCCCTGTCGTTCCGAGATGGCGCTCTCGCCCAAACGTGGGCCGCTCTTCTGGATCCGAGCCCCGTTGTTCATCGCTGTCTCCCCCTCACTTCCCGTCCTCCGTTTTCCCCTGGTCCTCCGCTTCCGTCCGCTCCTTTCACTCCAGATCCTGCTGCTGCTGCTCGTCGTCGTCCTCCCCATTCCACATCATCCCCCTCGTTCCCCTGCTCATCCACCTGCTCGCCCGCCACCTCCTCCCCCTCCTCCTATGCATGCAGCTCCCCGTCAACGAATGCGCGTAACACGATGGGGTCACTGAGTTGGAGGTCCAGGTCGGCTATGACACGCGTCCGCGGAAGGAGAACACATCGGCGAAATTGGAGAGGATGGGAGGGAAATATTACATGCCAGTTGAGGCGTGAACGCACCTAGATTGCCTGCCCCACCCCGTCCTGATCATCTTCCTCTACCTCCTCCCGCGTCCCCTCCTCGTCCTCCGTCCTTCCTCCTCCTTCTTCCTCCTCCTCCTCCATTTTCTCCTTTTCCTCCCGTCTTTCTCTTACTCCCTGCCTCCTCTTCGTCCTCCCTCATCCTCCCTCGTCCTTCTTGTCCTCCTCCTCCTCCGCCTTCTCCCTTCCTCCTCCATCTCCTCCTTGGAGCTTCGAGCTGCGGAAACTTCTGCTGACGCTAGCTGACGCCCGCGCAGGCCCCTCGTCCTCCTCCTCCCACTCCTCATTGTCCTGCTCCTCCTCCTCCTCCTTCCTCCTCCTCCTCCTTCCCTTCTTCTCCTCCTCTTCCTCCTCCTTCCTCCTCCTCCTCCTCCTCCTCCTCCTCCTCCTCCTCCCCCTCCTCCTCACCATCATCCTCCTCCTGCTCCCCCTCCTCCTTCTGCCTTGCCCTTCTCCTCCTGATCCTTAATTCATATTCCTCCTCCTCCTCCTCCTCCTCTTTTTGTGCGTTGCCCAAACTTTGGCTACGTGGCTGGAGCGCTCGGGGCACAACGTTCCTGGCTGGCGCAGCAGGAACAATTGCAAGAAAAGGGCAGCGGTAAGAATAGACAAAGTAGGCGCCCGCCGAGCAGGACGACAACTTACCTTGGTAACACGTGTCCCCAGTACCTGAGCAGTATGAGCCTCCACTGGTACAGGCTGCCTCAGGTACAAATGCAAAGGACGGCAAAGATAGGAGACTGGTATAGTGAGCGCCCGCTAATCCCCCACACTGCGTAGGCAGTAGTGCTTGAGTGAGCGTTTTTGCGAGGCTCTGCCGAAGGTATGTGTAATGAAGCTTGGATGTCCCTGAAGCTAATACTATTCATCGGTCGTGTGAAGCCTTGCTGGTCGAGCCTTGTCCTCTGTGTAGGGGCATTGCTGTGCAGTGGTTCCATATGAAAGGTTGTGCTTGGGTGAATGAGAACTTGAATAATAATGTGTGGACGTGTCTGGCTGTGCTGGCTGGTTCTGTTATTAGTAGGGCGGTCATGAGTATGTCGAGCCTTGGTTGCTTGCGTCGATTGGCGTTTATGATAAGTGCTGCTGCTTTAGGGAGTGTGATGGCGTAGTCGAGCGGGGGGGATTGGTGTTTTGAGCGTATTGTTGTAGAACGTACACAAGCTTCCATTGTCGTAGAACTTAACTTCTTCTTGTTGTTTGGCGAACTGACTGGTAAATTCGTATGCTCGTTGTGCGTCGCTCTCAAGTACAGTTCCTTCGGCATCGGTAAAGTATGGCATGGCCAGCACATTGGCCGTTTTGTTTCTGGTGCAAGGACCGTATCTTCGAGGCTCTGCCCCGGCGTGTTGACAAATTGGTCCGTGTTCGTGAAGGTCGTGAAGATGCTGGAATTGGCTGGAACATTGGGAGGTGTGGCTCGCTCCATCCGCGATGACTTGGATGGCTCGTGGTGTCCTCGCCGTTTTTTTAAAGGCGCTGGTAGATGTCAATTGTTCGTGCTGGTCGTTGCCACTTGCTGTGCGCAGTACAAGGTTGCACTTGCGCATGTGCTGGTCGGTGGGTCTCCCGGAGGTACTTCCTGATGTCCGTATTGGGCTTGTGTAGCACGCTTGCTGGCTAGCTCGTCTACCGTATCGTATCACTGCCGTGGCGCGTCTTCTCAGCCTGATTCGCGTCACTTTGTCGTTTGATCTGTAGGCTGTCTTGGGGCGAGGTCGCCAGCTGTGAAACGTGTTTTGGTCGCTGCGTGCAATGTGCCGGCGGTCTTCTCGCGGTGTTCGTTGAAAGCAATGTCCCATGTCGGTCGTGGTTACTTCTCGAGTTGATGGGCAAAGAATGCTTGTCTGTCTGCGTCTTGCATCTTGGCTGGATCACATGGTTTAGTTATGCTGTTTACTCTTGCTCTTTGCTGTGTTGCGGGGGTAGTGCAGTGTCGCGTATACAGGAAAAAAGTCTTCGCTCGTTGCTCGCGAGCCATAGCGATGGTCGATGTCTAGCTCTGGAACGCATTGTGTCCATTCGTTGAAGATTGCTTCGTGATCGTTGCGGTGTTTCGCCAGTCTGTCTCTGCATTGACTAGTCAGTGCGCGGGTAGGCTAGCGATAAGCGGCAGCGTTGACGCAGGTGAGGTCATGCGCTGCAGTTGTGCCTTGCCTGCGCGGCGTTGTCGTCTTCTCTTGCACTCATGCTGGGTGGGGCGACGCTGCCGACGCCTGGCGGCACTGTCGCGTTAATGCGGGTGTTGAGGCCGGCAGGTGTTATGGCGCGTGGCTGCGTTGCGGCGGGGGCGCGCAATGCTTCCCACCACTTGGCAAGGCGTCTTGGGTCACGCTGCTTGCGCGGGGCGTGCGCTACGCGCGTGGTATCGCTAACCAGTAGAGCTCGTACTGTGATAAGGACAAGTCGGTTCGATGCATGTAGCACTCTGGAGTGTTTGTACATGCTGCATGGTTGTCTCTTATGCGCGGCTGCGCATGGAAGCGATGTGCTCACTAGGGGGGCGCAGCCTAGTTTGCATGGGCGCTGAGGCGTTGCGACTTGCAGGTGTGTTTCCGCTGCGATGAAGCCATTCATTGTTATGCTTTCTTGCGTTCCTATGATAAGAATCTGGTGTAGTAACGCATGTGCGCGCAAGTGCTGCCCTCTGGTCATGGGATGCAGCGTTCGTTCGGCGTGAGTCAGTGATTCGTCGTTTGTGTCGGCGTTTGTTCTCTGTGCGTTGTATGTGGCAATGTACAGGTTCATCGGCGTAGTGTTTTTTGGTGTCTGCGCCAATAGCCCAATAGCCCAATAACCCTAGAACTTTATAGCCCTATAGCTCTATATAGCCCTATAGCTCAATAGCCCTATAGCCCTGATTGGGGTTTTTCTCCGGTATCATTTCTTGTTGTGCAGGTCTCTCGACCGCCAGGATTTGCGAGGCCAGCTTCATGATGTCTGTCTGCTGTCTTGGGTCTGGATCCACGCTCCCACTTTCGGAGGCGTAGCATCTGAGATGTCTTCTGCCTATATGTCATCGTGGTCTGTTTCGGGGATGCTGTCCATGAGCGTCTTCGTCTCCCTGTCGGCGTTGGTTGCGTGGTCGGGATTGGTACCAAAGTTGGGCTGTGGTGGTTGGTCGTTGTGCCTCTTGTGCGCTCGGTCGTGTCTTTGTTGGGCCTTCTGTCTGGGCGTGGTCGCTCGTCGTTGGCTGTGTGCGCGTTGCGGTTGGGTCTATGTGATTGTTTCAAGTGCTGTGTAGTAGTGCGTGCTTCCTTTTTGACGAATGAAAGTCGTTTGAGATGGATAGAAGGTTGGGCTGGTTGCCCCCCAATCGATGCTTGCACTGACGGGGTCGTCGCGAAGATTGAAGAATTTGGCGCCAGTTTCCCGCCGATTTTGGTCGCACGCTGGGTTCCCCGGTTCCTGGTTGTGGGTTCCCGGGTCCCCCGTTCCGTTTCCCGGGCCGATTTCGGAGGGCGGCGAGGTTCCCGGGTTCCCGGGTTCCTGGTCGATCTTCTTATCGATCGGTCTCACCATCGATCTGAATTTCCAACTTCTCTATCGATCTCACCATCGATCTCACAATCGATCTCACTATCGATCCCAGAAGCGAACTCACCAGAGATCGCATGAGCGATCTCGCGATCGATCTCACATTCGACCTCATTGAACCGATTTCACTCTCGGTCTCACGATCGACCTTACAATCGTCCTCGCTATCGTTTCCACTATTGATCTCATTATCGATATCACAATCGATCTCAATATCCATAGTATTAATTTTCAAATCTTCGAAGATTCGGCTTTTCTAAGTTGTAATGTGTAGTTGGTGTGCCCGCCGTGTCCCACTGGTTGCCAAGTGGCGCCCTTGCCTTTTCCATCGTGTTGCTGGTACTGGTGTTTCCCCTTGCTTTTACCTTTGGTTTGGTGTATTGGGCTTTGTCCGTGCATCTCTGTAGTCGTGGGTCGTGGTGGCTGGTGTGCACTCTGGCGCTGGTTTAGGAAGTGTTGTGCCGCTTGTATTTGGTCGCGAGCCGATTGGTCTAGTAACGTTCTTGCCAAGGCTATTCTTAGTAACGTGCTAGCTGCTGCTCTCCTTTCCAACTCTATGCAGTGCCAAGCGGGTTTGGAAACGCAATCGGAATCGTGGTCGTCGGTCGGTGCACGTAGGACGCCGTTGTCGAAGACGTGACGTCGTCGGGAGTTGTAGGCACGGGCGTCTCACGTAGTCGTCGAAATCGCGGCGACTGGCCCAAAACCCCAGCAAGTGATACAACGTTGCTTTGGTTTCTCCCCCTTGGTCGTCGTCGTCGTCGTGGTCGTCGTCGTCGTCGTCGTCGTTGGCGTTGTCGTCGGCGCCGTCTGCATCGGCGCCGTCGTCGGCCAAGGGCGGCGGAGGAAGATGATGGCGATGAGCGGCGCTCCCCTGGAGTCGGTCTCCCGGTCGGTCCCTCACTCCTGCCCCGCGGCCTCCCTCCCGCTCCTCCTCATCTCCAAAGTTTGATCCAACGCATTTCTGCATGCACATCTGGCAGCCGCCCCGGGAGCCGCCAGCGGCCGAGCACCCGGGGGGCGAGGACGAGAACGAGGACTCGCTTTCATTGCTGTGGCGCGTGCGCTGTAGGGCGTCATTGCGGCCGCCTGCCGCGAGTTGCACTCGCGCAGTGCTTGCGCATGGGGCCAGCCGTGCCGCGCGCGATCTTTCTCGCTGCCGCGCAATGGCGCCGCGCGGGGCCATGGCGCCAATCGGGCTCGACACGCGAAGGAGCTTCGGCGCGCGAGGAAGATTTCGAGCGCGCTGAGCAGATTCGCCTGCGGCCTGCGATATGTCGCAGAGGTGGGCCTGCCGAAGGGGAACAAGGGACGGGCAATCCTCCCCGGGATTGCTGAGCGGCAATGCACGGGCCGGAAGGAGAGGGAAGACGCGAAGATCGGAGGGGCGCAAAGGTCGAGGCAACAGGCTGCCAGCTGCACGAAGAAACGAGGGAGCTGTTAGCTGGTAGGCTAGCGCGCTAACCGCATGCACTGTTAGCCGGCGTGGACCATACACAATAAGGTATTGCGCTGTGGATATGTTAGCCATGTAAAGCTGGCTGGTGCAAACCATGTGGCGTGTAAACAATGTGTTGCAAGTTGCGGGCGGCAGCGCGGCGAATCCCCCAGCGGCAACGAGGCGGCAACGGACCCCCCGAGCGGCAACGAGGCGGCGACGGGCGGCAACGCGGTGAATCCGCGGCGGACCCTCCCAGCGACAACGAGGCGGCAGCGGGCAGCAACAGGCGGCAACGTGGTGAATCCTCGTAGGGCCCATCCACTTCCTAAGTGCAACCAGCGTGGGATAATGGGCAAATCACCACACAGGGAAAACCAGGAAGCGCGACCGCACAGGGCAGCTCATGTGTTAAATGGCCACGTGAAAAGCGACAGCTGACTCAGGAACCCTCGTACCTCCGAACAAGACACAAAAAAAGATGAATCCTCCGCGATGCCACGAAAAACATCCTTCTGTCACGATGGGCTCGTGGAAGTGCAGCAATGCTGGGCGCTGGTCCCAATCGCGTCCTCGACGCCGCTCCAGAACGGCGTGTCCGGCCACGCAGGCAATCCCCCAAGATCGACGGAGGACTGCACCTCCATCTACACCCCCCCGGGCAATCGAAAACAGCCAATTGATCATCTATCCAATGCCCTCGGCGTCGCGCTTGTCTTCACCGAAAAGAAAAGTGCCAGTCGGGCGCTTCGGCGATTGCGTAAGCGGCTGTCGCCCCAGACCAGCCAGCACCAGTAAGCCCGCAAATCTGTCGAAGTGATGTGTTCGAGCCTATGATCCAGCCGCGATCTTGCGTAGGCTACTGTCATGGACTGGTCGGGCCTAGTACAATACATCGCCTGCAAGCGGATCAGATCCACGTCTGCCCCTGGGGCGGCGTGCACATTTGGGTGCCAAGAAAACGCGAAACTGACACCTGTCTCTGAGTCTCGCCCCTCGCGCACCGCCTTTATCTGCAAGAGCTTCTCGTAATGTGCCTCGACGACGTCTAAGTCGCAGTTGCAGCCTGTGATGGTCGTCGGGGAAATCCCGAATGATCAATATGGTGTCTGATGGTGCGATCGCCAAGATTATCTCAAATACCTCCTGCGTATCAGATACGTGGGCGATGAGCAAGTAGAACAACATCGGAGTGGGAAAAGGGTCGGCCCTAGGCCACCTGAGAACGAGGACAGGTACACCATAGCTGAGGAATGTATGCGCATAGGCTTTCAAATCATTGCCCCAGCACGGGGACTGAGTACTCAAATTTCCCAGCTCCTCCTGAAATGCTCCCTCCGCGTAGCAAACCTTGAGGCCGTCGACCTGTGGGAGTCCGCCCCGGTGCCGTGCCCTCTGGTGTAGATTCCGTGAATGCTGAAATCACACATGCTGCCTCCGCAAATCAGCGTGCCCTGCGTATCTTCAGGCCCGAGCACGGTCCGCAACTTCACGCGGGCGGCCTTTCTGGAGTCCTCTTTCCACGAGACCGAATCGAACGCCTGGAAGGAATACTCCAACGAGCCTGGGACAGCCGCGCCGTTTTGGATAGCATCGTACACCAACCGCTCAAACTCGGGGCGTTCCGCGCCCACGGGCTCTTGCTCGGACTCCACTCGGGAGAAGAAGAAGAAGAAGAAGAAGCGCTTGAGCGCCGCGCTCTTGCCAACGTGGATGTCGCTCAACGCCAAGGTGCGCTTGGCAAACGACAGGGGCTCCACATAGTCCGACCTGTTGCTCCGAACTCCATGAGAAGACCCGTCCGGCCTCTGCAAGAGATCCACCCGCACGGCGTCTGCGCCCTTGCTGCCGCTGTTCGCCACCTCTACTGCTGCGCCACCGCCCTCCGTCGGCACGCCGGCGCCTGCGGAGCCAAGTGGCAAGGCCAGCACCGCCAATGTTCGCAAGAGGGGGGCCACGGTCCCTCCCCAACCCCAGCCTCCAGCCCAGCTCTGGCGAAGATGATCCTTCGCAAAAGAGGGCTGCGGACCTCTCATCTCGCGCTTGCACTTTTCAGCAAAAGCAGCACCAGGTGACTCCGCGGGTGCCTAGCAAACACTTGCGGCCCACACGCGCACGGCGCCGCTCCAAGGCACGTCGCCGAACAACATCGAAATGCACTGCGAGATCTGGCAATATCCCTCCCCTCACATCAATACCGTTACCTCGCGTCGAAATCCATGGCGACAGCTTGAGCGATGAACGCAAGCCCCGGCCCATTTGGGGGGCTGCTGCGCAACCGCTTGGGGGCGTTATGAGCGCTGTTGGGGACGTCCGACCTGTCCTTGGGCTCTGTTGGGGCCCTCTTGCCGCTGTATTGAATTCCTCCCTCGTCTTCCGGCGACGCCCCAGGACCCCCAGGGGGCTGTCTTGAGAGGCCTGCGACGGGCCCGAGGAGGCCCGGGGGCCTGAGGGGCACGCGCGTTGTGGGCCCTGCAAACGACGAGCACGCCCATAATGGGCCCTACAAGACAGTTCTTTTACAGGTTCCGTTGTGCCGTTTTGTTGCCGGTTCCGACGCCTTTTTTTACCGGTTCCGTCGCCGTTTTTTGACCGGTTCCGGCTCCGGTTCCAATCCTGGAACCGTTTTTTTGACGTTTCCGGTCGCCCTTTTTCTTGCCGTTTCCACTTTCAAGGGGCACTTTTTCCGGAACCGGTGGAAAAAAACAGCCCTGCCGTTTCCAGGGCCCACTAAGGGCACGCGGTGTACTTTGCGTGTCCCCGGGGGGGGGGGGCCAGGGGCCCTGGGGGCCGCAGCGTGCGCACAGCAGGGAGTGCGTAAGCGGCACGCCTGCCTGACAATCGGACCTAATCTGGCTAGCCTTATGTTGCTCCCATCCTACTTGAGGGCCACATCCCAAAAATAAGTTCGAACACCCGGAAAAGTGTCAAAAGAGTGTCGAAACAGTGTCGAAACAGTGTCGGGCGAGTGTATCCCAGGACCGGACACGTGAACACCCTTGAGTTTCGGTACTTGTTCTGGCGCTCGAAATTCTTTCTGGTGGTCAAGGCTAAAGTAGGTTGGTGCATCGTAAGGCTAGACATGCTGTCGGATCCCCGGACTGAACATGAACAGCTCTCGATACGATGGCGAGCGCCTGATGGCTGGACGTCCCCAACGTGTGAGCGAGCGCACATGTCGCCAGAGAGCCTCTGGGCATCGCGGCGTCCAAGTGACTCTTCCGCGAACCCTGGAGGATCGCATGTGTTCTACAGCCGTTCTGGGGAGAGCCATGCGAACCACGCCCACGCTACTCTGAAAACGGCAAGCACAAGTATCGAATTCAGTTCCAAGTCTTTCACTGATGGAACCGCGCAGGACAATGTCAGGTCGGCAACACACCTTGGGCGGGCGCGGCACGAAATGATTCGCGCTGGTTGATGCCCTCATCGACTTCCTCGTCCTCCTCCTCCTCATCCTCCTCCATCCTTCCCTCCCTCCCTCCCTCCGTGCCCCCTCCTCTCCATCCATCCCTCCCCTCCCCCCCCTCCCCTCCCTGACCTCCCTTCCCTCCCTCTCTCCGTCCTTCCCTTCTCCTCCTCCTCCTCCTCTCCTCCTCCTCTTCCTCCTCCACATCCTCCTCCTCATCCACCTCCTCCTCCTCCTCTTCCTCCTCCTCCTCCTCATCCTCCTCCCCCTCCTCCTCCTTCTCCTCCTCCTCCTCCTCATCCTCCTCCTCCTCCTCCTCCTGTTTGAGTGTGCCCCGGGCGGCGGCCATCGTTGATCAGGCTGATACACGCGGCCGCCTCGCCAGAAAACGCGCGGCCCTCGCCCGCGCTCGGCTGACCCCCTCGGGCAGCACGGGGCGGGCAGGCGACGGGTGAACACGCAAAGCATTATACGTATAATTCGCGTGAACGACAGGCTCAAAGGATTGAGCCCCCGGATTAATAGCTCCGAGTCGGTCCACAGAGCAGTCCGAAACATCCTGGCCCAGGTAGTCCCGAACGAAATGCCAAACGCGCGTGCAGGTCCAGAAATGTCAATGCGTGGTTTGGACGCTCGGGCATCCTAGGGGGCAGCATTCATTGTCCAAAAACGGTGGGTGGTGACCCAACTACCTGCAACACTTTTCAGGATCGCGCTGCACCGTGCAGGAGAGAGAGAGAGAGAGAGAGAAAAAAAAAATAGAGAGAGAGAGAGACAGAGAGAGAGAGAGGCCATCACGTTTCGTGCTGCATCCCACACACTATTGTCGACCTGTGGCCTGAGCGCAGGCATCCACGAGACCAGCCTGCAATGCATCGCGTCCTTAATACTGTTCGGGCCGGAGCTTAGCCACGATAAGCTTGCGTAGGGCCATTTGAGATGGATTGCGCGAGCGGGGAGGCGGGCATTGTCAGCAAGCCGCTCGTGCCGAACTCCTCGTCATCTGGGAATGCTCTGTAGGCTGCCTCGAAGCAACCGCGAAGGGCTCGAACAACCGCCAATAGGGCGAGCTGCGGCCAACGATCACTTGCGCGATGCGAGCCTCGGACCGCCAAACGAGCGCATATCACGCCGATCGCCGCGGGGGAACGAACAGCGCGGAGCCTTCAAAATCCGAGCGAGCCGCGCGAACTCCTGCCGACGAAGACGCGCGGGGGGAAAAGCGATCGCGCGATCGTACAGTTGCCCCCGAATCTTGCACACGCTAGCGTTAACCTGACCTGCTGCGCCCGTGGTGGAAAGCAGGAAGGGAACATCGCTTGATGCATGTCTGGAAAAGGTCACATCCAAGAGTCATGGAGCACGCCGGGGCCCAGCCGCATCCCGGACCGCGTCTGTGTCGTCGGCGCAGGCTCTGGGCCCATCGAGGACCGCCCGAATCTGTCTCAGGAAGGGGTCAAGACTGATCGAGAAAGTAAAGCCAGAAGAAGGCATCCCTGGAAAACCCCTCGCACGACCCAGAAAAGAGGTTCGCGGGCCCCACCGATGCGCCCACAGCACAGAACGCGATCGCGCAAGATCAGGGCGAAGGCTTCCAGGGGCTCGGGGGCCCCGCGGGGCGCGATGACCATGTTCACCCGCTGCTGCGTCACAGACGGGAATGCCTGGCCGAAGTCGAAGAACGCGACTGCCGTCATTGTCACTGTTTTTGAATCACTGTTTTTGAAGCCCAGGAGCCTGGCGCTTCCAGGGGTTCAAGCGCGATGGGGGTGGAGTCCAGGGGGGCCATCGCCGTGCGGATGAAAACGCCTGGCAGCTCATTGAAATCCCGCGCAAAAGCCCCCCCTCGTGTGCGCGGGGCATGCCGTCGCGCAGAACGCCAGCGCCATGGGGGCATTCGCCCATCCCGCGAGAGGGGGGACGGTCTGGGCCAGGAGAGGAGTGCCCGGGGCGGCGGAGATGGCCTCGCAGACCCTCGACCCTGGACATCGGGAGCTCAAGCGCCTCGATCTGCAAAGGGAACTGGCTCGCGAACGCCGCGGCCCCATCGCGGCCAACATCTCGGCCGGTAGCTGCGTTTTCTTTGAATGTCCAGCGAGAGTTCGGAGCATCTGGGGCGGCTCGGCGAGGACAGGGCCGCCAGGGGCGCGGGCGCCAGCAAGAGAAAGGCGACGGTCGAACGGCAGTCACAGCTGCGAAACCTCGAGGGGCCTCCCGGCCCTGCCCCGAAGTTTGTGCGGGGCCTGAGGGCCCCCGTGGGCGAGGGCGGCATCCTGGACTTGGGCCTGCTGTTTCAGGGCAGCCTCGGAATGTAGGTTATCCGACAGCTCTGCGGACACCTTGGGGAACGCGGGGCAAACGCTCGTTGCCCTGAAATCGATCAGCAAGTGGCCCCCAGCAAGACAGGGGCCAGCTCGCAATCGCTCGGCGAGGCGAACGTATTGGCGAAACACAGCACGCGCAGCGCCCCGAAGGACCATGCCTTTAGCTGGAAGCGATGTTGGACGACGAAATCTGATACAATCGTGAGCATGTCCTGCACCCGCCGCCAACCGGATGCACATTGCGCGCGCACGTTTGCGCCGCGCGTCTAGATCGTCCACGGGAGCGGACTGCGCAGCCGGCCGCACGAAGCGCTCGAGGTCCTCAGTCTCGAGGAGCTGCTTCGGGACGGGCCCCTGCCGCTTCGGCGTTGAGGCCTTCGAACCCTCGAAAAGACTGCCGCAGCGCCGCGGCCCAAAATCTCCCGAGCCTGCGGGCGCGTCTCCTTCTGATCCGCCAAGGCGAAGAAGAAGGACGCGGAGGAGGAGGGGGAAGAGGAGGAGGAGCAGGAGGAACAGGAGGAGGAGGAGGAGGTGAAGAAGAAGGACGAGGGCGAGGAGGAGACAAATTAATCTCCCGGCCCAGGACTTCCCCCTCCTTGCGGCGGGCCAGACCGTGACCCAGCCTCTGGGGCCGGCGAAAAGGCGCGGCCGGTGTGCGGAGCGCGTTTCTTCCCGCGGTGGTAGCGGGCGGAGTCCTCGAGCTGGCACTCCGTGAACCGTCCCATAAGCTCGGGGCGTTCAGCAGGAGCAGGAGGTGGAGGGGGCAGATCAGGACCACGAACCGATGTGCGGCACGTGTTTCTTCCCGCGGTGGTCGTTGGCGGAGTCCTCCAGCTGGCACGCTGTGAACCGTCCTAGAAGTATGTCGGGCGTGTCCCCCACGCAGGGGGATTTTCGACGAAAACAATAAAAAGCAAATGCACCAAAAATGCAAAACAAATACCATAAATATAGTCCCCAAATGATGTTTTTGATCATTACTGGTGCATGCAATTTTTTCGTCAAAATCCCCCTGTATGGGGGACAGGCCCGACTTAATCCTAGAAGCTCGGGGCATTCAGCAGGAGCAGGAGGTGGAGGTGGCAGATCCGGACCGCGAGCGAACGAGCGAAGGACCAGCAATGCGGACAGCAGCCCGGGCCTGGTTGGAGACCAGGTGAGCGAGGCCGCGGCCTCCAAAATACAAGGACCACCACGGGTGAGGCGATGGTGAGGAATACTGCCGAAGCTGAAATCTCCCACCAGCATCACAAGACGCCGCAAGGGATCCAGTTCGGCAAGAGAGAGAGAGAGAGAGAGACCGAACATAATCACATGTATATCCATGCGCTGATCAGCTACAGTGATGTTTTGGGTGAAAATGTGGTAATGCGAGATCCAGGCGGCGTTATCGACACTGGCGAGCTTCGCGTTCAATAGCAGACCAAGAACGAGGGGAAGGCGGAGACAACTGGGCATTCAACGCCACAGCTAGCTCGGCGATCTTGGGGCCCCACAGAGCTGGGCCCAAAAATGCCATCACACCACCAGCGGGGTGAGACAGAGGACAGAAGGAGGCAGAACATGGCGACAACAACTTCTTCAGATGATGCAGCACGTCGCTCACCTCGGCACCCGTCTGCAGCGGCCTGCCAAGATAGCGGCGCCGACGCAGACGGGCATTGCCCTTGTGATGCTGGAGGAGTCCGCGCGCCATGCAGATACGCGAAAGGGAACACGTTTGCGACTACAGCCGCTCCACAGCACGCGCTTCGTGCGAAAGACTCCACTGTGACGCCTCTGCCGCATGGATGAGCAGCGCCTTGATCTGCTGCTCGAGAATGCCGCTGTCGAAGCCCTCCGCGATGATGCTCGCCGACGCCCAGCGGATGATCGGCTCCGCGTCGCCCTCCTGCGGGGTCATATGCACGACCGGATTCCACTCGATGAAGACCGAACCTTTGACCCTGTCCGTGAACACCGTCCGCTGGGGGAAGTTGATGTTGGAGACCCGCTTGATGGCTTTGACGGCCTGCTCGGTCTTTGCATGCTTCGCGTTCTTGTCTGGCCCCAATTTTTCCGACCGTGAGCCAATGACAGACAAGCCTTCGAATTCGCGCCGTTCAACACCAGCCACCTGAAGGCCAAGAATATCCAGTGCTTCGAGGACCTTCCTGCTGACCCATCCCGTAGCACCACACACTTGAAGCCGGAATCGGCGGCTCGTTGTCAGACAGCTTCTGCCCCGAAGCCCACGGGTGGAGGACGTTCGTCACGGAGTCCTTCGCCATCTGCCCCATCGTGCGCACGACAATGATGGCGGCGTCGATCTCGCGATCCCGATTGGACAAGACCACCGGTGGAGGACGAGCTGATTATGCAGACCGCGCCAGCCGCA
>CAUYUJ010010336.1:32500-60000 GCA_963575745.1 Prorocentrum cordatum | reverse complement strand
TTTTCGGTGCGACGGCGACGGCGGGTGGCCAGACAGATGCACAGTACGTAACCAAGCACGTTCGCCGACGGTGCGACAGCGACCGGCGAGGCCGCGACAGATAGACAGTTCGTTTGTTTCCGGAGAACTCCTGAGATAGACTGTGGGAAGGATGGGGAAGCCATTCTGCTTCACCCTTGGTGCCTTTGCAGGGCCGCTTGGGGCCGTTTCGCCTGAGACGTCGTCGCAACATGGAGACGTCGGCCCGAGAAAAGCCAACGTGGCCTTCACCATGCACACACATCTCTGCAGCGCACGCAATGGCCAAAACACAATATAAAAATCCCACCAGCCCTTTGGGCGTGAGTGGTTTAAAAAGCCCTCTCTGACCTCAACCCCCTTCTTCCCCTTGGGGGAGGGGTTTACCCCTCCCCCTACCCCCTCCCCCTGGGCCTGGAAGGGGCGTTGCGCGGGTCGTTGGGTCACCGAAGATGGCCTAAGATGGCGACAAGAGGGCCCAAGAGAGCTCAAGGTGACCTCCAAGATCGCTCAAGATAGCCCTCGATGACTCAATATAGCTCCCAACATGCGTACAAGACGCTCCAAGACCGCCCCAAGACGGCTCCACGTGGTCACGGGGCTCCCGATGCATCGTGTAATTGTTTTATACCATCGGAGGCCATGTTAAGTTCAAAACTCAATGGTCAAAACCCAATGTAAATACTCACTATCTGGGCCCAAGAGGCTGCCACATAAGCGTGGGATATATACAACCAATACAATATGCGAGGTGCGCGCGCGCTGGTGACCCGCGCGGGGCCGGGTCACCCGCGCGCGCGATGCATCCTGTATTGGTTGTATTCCATCGGAGGCCATGTTAAGGTGAAAACTCAACTGTCGAAACACAATGTAAAAATTCATTCTCTGGGCCCAAGAGGCGGCCATATAAATGTGGGGAATATACAAACCAATACAATATGCGAAGCGCGCGGGCGCGCTGGTGACCCGCGCGGTGCCGGGTCACCCGCGCGCGCGCGCGATGCCTCCTGTATTGGTTTTATACAATCGGAGGCCATGTGAAGGTGAAAACTCAATGATCAAAACCCAATGTAAATATTCATTCTCTGGGCCCAAGAGGCGGCCATGCCAACGTCAAATATAGAAAAGACAATACAATATGCGAGGCGCGCGGGCGCGCTGGTGACCCGCGCGGTGCCGGGTCACCCGCACGCGCGCGCGATGCCTCCTGTATTGGTTTTATACAATCGGAGGCCATGTTAATATGAAAACTCAATGATCAAAACCCAATGTAAATATTCATTCTCTGGGCCCAAGAGGCGGCCATGCCCACGTCAAATATAGAAAACACAATACAATGGGCGAGGCGAGCGCGGGCGCGCTGGTGACCCGCGCGGGGCCGGGTCATCCGCGCGCGCGCGCGATGCATCCTGTATTGGTTTTATACAATCGGAGGCCATGTTAAGGTGAAAACTCAATTGTCCAAACCCAATGTAAAAATTCATTCTCTGGGCCCAAGAGGCGGCCATATAAATGTGGGAAATATACAAACCAATACAATATGCGAAGCGCGCGGGCGCGCTGGTGACCCGCGCGGTGCCGGGTCACCCGCGCGCGCGCGCGATGCCTCCTGTATTGGTTTTATACAATCGGAGGCCATGTTAAGTTGAAAACTCAATGATCAAAACCCAATGTAAATATTCATTCTCTGGGCCCAAGAGGCGGCCATGCCAACGTCAAATATAGAAAACACAATACAATATGCGAGGCGCGCGGGCGCGCTGGTGACCCGCGCGGTGCCGGGTCACCCGCGCGCGCGCGCGATGCCTCCTGTATTGGTTTTTATACAATCGGAGGCCATGTTAAGTTGAAAACTCAATGATCAAAACCCAATGTAAATATTCATTCTCTGGGCCCAAGAGGCGGCCATGCCAACGTCAAATATAGAAAACACAATACAATATGCGAGGCGCGCGGGCGCGCTGGTGACCCGCGCGGTGCCGGGTCACCCGCGCGCGTGCGCGATGCCTCCTGTATTGGTTTTATACAATCGGAGGCCATGTTAAGTTGAAAACTCAATGATCAAAACCCAATGTAAATATTCATTCTCTGGGCCCAAGAGGCGGCCATGCCCACGTCAAATATAGAAAACACAATACAATGGGCGAGGCGAGCGCGGGCGCGCTGGTGACCCGCGCGGGGCCGGGTCATCCGCGCGCGCGCGATGCATCCTGTATTGGTTTTATACAATCGGAGGCCATGTTAAGGTGAAAACTCAATTGTCCAAACCCAATGTAAAAATTCATTCTCTGGGCCCAAGAGGCGGCCATATAAATGTGGGAAATATACAAACCAATACAATATGCGAAGCGCGCGGGCGCGCTGGTGACCCGCGCGGTGCCGGGTCACCCGCGCGCGCGCGCGATGCCTCCTGTATTGGTTTTATACAATCGGAGGCCATGTTAAGTTGAAAACTCAATGATCAAAACCCAATGTAAATATTCATTCTCTGGGCCCAAGAGGCGGCCATGCCAACGTCAAATATAGAAAACACAATACAATATGCGAGGCGCGCGGGCGCGCTGGTGACCCGCGCGGTGCCGGGTCACCCGCACGCGCGCGCGATGCCTCCTGTATTGGTTTTATACAATCGGAGGCCATGTTAAGTTGAAAACTCAATGATCAAAACCCAATGTAAATATTCATTCTCTGGGCCCAAGAGGCGGCCATGCCAACGTCAAATATAGAAAACACAATACAATATGCGAGGCGAGCGCGGGCGCGCTGGTGACCCGCGCGGGGCCGGGTCACCCGCGCGCGCGCGCGATGCATCCTGTATTGGTTTTAGACAATCGGAGGCCATGTTAAGTTGAAAACTCAATGATCAAACCCCAATGTAAATATTCATTCTCGAGGCCCAAGAGGCGGCCATGTAAACCTTGGCAGGTCTTAGCAGCATTTCCATTCCCCTCCGTTTGGGTAACTGGAAGAAATGGGCCGCCACCAATGGATAGACGCCCCCCGCCAGTCAAGCCGCGCCGAGGGTGCGACGGCGCCCGGGGGATGGGCAGATAGACGGACAGAAGATGCGCAGACGTATCGGTGCGACGGCGCCTGGGGGGATAGATGTAGATACATGGATACGCCGCGCCAGCCAAGCAAAGCCGACGGTGCGGCGGCGAACGCTTTTTGAATATTGACCAGAACGGAGATCAATACAGGGGGAACCCCCTTATCTGTCCTCCCTCCGCCTCCTCCTCCCCGTCCTCCCTCCTCCTACTCCTCCTCCTCCTCCTCCTTCTCCTCTGTAGCAAGTTTGGCTCAAGCGCTTTTGGCTCAAGGCCAAAGTGGTGTGCATTTCACTGCCTGGGTCGGGTCGGCTCCCACAGCCATCAGCGATCCCCATTCTCGTAGCAACAACGAGGGGCCAGCTGATGCCCACATCCTCGCTTGCAGCTTCCTCCAGGGGCGAGCTGCCGCCCACTTGCGTCAAGCCAAATCCCGCCGAGAGCGTATCCCTCGAGCCAGCGCGATGGCAGGCGACCGCAGCCGTGGCGCAGAAACCGAAAGTGATGCAGCAGCCAGCCCACTTGAACCTCGACGCGGACGCTCAGGAGACGACAAACAACAACTGTACCACTACACGATTTGAAAGGCAATGCTGGTACCGTTGGACCTGAACTGGAACGTCTGAGTGCTGCATGTGCGGGAATCCCTTCGCGACGTCTCCAGCTGAGCACCGTCAGACCGCAGGTGCCTGGGCAGAAAACACATCCAAGCCGCCTTGGCGCGCCTCCCAGCCAGCCGCTGGGGCAGGCGTACCCAACAAGGACGCCATCCTCGACGCGCACAAGACAGTCCTCAGCGACAAGAACCACGGAGACCTCGTCGGACAGCTCACGGAGGCCCTCCAAGACCCAGTCAAGCCGCCGCCAGCACGTACAGCGGAGCAGGCATTTCAGTCGGCTCTAGTAGTCCTCACCGAGAGGGAGAAGAAGATCCAGCGGACGGTCAACGAAGTCGCCGAGGCGCAGCAGTGGCCCAACGACGCAGTCGCACGCCAAGAGCAGGATGCCTTCGACCTCGCACATGCACAAAATGCGTGCTCCAAAACACAAGAAGACCACAGTGCAGAACTTGCTGGAAAAGCCGCGCGAGGAGTTGCAGCAATTACCTGGATCGCCAGACATCTTCGCGGTCGACAGCACCATTTGGGAAGACCTCCGCCTCTACGATGGCGCCTCCAGGGCCGAGATGGAGGCGGGGAAGCAGGACGTCGACGTACGCGCCAAGGGGCTCAGCACGCGCTAGGAGCACGCCCGCGAGATCCGACGCAACGCCAAGAGGTCCGCCAACAGCCCCGCCGAGCGCACGAGAGCCGCCGCCGGTGCCCCGCCAGCTGCAGCCCCCGCGGCTGGCTGGCCCTCCCACGCCAGCTGGGCAACGACATGCGCGGCCACCAGGACAACCTGAGCCACCGCCCGCAGCTGCAGCACCAGCCGGATCAGCCGCCGAGCCCGCAGCCCCAGCCTGCTGCTGGCGTGCCTTCTCAAGCCGATCGGACGGCCGCCGCCGCCCCCATCGAGACCGCGGCCAGGACCACCGAGATGGCTCGCGCCGCCAAGGGAAGAGGCAACGGTGAGCAACAGCAGCAGCCAGCTGCAGCCACAGCGGGATCTCAGCAGCCTGGGCAACCCCAACACCGAGGACGCCAATGCCCAGATCATCTTCGGCAGCGTCACCGAGCGGGGGCCGCAGGACGCCAACTACTGCCCCGCCCTCGGACACAGCTACGACCTCATCGGGACGGCGGAGACCCACGTGGACGCGAAAGGCATCCAGGACCAGGTCGGGAAGCTCGTCACAGACAGCTAGAAGCTCGCAGCCACGCCGGCACTACCGACCTACAAGTCGGACAAGGGAACGCACGGTGGCGAGTACCCTCATGTGTGCAGGGACATCGCAGCCACCACCTTCAAGGTGTACAGGGGCTGCTACGTCAAGCGACATAAGAGGCAGCCGTTCGTGGACTTCTCGCGCAGCATCCCGCACACCAAGAGTGGCAACATCGTCGTTGCCACGGAGTGCCTTCGGCCTGGGCTTCGAGATCAGGGCGCGAACAGGGACAGCCTGACCTCCATCTCCACCCTCTTGGACTTGCTCAGCGGCCCCTGCACCATCCTCGCCGATCGGAGCCACGATCCGCACTGGTGGGACGACAAACCGAGGCTCACCAAGTGAAGCGGCACCATCCTCACCGACCCGGGGTGCAGGGCCGCGTGCGACAAGGGCTCGGGCTCCGTGTAAGACCACGCCATCGCGCGAACGGCCCTCGCCACGCACATCCACGCGCCGGCGGTCTACGACGTTCCGTGGAAGACCAGCGCGGCATCCAAGTCACCGCGGGCACCACCAAGCCCTGGAACTACAAATCGATCAAGGTTCCCGGCCATCCCTCCCCGAGCCGGGCCAAGAACCCTGAAAGTCGAAAGCTCGGGCAGAGGAGGGATAGGTTACCAGAACACCTGCGCGACGAGTTCGACACCCTCCATGGGGGCGACATTGTCACTGCGGATCCCGTCTCCACGCCCCTCACGACTAAGGAGGGCACCTGGGACCAGGCCGCGAAGGTCGCGGGCAGCTACCCGAAGTTTGAGGGGCACCTGGTCGGCACCGAGGAAGGCTGAGGGCACGTTTTCCACCAGCACTTGCCGAGCAGGGCTGCGAAGAGAAACGCCACCACGCCGACTGGGTCGCAAAATGCCAGGGCAGGGCCGAGGGCTGCAAGACGGCGAATCAGACCATCAGGGCGTCACGAGGCCGCGTATACCTGAAGAGCCCGGAGGCATCCTGGCGGCAGCACGTCCGCACCCCCATCACGCGCTGCTCCGCGATCGTGAATAACCAGAAGGACCTGGAGGCCCAGGAGCAGATCTGCAGCCCCATGACCCTCAGGATAGGCCAGCTTGAGAAACCAGGGCTCGAGAGGGACAACTTCGGCACCAAGACCGACCCACAGGAGGTGGACGCGTGGAAGCTCCAGATCGCCTCTATCGATTTCTGCGACGACGACGATCTCCACCACTTCTGCGCGACGACCCAGAGATGGACCCACAAGTCAATGGGGAGAGCCGCAGGCCGAGCGCGCAAGCGCAACGTCGACTGGGCGAAGCAGGCCTGGAAGGAGGCACCCGGCAAGCTACGCTTCACCGTCGTTGATCCCAGCATGCAGCGCCTGGAGACCAAGCATGACCGCACCGCCATCGGCGACCGCTTCCTGGTCATGAACTCCGCTGCCGACGACTGGAGGAAGATCTGGAAAACCAGCTCCTGCGCCGAGATGGAGACCATGGCCGCAAGAATACCGTGCGCCTCGCCAGGGAAGACCCCCTTCCCGCCGTAGAGCCGCAGCACATCACCGCCGTCTTCAGCACCGCCAGCCCTAGGAAGGCCAGAGGCGTGGACAACATCGGCCCCATCGACATGCAGCGCCTCCCGAGCCAGGGCATCCGGCAGTTCGCCGACGTCTGCAGCGAGGTGGAGGACCGCGAGCGGTGACCCCAGCAGCTCTGCGCCACGATAGGGGCCATGGTCCCCAAACCAGCAGGGGGCGAGCGCATCCTCGGAACGCCCCCCCCATCCCAACGGCATGGAGCAAGATCCGCCCCAATATCACCGACCAGTGGCCCCGCGAGCTGGGCGAGCTCTGGGGCACCGCCATCGCGGGGCCCAGCGCGCACGGGGCAGCGCTGGCCAGGGCTCCCCCGGACGAACTGGCAGCGGATTTCGGCACCGCGTTGGCGACGCTCCGTATGGGCGCAGAGAAGACCTATGACTCGGTCAGCTTCGCGCTCCTCTTCGAGGCGGCCGTCGCCGAGAAATTCCCGCCGATCGTGGTGACCTTCGAAGTGCCAATATTCATCTCGACAAGGTACCTCCGCATGCACGGCTGGGTCAGTGGCATCATCGACCCCCGGAGGTCCATTGTTGCGGGCAGTAGACATGGCGGCGAAATGGCGAGAGTCTCCCGCAGGCCCATCTTTCTGCGAGCGCACCACGACTGCGTAAGCCTACGCAGGACTATGGACGTTCGTGGGCGACGCGGTGGCCAGGACAGCGGGCGAGCCCAAGCAGGTCGACAGGGGCCTCGAGCCCCCCCCCCAGACCACAGTCGTCGCCTCCGATCCCTCCCCTCGCGCTCGCGGCCCACGCAGGGCCTCCAGGCGAAGGGCTACCCCATCAAAGTGGCGCGCTCCCCCCTCGGGATCGACGCGTCAGCGGCCGGGCGCCGTGGCGCGGCCAGGGCGCCCACGCGGGCGAAGGAAGGGGAAGAGGCGCACCGCCGCGCATCATCAGCACTGCTCCGCGCCCTTCCCGTGACGTTTGGACCTTGCCTCTGGGCATCCTCCACAACCAGCAGTGGAACCGAATGTGCGCATCACCTCGGCGCACCTGCGCGTAGAATGGACATGCCGCTGCACGGCTCCACACCACGCGGTGCAAGCTTCGCGGCGGCCCTTGCACTCTCGACGCGCGCCCTCGCAAGCCCCGAAAGGCTAGGGAGCCGGGGCGACACCAGCAATCTTCCTCATCCTGCCGCCGCCGCTGCTACCCCGTCTTTCTTGGCCACCCGCCCCTTCCTTTCTCCCCTGCTCGGCCCGCTCCTCGTCTCACTGCAGCGGGCCCTCCTCCTGCGCCTGCTGCCCGCACTTCCCGCCCAAGCTGCGTGCCCCTTTCTCCTGCTACTCCAAATCCCTTATTAATCGAATCCTCCTAAAAAACTGGACCCCCCTCCAAATGCGACCTGATATTCCAGACCCCCCCCCTCTTCGACGGGGCACCTGAATAAACTGGACCCCCTAAGCTCCAATCCAAACAAAGCGTCCTAACAGACCGGACCCCCCCAGTTACCAATAAAGGCGCCTCAAATGCGAGGCGGTGATTTATCCATATCCACCGCCTGGGAACCGACGCCCTGGTGCCCCAGCGGGCGGTGGATATGGATATATTTCGGCCCTCGAAGCCCGAGTACGTCCATGTCCACCGCCTGCCGAGGTTCCGAAAACTGATCCTCCAGGCGGTGGATATGGATAAATTTCCGCCTCGGATTGAAAAACGGGACCTCGGGCACGATTAATAAAAGGGTTCTGGAATGCCCTGTGGGCCGCCCAACCTCCCCCAGACGTTCCGCAGTCCCCGGGCGAGGACTGGTCGATCGGCTCTCGGCCGCTCCCCCGCCCAAGTCCCCGGCACGGCCCGGTCGGATCGGGTCAGGAGTCGCGAGCACTTGCTCGGTGTATCCATTAGGAGGCAACTACTAAGAGGTTTTCGTCGGATGAACTAAAAAGGATTTAGCCCCATTGGGGGGCTGTTACGCCGGAATGGGCCTCGGACTAAGCCGGATGAAGCAGGATTAACGGGATTAAACCGGATTAAGCGGGATTCAGCCGGATTAAGCCGGATTGAACGGATTAAGCGGGATCAAGCCGGATTAAGCGGCATTCGGCGGGATTAAGCCGGATTTCAGACCAGGGCAAAATCAGAATTTGACCTCACAGGAGTTGCATCCGAACATCCACAAGCCCTCATACAGCCTCACAGCTTCTGCACGCGCGGTCTTCGAGGACGCTGCCCCCCCGGGGGGGGCATCTTGTTCCCTCTGTCCCAGCCGCGGGGGCGATAGTGTCGGCGACTGGTGTTGGCGCATCGCTTGTTCGGAAACCCTTACTTGCGCATCGAACTCTAACTTCCCTGTGGATCTCCATGCAAAGAGCGCCGCTCTCATGCATCAGCCTTGCCCCGCGCCCTTTCCGTGACGTTTGGAACGTGCTCTTGGGCATCCTCCACAACCAGCAGTGGAACCGAACATGTACACCACCTCGGCGCAGCCCTGCGTGTAGAGTGGGGATGCCGCTGCACAGCTCCCAACCACGCGGTGCAAGCCATCGCGGCGGCCCTTGCACTCTCGACGCGCGCCCTCGCAAGACCCTCAAAAGGCCAGGGAGCACGGGCGACACCAGCAACCTTCCTCCTCCTCCTCCTCCTCCTCCTCCTCCTCCTCCTCCTCCTTCATCACTCCTCCTCCTCCTCCTCCTCCTCCTCCTCCACTTCTCCTCACTCCTCCTCCTCCTCCTCCTCCTCCTCCTCCTCCTCCTCGTCCTCCTCCTCTCCTCCTCCTCTCCTCCTCCTCCTCCCTCCTCCTCACTCTCCTCCTCCGCCTCCTCCTCCGCCTCCCTCCTCCTCCTCCTCGTCACTCCTCCTCCTCCTCCTCCTCCTCCTCCTCCTCCTCCTCCTCCTCATCATCATCACTGCCGCCTCCGCCGCTGCCCCGTCTTTCCTTGGCCACCCTGCCGCCCCGTTGCCCCCTGTGCTCCTGCGCGCTCCCGCCGGCTCCCCAGCACCACCTCCTGCCCCGCTCCTCCAGCTCCCACGGTGCCCGCCCCTCTCTCTCTCTCTCTATCTCCATGTCTCTCTTTCTTTCTCTCCCTCTCCCTCTCCCTTCTCTCATCCCCTGTCTCTCTATCTCCCTGTCTCTCTTATTCTCTCTCTCTCTCTCTCTTTCCTCCCTCCTTCTCTCTTTCTCTCGCTCTCTCTCTCTCTCTCTCTCTCCCTCTCTCTCTCCCACTCTTTTTTTGTTTCTCTCTCTCTCTCTATATATATATATATGTATCGCACCTTCTCTCTCCCATCATCCGCTCTCTCATCGCCGCATCTCCCACCGCCGCACCCTTCCCCGCTGCCAGATTTCCCGAATGCTCTTTCCCGTCATTCTAGCTTATGGCTGAAGACTCTATCCGCTCTGAACTGGTCGCCGTCCATCCGCAAATGGTCTCAACTTTCGCGCACGTTTCTCTCGAGTGGTGGCCGCTAGTTCTGCCCCCCCAGCAAGGGGCAACAGGCATCACCGAAGAGCAGCGATCAACACCGAAATTCTTTCATACAGGGACCAGCCACCCTTAAGGCTGTGCGTTCCGCCAGTATCCTGCTCCTCCTGGTCTCCTCCTCCTTCTCCTCCTCCTCCTCTTCCTCCTCCTCCTCCTCCTCACTCCTCCTCCTCGTCCCCTCCACCCCCCCCCCCGAAGGCAGGGATGGACCGACAGCGCGCCCAGGAACGAGCCCACCTCCTCGGGGAGCGGCCGGCCCTTCGTCAGCACCTTCGCTGCGGCGGGGAGGACTCGATCCTCGCTCCTCGCTCGATCCTCGATCCTCGCTCCTCGCTCGATCCTCGCTCGATCCTGGATCCTCGATCCTCGCTCGCTCCTCGCTCAATCCTCGATCCTCGATCCTCGCTCGATCGTCGCTCGATCCTCGATCCTCGGTCCTGGGATCCCAGAGATGGGGATCCCAAAGCGGTGCGTTGAGCGAGGGGGAAAGTGAGAAGGAGAAGGCCCTCTCAGAAGGCGGCGTGGCTTCTCAGAGGTCCTCCGGCCTTCTGATTTTTGTTTGCAGTGTATTCGCGAAGGCTTAGAAACCTTCCGGGAAGGCCAGGGGACTCCCGAGCCTTCTGAGAAGGCCCCCGCAAAGCGGTGCGGTGACAGACAATTCGGCCAACTAAGACGAAGCCTGGAAAAGGATGAATCCGGGTGAACATTAATCGATAATCTCGGAGATCCGGCGGCTCTGGAGGATGCCTCGGTCGCCGCTGTCTTCTCAGAGCGTTCAGGAACGCTCTCAGAGCGTTCCAGAGCTCTGAAAGTGACTGATCCTTGTCCTAGCCCCGTCCGGCCAGCGGCAGTGAAGGAACGTTCGAGGTTCGAGGTTCGAGGTTCGCACTCTGGGCGTTTCTGATCGTCCAGGGCGCCCCGGTGGCCACGGCGAGATCCGCCTCGAGATTCTGGTCAGAACGCGCCTCACGAGAGTTCCAGAGGTCGACCTTAAGACACTTGGAATACCCAACGACCTCACCGCACCCCCGCACGGCTTTGGGACCTCGGAGGCTACAGCCACCCCAGACGCCATCGGAGACCGGCCAGAGTCCCAAGCCAATGCGGTCACCTCGGAGGCCCGGTCACGGCAGTGTTTTCCGGCCCCAACAAGGAGCCATGGCGGCCCAAAAGCTTGGGGGACGACGACGACGACGACGATGATGACGACGACGACGACGAAGACGACAGCGGCGGCGGCGGTGGCGGCGTTTCGGACTTTACCCTCCCGCCCCCCTCCCCGTTTCTGGAGGTTCTGCTGCCAGGAATGGCCCGGGAACTTCGCTTTGGAGGGGCTTTGGCCTGAGGAGAAAGGGGGAGAAATGTCAACGTTCCCACACATCCGACGGTATGTTATTATGCGTCATGATGGGTCGCCCCAGAAGGTGGTGACGGCTTCCCTTGGGGTCGTGGCTCGTCCCGAAGCCGTCGTCGGTGGTCCAACGGCCCGATCATGGACCCCAGAAAAACCGAAGTGGAACAGAAACGCCTGGACCGAAACGACAACAGATCGTCGGATGTATGGTTTCTGCACGCCCTTGTCCCGGGGAGCTCGTGGACACAGAAAGACACACGGAGCCTTAAGTCAAGCATGTCCCCCTACAGGCGATCCTTACGTGGGAAAAATGAAAACGATCCAAAACGACTTCACAAACTCGTCCCCCTATCTTCGACTATCTTTGAATATTCCACCTGTAGACAGACATGCCCAAGTTAAACGGTGTGATGTGCCGTGTGATGTCGCTGCTGCTTCTCGGCGGCCCGCCCGGGACACCTCACGGGTCCTGCTCGGAATGGGGCGCCGTGCACTTATCGTCGGGGCTCCGGCTGATCAGGGCAAGGCACTGAATGGCGCGTGTGTGCGTGGGTTGGCGACCGAAGAGTCGAATCTACAAGGGTTGCCGTAGATAGAGGAAGGTAAGGAGTAGCGATCCCTTTTCCCCATTCGCCGCGGGCAGGCGGCGCTGTACCTGTTTCCAGTACCTGAGCCGAGGCGGCCGCAGCATATACATATATATATATATATATATATATATAAATGTGTATATATACATATAGAGTGATGCTATGAACGGACCTCGCACACAGGCGCCCCCCGCGTGCGTACCAATCTCTCCCGGATGGCACCAAGGGCCCCCTGAGCCAGGGCGTGAAGGGTTCCACCCATGCGCATGCCCAAGATTTTCTCGGGCGCGCCAGTGCCCTGCTTGCTTGAAAACCTCTTTGAGAAATCATCATGGCACTTCCCTCCAACTTCCCCAAGTTGGCTGTTGACGACTGCACACTCTGTCCATCACTATCTCGGCACAGGACCTATACTGGAACATCGGTTGTAAAGTTTTCCTGGACCGGAAACGGAGGGCGCCAAACTTTTCTACGTCGCGGCGCGGCAGAGACAGTCCGCACGCGTGCTCAGCAAGCTGGGAGCGGCATTGCGAATTGCCCAGGCGCACGCGGCAAAGGAGAAGAAGAGAGAAGCGGCCGCGGGGGGGTGGAAAAGCACCACCGCGCTCACGCAGCGTGGACGTCCCGGTACCGCGGTGGGGCGCCCTGGGCGACCAAGCTGGCGCTGCGCCCCTGGCAGCGGGCTCGGGGCGGCGTCACGACCACACCCAGGGGTCGGCCGCTCACAGGCCAGGGCTCTCAAGCCCTGAGCAATTTGCCGTTCACTTCCACGTTCAAGCCAGGTCCGCGACTAACCATCGCGCAGGAAGGTGGACACGGGACATCTGGTGCCACTGGCTCCCCAGAGAGACCTGGGGTGGCCATTCTCGGTCCGAGCGGCAAGGGTGCAGTCCCGTCCCCCGAAAGAGAGGGGCGGGTGTGTCCCAGGTGCAGAGCTGCCAGGTCGGAGTCGCGACGAGCCGTCGCACAAGCAAATGGATACGCAACCGCCAGTGCTGGTGGTTCACCAAAATGACCTGGGGTAGCAATCTGGGTTCCGACCGGACTGGCGGCGAAGCGGAACCAGGATTCAAGAGCCCAGTAGACGCTGGGGTACCGTTCGGCTCTTCCACTGGGTCTCTGGAGGGTCCCTCACGCGCTCCCGAGGGGCCATCGGCACGGGCCCCACCCTGGGAGCGTCCTGCGTTCTCCTCTCTACGAGCTCCGACTTCTGCGCCTGCGCGTCGGGGAGGAGTGGTCAAGTCTTCTGCACACACGCGTTTCTTCTCCTCCCCTCCTCCCCGGGGCCAGGAGACGGCCGGCGCCGACACCGACGACGACGTCGACGCCGACGATGACGAGGCTCGCCAACGATCCGCGCCGAAGCGCAGATTTGGAAAAGGCACACCCTGCGAGGTTTCCATACACAACACCAATCAGAAGCAGGAGGTGCCTCCGCGGGACAAAAATCATACTTGATCCTGGTGCTCGTGGTGATCTCTCGACCACCGAAGAAGCCTAGGTATTACCACGATCATCGAAATCAGGGGCATCTTCCATAGGTGGGGGCGACTGCCGATATTTGGTGTTGGTAACAACTTCTACGCCTCAGAACGTCCTCGTCGTCGTCGGGGGCAACGTTCGCTTCCGCCAGCCTTCCGCCGACCCCAGCATGCCGAAAGTGGCTGAGCTGGGCCGAGTCGAGAATCCCGCCGGCACCTGCGCGCGGGCAGCCGTCTGGCAGCTTCTCGGTCTGCGAATTGGCTGCCAGCTGTCTAGCCTCGCACACATCCGAGAATGCTTTCGTTGCCTTATGTTTACATGGTCGGCACATGGACAAATTTTATACGCGCATATCATTCAGATATACTAACATCTGCATCCACCGCCTTGGGAAAATAACTTCCCAGGACCCCAGATATGGGTGTATGCGCCAACCGAGGGCCCGAGAATACCCGCATCGACTGCCTCTTGGGGTCCTGATCCATCGGTTCCCCAGGCGGAGGGTGCGTTAGAATCTGGCCTCGGTCCCATGGCTGTCTGGCTGCTTTGAGGGCCCATCTTCGATGACCTTCAGGAGGAACCCGAAGTGGTAGGAGCCGCTGAATGTAAGCCACCACGGGGTGCACCCGTACTGGCCCACTAGCACCGAGTTGCCGAGGTTCTGCCCGAAGGCCACGGCATCAATCCCTTCGAGCTTGTGCCGGGCAACGTCGACCCCCGAGACGCGCAGAGTGGAAAGCGACGACTCGTTGTGCTTATGAACCTCCTCGTCGAAGAAGAAGTTGTAGTTCCACACCCCCTGAATCCGCCGACTCCCACTTGTCGGGGAACCAGGGTGCTCGAGACGTCTGGCTGACGACACTGCTACCCTCCCCAGGGGGGGGCCCAGGTCCCGTGTGGGAGGGGAGAGTGGGAACTGAGGGCGCACAAGCGGCGAACACATCCGCACCCACGCCCTCGCGGTCTGGACTCTGGGGCTCGACCTCTTGGATGCGCTGTCGCATGGATCCGTTCCTCGCGGGTCAGGAGGAGGAGGAGGAGGAGGAGGAGGAGAAGGAGGAGGAGAAGGAGGAGAAGGAGGAGGAGGCGGGGGAGGAGGAGGAGGAGGAGGAGGAGGAGGAGGAGGAGGAGGAGGAGGACCCGTGGAAGCAAGCCCCGCATCCACGCCCAAGGAGCCAGTGCCCGCGAGGACGCGGCTATATGAATGCGCTTCCCGCCCACGGGGGGGGGGGCAACGGGCTCGTCGGCACTCTTGCGAGCTGGGATGGCCCCGCAGAGGGCCACCCTCGGCGCCAGCGGAAGGGCGAGGGCCTTCGGAATCAGGCCGTCCGAGGTGGACACCACCATGCCCGCCTGGAGGGGCCAGTGGTCGTCGACGGTGGCGCGAAGCTCCTTGAGAGGAAGGGGGAGGAAACGGAGGACTGGCCATCGCTCGGACGTCCATTCCCTGTGTTTTTTTCGGTTTCGTGCGTGGCTTCTTCGCAGGATGATCCACGATGCTCCTTACCAATCCCCGCCGAGAAAAAAGTGTACACGTCCGAGCGATACCAAGAGGAGGAGGATATGATGGTGGTGATGACGCTGCTGATGGTGATGGTCATGATGATGATGCTGATGCTGCTGATGACGATGGTGATGATGATGATGATGATGAGGATGAGGATGAGGATGATGATGATGATGATGATGATGACGATGGTGGTGATGCGGCTGGTGATAATGCTGGTAGTGCTGATGGCAGTTGTGGTGGTTGTGGTGGTGGCGGTGACGATGACTACGATGGTGATGCCGATGACGATGCTGCTGATGATGATGGTGACGACGATGATGGTGATGCTGATGATGATGATGATGATGCTGGTGATGATGGTGATGGTGGTGTGATGGTGGTGATGATGATGATGATGATGATGATGATGATGATGATGATGCGGATGATGCTGGTGATGCTGATGGTGATGGTGATGCTGATGCTGCTGCTGACAGTGATGCTGCTGTTGGTGATGTTGATGTTGGTGATGATGATGCTGCTGCTGAGGATGCTGATGCTGGTGCTGATGCTGTTGATGTGGTTACCATTGTTGCGGTTGTTGGATTTGGTATAATCGCTGCTGTTGCTGATACTGCTGATGATGATGCTGACGTTGACGCTGATAGTGGTGATGATGCTGGTGATGCTGATGACGATGGGGATGACGATGATGAGGATGCTGATGCTGCTGATGATGATGATGATGATGATGATGGTAATGCTGATGATGAGGAGGAGGATGAAGAAGATGAGAATGATGATGTTGATGATGATGATGAGGAGGAGGAGGAAGGGGAGAAGAGGAGGAGGAGGAGAAGACGGAGGAGGTGGAGAAGAGGGAGGAGGAGGAGGAGGAGGAGGTGGAAAACGGAGAAGGAGGAAGAAGAGGAGGAGGAGGAGGAGGAGGAAGAGGAGGAGGAGGAGTAACACGGAGGGGGAGGAGGACGAGAAGAAGCGGAAGAGGAGAAGGATGAGGAGAAGTAACAGAAGGAGCACGAAGAAAAGGAGCATGAGCAGGCAGAGGAGGAAGAGGCTGAGGAGGACGATGAGGAGGAGAGAGCAGGAGGATGACGAACAAGAGGGAGAGGAGGAGAAAGAGAGGAAGAGGATCAAGATCAGGCCCGTAAGATTTCGGCCGCTTCTGCGTTTCCCTGCTACATGACAGGAGGAGGAGGAAAGGAAAGCAGAGGAGGGGAGAGGATGATAGTGAGGACGCGGAGGATTCGAGGAGGAGGAAGAGGGGGCAGAGGAGGGCGAGGAGGAGGAGAAGGATGGGGAGGAGGATGAGGAGAAGGAAGAGGAGGAGGAGGCGGCGGCAGCAGAGGAGAGAGGAGGCGGCGGCGACAGCGCTGGCACGGTCCCCGAACACGCTCTTACATATCGGGCATGGATTCTTGATCGTGGGTTCTCTGCCGATGTGCAGCTAGCCTTGTGAGCCACCCTTGGAGTTGGCTATGTAGGCGACGAATTGTTTCTTATTAGGCCAGCACGTACCACATATAAAACCATCGTCCCGAGTCTCTTGGCATACGAACTTTCCTCCTGGCCTAATCGGCTGCTCCTTCGCCTTCTCATCCTCCTGGCTGGTGTAGAATACCGAACGAAATAAATCAATGTCCAATTGGATAAACTCAGTGGGGTCTTGAAACCGAGCGCTGAGTATCCTCGGTTGGTATTTGACATCATCTTCCCGCCCTCCGGATCACTGAGTGTCTTGCTGTCCACTTTGGCTCAAGGGCCATTGTGGCCGCTTCTGTGGCCCCCTTTTTGGGGGGGCGGCCCTGGCGGCTGCGCAGAAGGCGGGCCGCGGAATGGCGCGAGCGCCGCATGGCGAGCCAGCGAGGCTCGCGCGGCCGCATACCTACAAAGATTACAACGACCACGAGGAGGAGGACGACGAAGAGGAGGAGGAGGAGGCGGAGGAGGACCCCCTCCAACTTATGGCGGTGGTGGTGGTGGAAAACATGCCCCTCAAGAGTATGAATTACAACCCCCGTTTCCACGCCAGGAGACGCGCCAGCTGGCGACGCAGCACCCAAGGCCTGGCAATTCCTGCGGTAGTTGCAGGCCCAGATGCGCGAGTGGGGGGACTGGTGGGATGACCAGGCATGCCGGAGTACACTTCTGGCGTCGACGGGCAGTGCAACTACTGGAGGCGCTTCTGCTGCAAGGCGCTGGGTCACCTGAAGGCGCTGGGCGACCAGAACACGCTCGGCCACGAAACAGAAGTTAGACCGCCAGATGGCGCTGGACTGCCAGTACGGCCTGGGCGATCAGACCACGATGGGATACGGGAGGCCAGAAGGAGCTGGGCTACGAGAAGTCGTCGGCCTTCCAAAGCAGCCACGAGAAGGGGCCAGGATACGAGAAGGCGGGCCAGGCCGCCCAAGCTCGCGCCGCGCTGCCAGAACATGCCGGGCTAGGAGGAGGAGGAGGGAGGAGGAGGAGGAGGAGGAGGAGGAGGAGGAGGAGGAGGAGGAGAGGAGGAGGAGGGAGGAGGATAGGAGAAGGGGGAGGAGGAGGAGGAGGAGGAGGAGGAGGAGGAGGAGGAGGAAGGAGAGGAGGAGAAGGAGGAGGAGGAGGAGGAGGAGGAGGAGGAGCGCGCCGGGCTGCCAGGCGGCGGTGGGCGACCACGGGGGCGCTGGGCTTCGAGAAGGCACTGGTCTGCCGGAGCACGCCGGGCCGCGAAAGGGCGGTGGGCTTCGAGAAGGCGCTGGTCTACCAGAGCACATCGGGTGGCGAAGAAGGCGCCAGGCCATCTTGCAGGCAGCCGGACCGCCCGGGCACGCTGGGCTGCCAGGAGGCGCCAGCGCGGCTACCTGGAACAGCAGTGGGGAGGAGGAGGACGGAGGGAGGATCAGCAGAGGGAGCACAAAGGAAAGGAGGAGGAGGATACGGGGAGGAAATGGAAAGAAGGGGGAGAAGCACCTTGTACTGTCTCGAGGCCTCCTCTGACCTCGCGTCTGAGCAGCACAGGGCCGGGAAGTCGACGCAGAGCGACAGGATCGTGGACTCCCCGCTCCTTGGCCACGGAGGAGCCGGACGAGGAGGAGGAGGAGGAGGAGGAGGAGCAAGGTTCGATGTTTCCCTCCCCCCCCCTTCCCTCCTTCTCCCCCACCCCGCCTCCCCGCTCGCCTCACCTCTTCCCTCCAACTCCTCCTCCTCCTCCTCCTCTCTCCTCCTCCTCCTCCTCCTCCTCCTCCTCCTGTTCCTCTTCCTCCTCCTCCTGCGCCTCCTCCTCCTCCTCCTCCTCCTCCTCCTCCTCCTCCTCCCCCAACTCCTCCCTCTCTTCACCCCTCATTCTCGAACTCAACGTCGTCGTCGTCGTTCTCTCCCTCCTGTCCCTCCTCTCTCGGCTCCTCGCTACGGCATCCACCATCTCGCTGAATTCCTGCTGGAAGTTGCTCGCCCACACGTCGCGGATCTCGCGGCTGTGGCGCCCTGGAGGGCCTCACGAGGAGAAAGGAGGGACGCGATCAAGGATCTCGGTATGTTTCGGCCTGTCCCGTCGCGTTGCGATTCGCGTCGAATCCACCTAAAATCCACGTACAAGTTGACCCCGCGTTGAATCCTCCTCGTCGAATCCGCGCCAGATCCGCGTCGGACCTGCATAAGACAAAGAATATACCACCGCTTACAGGACGGAAGAGGTCCTTCGAAGATGCATTGTAGCTTCCAAATAAAGTGATGATTCTCCATTGGTGGTGACTCTCCAGATGGTGGGGCGGGCTAGTTGGTGGGGCGGGCTAGTTGCATTTTCGATTGTTCCCCAATCAATGCTTGCACTGAAGGGGTCCTAGCGGATCTTGAAGGGTTTGCCGAAAGTTGGCGGCCGATTTCAGTGGGCCGCCTGCTTCCCGGGTTCCCGGTTCCGGGTTCCCGGGTTCAATCCAGGTTCTTGGTTCCCAGGTTCCCGGCTCCGCGATCCCAATCGCGGGGTTCCCGGGTTCCCTGTTCCAGGTACCGGGGTTCCCGGTTCCGGGTTTTGGTTCCCGAGATCCCGGTACCGCGTTCTCGATTGCGGTATCTTGGTTCGATCTCACTCAATAGATCTCACGCGCTCGATATCACTCAACCGATCTCACTCAATTGACCGCACTCAATCGCTCTCGATCTCTTTCAATCGATCTTGCTCAATCGATTACCTCTATATTACTCATTGGTGCTTGCCAAATGTTCAAACCATCGAACTGATCGTTTTTTTCCCATATGTTTTCTTTACGGAAAAAATCTAGGGGACCAAACAATTTGCGGGCCTAGTTGCCCCTTCAACAGGAGAGGGGGGGATCAGCCCGACGGAGGGCGGACAATCCTGGGTTGTCTGGGGGTCCGGGGGGGGGTCCACGAAGCCGCCAAAAGTTTGCGAATCATACCCTTGACGTATTACATGTTTCGACCTCCTCCTCCTCCTCCTCCTCCTCCTCCTCCTCCTTCCCTTCCACCTTCTGCTCATTCTCCTCCTCCGCTTCCTCCTCATCCTCATCCTCGTCCTCATCGTCGCCCTCCTCCTCTTCGTCCTCCTCCTCCTCCTCCTCGTCCTCCTCCTCCTCGTCCTCCTCCTCTTCGTCCTGGTCCCCCTCCTCCTCCTCCCCCTCCTCCTCCTCCAACTCGTCCTCCGAGTCCCTCCTCCTCCTCCTACTCCTCCCTCCTCCCCTCCGCCTCCTCCTCCTCTTCCTCCTCCGCCTCCTCCTCTTCCTCCTCCTCCTCCTCCTCCTCCTCCTCCTCCTCCTCCTCCTCCTCCTCCTCCTCCCAGTCGCCGCGGTTGTCCTCGAGGGCGATTGCGCCGACCGGCGACGACGACGAAGACCAGGACGAGGACTAGTGCGAGAATGAGGACGACGAATGGCGACGACGACGACGACGCACTGCGGATGCCCTATGGCTGGGGCGGGTGGTGATGCGTAGGCCCGCTGTAGTCGACGACGACGATCACACCACTGCGGATGCCCTATGGGGGGGTGTGCTGCGTAGGCCCGCTGTAGTCGACGACGACGACGCCACCGACGACCGACGACGACGACGATGGCGACGACGACGACGACGACGATTACGAGGACAAGGACGAGGACGACGACGACGGGCAACGAAAGCGACGACGACGCACGACGGATGCGTCATAGGGGGTACTGCGAAGGCCCGCTGTAGCCGACGACGACGACAACGACGACGACGATGACGACGACGACGACGACGAGGACCAGGACGACGGACGACCACGGCGACGACGACGACGCACTGCGGATGCCCTATGTGGGGGGGAGGAAACTGCGTAGGCCCGCCGTACGTCGTAGGCGACGACGACGACCACAACGACACCGCAGCGCGGATGCCCTATGGGGGGAGGTGCTGCGTAGGCCCGCTATGTCGACGATGACGACGGCGAACCGCTGATGCCCCATAGGGGGGTGGGCGTGCTGCGTCGGCCCGCTGTAGTCGTCGTCGACGACGACGACGACGACCGACGACCACGACGACGGCAGAAAAATTGCTTGGGGGCAGAAGATAAACAAATCTGGTGGCTGGATTGATATTAGTCTGCCCAACTCAATTCTGTATTTTGAGGCCCCTTTGGTGGGGGGGGATTTGTCTAATCGTTTGCTCCCACTATGTCCTCCCAAGGTTTCCTTGCCGAGTCCGTCCGGCCGACCGACACCTCCCCCCGCTGTCCTCCCCTCGCCTCGCCCCCCCCGTCGGATGGAAGAAAACGATGCAGAGACCGCTATACTCCACGGACCTGTCCCGGGGTGCGCTCTGACCAGGGTTCCGAAGCGAATCCAGCCGTGGCGGCGAGGGCATCCAACAAGGCCCAAACAAGCGAACACAAGGCAATGGGTAGCGGTATTGGTACCTTTTCCTCCTCGGAGTCCTTTCCTTCTCATCGCATATGCCTCCTCCACCCCTTTCCCCAGAGGTCCCGACCCTTTCCCTTAAGTCACTTGTTGTTCCCGGATCTGGTTTTGATTGCGCCGGAGCCCGACACTCCAGAGGCCGAAATCAAGGAACAACGCCCCGATCGAGAAAACCATATCGTCGGATGTCTGGGCTCGCTCCGTCCTCCCCCTTCTCCCCCCCCTCGCGGTCCTGGCCTCTGTGGGAATCTTCTGGCTCTTGCGGCCCAGGGCCGTTTTTTTATCATCGCGAGTCGCTTTCTGACGGTCCCAAGGCTCGGCGAGGGCCCCCAGACGGCGAAGACGACCAACAACCTCCCGCCGTGATTTCGCCACGGCGCGGGCATGTCTGGGCCCCCCCCTCCTTCGGGGGCGTCTAAGAGGGAGGCGTCCAAGAGGGAGGCTTGCAAAGCATGGCCTAGGGCACGTGCGCGGACCAGGGGGGGGGACCAAGGAACACATTGAAGTAAGAAGAGGAGCCATCAAACCTGGGGAGGCAGCTCATGGCCCTGGCCGTGATATCTCCCTCCCTGGTCATCCCCCCCCTCTTGGCCATCCCGCGATTCCTCCCCGCTCCTCGCGCCTCCCCCCCCCGAGCCATCACCCCATCACCACCCCCTCTTTCCCCCCCCCCCCCTGACTGCTCCTTGCTCCTCGCGCCCCCCTTCCCCTCGCGATCCTGGCCTCTGGGCGCCCTCTGGCTCTTGCCGCCCTTGCCGCCGCTGCCGGTGCCCGAGCTGGAAACGGCGGCCGCCGCGCCGCCGTCTGGGGCCGCGCCGCCGCCGTCCAGCCGCTGCCACGTCACCTTCCGCTCCTCGGGCCGGGAGGAGGAGGAGGAGGAGGAGGAGGAGGAGGAGGAGGAGGAGGAGGAGGAGGAGAAGGACAAGCTAGGTGCGCTCGCGTCATATCTGACGTCCTACCCCTCCCTCCCATCCCTTACCATGGCGCTGATTTTCTCTATCCGCGGACGCGTGTCGTAGCGGACCTGAGGAGGAGGAGGGAGGAGGAGGAGGAGGAGGAGGAGGAGGAGGAGGAGAGGAGGAGGAGGGGGAGGGGAGGAGGCAGAGGAGGAGGGGAGAAGGAGGAGGAGGGGAGGAGAGGAGGCAGGAGGAGAGAGGGGATGCGTACATGCGGCCCCTTGGAGGCGGCAGGGTCTGGCTCGTAACACAAGTTCCGGCTCCGAAGTTGCACGACTGCATCTGGCCTTCTTTCTCGGATCGTTCGACCACTGCGACCCCACCCCTAAAACGGGACCCCCCAAGGTCTCTGGCCCTGGGGGGCCCCTGGACGCCACTGCAGACGGTCCCCTGTGCTTCCCGGGGCCCTTGAAACCCGAGGGCACGGGCCCAGATCAGTCAGGAGGGCGGCCGAACGGCCCTGCGAAAGCCCGCAGACCCAGCAGCTGAGGTAGATCAGCTGACTTGCTCATCACGCTTATGTTGATTGAATGTAACACGTGTTGGTTAAACTTATTCCCTACCTAGGCTCTGCCTAGAAGGGTTCTTACTCTGTTGGCTGAAAAGGGGCTGGGCAGTGCCCCGGGCGGGTCCCCCAGTCCCCTGGGAGCCAAGCAAAAGCAACAGCAAAGGTAAACGCAAACGCGCGGTTCCCCCAGTTGCGCTCCCTGAGTGCCAAGCAAAAGCAAACGCAAAGACAAAAGTAAAGGGACAAGCGACGGCAAAGCAAAGCGAAAGCATAGCATAGCATGGATAGCATAGCATAGCATAGCATAGCATAGCGCAGCATAGCGCAGCATAGCATAGCGCAGCATAGCATATCATAGCATAACATAGCATAGCTTAGCCCAGCCTAGCATTGCGCAGCATATCATAGCATAGCATAGCATAGCATAACAGAGCATAGCATAACATATCGCGGCACAACATCCACCATTTCTGTTGCTAAATTCATACATGTCTACATATATATATATATATATATATATATGTGTATCCATATGCACGTTCTGCTCACGCGCCAGAGAGAGCATCTCACCGAGGCTCGAAGACTGTAAAACTATTCACCGCCAGAGGCACAGATCTTGCCGTGGCAGGAGGCTGGTAGCCCAACTGTTACCCTGGCCCAGCGGGCGTGGACGGGGACCCGAAGTCATCCCGCCGACGCCACCAGGCAAGGGCAGCAGGGGGCAACCAACCACCAAGAGCCACAAAAGAGCACCCCAAGAAAGGGTGGAGTGGGTGGGGAGCAAAAACAAGTCGGACTACGGACACAGAATCAACAGAGTTTCAATTCACCTGATGACTGTGTGAACCACGGCGCTCCCGCCGAACATAGATGGATTATCCCGCAAGCTAAGGAACATCCATATTCACGTTCTGCTCACGCGCCAGAGAGAGCATCTCACCGAGGCTCGAAGACTGTAAAACTATTCACCGCCAGAGGCACAGATCTTGCCGTGGCAGGAGGCTGGTAGCCCAACTGCTACCCTGGCCCAGCGGGCGTGGACGGGGACCCGAAGTCATCCCGCCGACGCCACCAGGCAAGGACAGCAGGGGGCAACCAACCACCAAGAGCCACAAAAGAGCACCCACACCCGCACCAGAGTAGCGTTCTGGCCGAAAGCTTAAGAGGAGGAGCCTCCAGCACTGATGAGGTGAGACATCATCAGTGAAGCAACAGCACGAGTGAGCTGGCGAGGATAAGGCTGAGCGCGGAGGGTCCAGAAGGTTCCTGTTGGGTCCTTGCCCCGAAGCTCGACGTGGGGCTTTCCAGTCCTGGAACACACACCGCGGCCAGTGCAAGTTTTTCCAATGGCCGAAAGGTGAGAGCAAGACAGGAGGAGCAGACGGGTGGGCTTAACCCAAAGCTCTCCATATTGACAGAAATGAAGCACCGTGAACTTAGTGCCATGAGATGATCGAAATTCTAGCATCTGAGGCATGTCCCATAAAAAACTCGTGTTAGGGTTTTCCAACACAGCTGGGACGTTGTGAGCTGATGCGCATCGCATAAGCATTAGCGAAACCTCTAAAAGACGGTTCCCGTTCTCGACCTTGGCGAGGTCGGGGGGAAAAAGCTCGGGGCGGCCGTCCAGGTGCCAGGGGTCCCGAAGAGGCCCAGGGCCGCGACCGTCGTTTTTTCGGGCCCGAGAAAAAGAAGTGCACGGCGTGCCCAACCAGAGGAAAAGACACCTACCAGAGGCGATGTACGACAGCACGCAGCGCAGAACGTCCTCGTCCAGCAAGTCGCCAGCTGGGCCGTGCTCGATGTCCCAGGTCAGCGCCGGGATGCCCAGCTCCGCGAAGGATTTGGCCAGCCTACCGCTGCCTGAGAAGACCTCGATCACAAACCCGCCCGTGAGAGACCGAGGCAGGCTCTTGGCGGCCGAAGGGAAGGCTGCCATCCGCCGCGAAGGACGAGCGAAAGGTTGGCCTCCGCCACCTGGCACCAGCGGTTGGACACGGGCGTCATACCCTTGTGAAGCAGTTGCCCCCTGCCCGTCTTCATGCAGCGAAGCAAAGTGCGATCGTTCGTCCAGCGCCCCCGCTGCTTGACCGCCTGGATCTCCCTCGTCTACATCAGGAAGTCCCTCGACGCCCCTCCGCGGCGAAGCTGGTACATCTCGATGTTCAGCGAGCCCAGGCCTGCCGCGCGGCAAGCCGCCTGAAGGCGGCGCAGCAGCTGCATCTGGCTGAAACTGAAGAGCCAGACCTCCGCGTCCCCTCCGCGCAATCCAGCAAGGAGGGCCCCCAAGCCGGGGGAGTCGGGGCTGTCGAGCGGGAGCGTGTCGTCGAGATGGCCGACCTTGGTCGGCTCCTCCCTCCCGAAAGGCCGCAGGAGTAGACTCCAACACGCGAGGGCCACGCCCGCGTTGGCCACGGGCTCGAAAGGGTCGCCTTCGGCCACCGTCACGAGCTCGGACAGGCGCAGGTAGCAGATGAACATGAGGGCCAGCGCCAGCACCTCCTCGTGGAAGCCATGGAGCGACAGGATGCCCAAGATGCCCGCCAGAAGGCGGAACGGCAGAGGGCCCCTGCTGCCCACAGGCCCCTTCCGACGCCAAGCTCGAAAAACCCGCCGAAAGCGAGGAAGGCAGGGCCTGTCGAACCGCTGCACGTCGTGGTCCTGCAGCGCGGCCGGGAGCTTGGTCCCCGCGTCGACCTGCTCGCCGTCCAGGAACGGCAGGTCGGCAAGGCCGCGCAGCGCGTCGTCGCAGACTTTCAGGTTGGCCAAGGAGAGACCTTGGCTTCGACCGAACTCCCAAAACTTGTCGAGCCGCCGACAGTAGTCCCTCCTGACGGGAGCCGACGGGTGAGAGTTCTCCAGCACTGTGCGATCGCCCTCCAGAGCCCTCAGGGCTGGAACCACGCCCCCGATGGCACGGACGCGCTTCAGCGCCCTCTGTCGCTTGAGCACCAGGTGTCGAGCTGGACGACGTGTCTTCTCGGCCACCACCGTGTCCAGAGGGTCCGCCGTCGGCGAGAGCACCACCGCCTGGGTCGACGACCCGCCAGCTCCCCTTGCCGTCTGCCTGCACCGTCCAGGCACGAGACGTGGAGCGACGAAGCAAGCGTCGGCCATCGCTGTCGACTGGAAGCTCGAAGTAGCGTGAATCAGGGTCACTCGGGTTCAGCTCTGAAGGCACCCACCTGAAGTGGTGTCTGGTGTTGGAAGCCACGCTCAGAGCCAAAAGACGACGACAGGCACCCAGAAGACCTCGATGTTTGACCCTCCCCTTCTCGAAAGCCAGGGTGGCGGTCATGGAGTCCCCAAGGTGCAGATGAGTCTCACCGAAACTCGAGACCGCCCGTAACTTATGACGCACCGCCAGCAGGCCCGCGCGGGCCTCCAGACAGAATATCGGCTCCTCGTCCTTCCAGAAACTCCGAACGACCTTGGTCCAGGTGAGGCCCACTAGGTTCTCCTTCGGGACCTCTCTGAACGACTTGTCCAGGGACCAGAGCGACGACCTGTCACGACATGGCTTGACGCTTTCGATGTCCCCCCAGTCCAGCGATAAGAAATTGTTGTCCCTGGGCGCAACCCGATCGTGCACATCCCACTTGAACCGCCGCCTCTCCTGCCACTCGCATTCTGAACGAACCTGAGCCGAGTCCCAAGGCGCCGTGACGACCCCTGCCCCACACTTACTAGCGTCGAAACAGCTCACGAGCGGGTCGAAGTCCCTTCCCAGATCTGCGAACGCGAACGAGATAAGACACCCAGCGGCCCAGCACTCCCTTGCCACCGAGGGCCAGAGACGCACTCGAGAAGTGTAACTCGAACGAATGAAGTCACAGGCGTTGTTAAAGATGGACAAGAACAGCCGATTAGGACCGAAGTGGAAGGTGGTATGGCCCAGAAGTCTCTCAATCTCCTGACCCGACACATACGGAGCACCTGCCAACCACTCCAGGACAGCCTTCAACTTCCACCTCTTCTGCCTTCTTCCTTGGACCGTGCTATGCAAGAAGTCGATCTCTAGGCCGAGCGTAAGAGCCCACTTGCTGGCAGACGCGCGCTCGTGAACCCGAAAGCCGACACTCTCTACCCCGTCGAAAACCTGGTTGGCGATCCTATCGGTCTGTGACTTACCTCTGCCAAAGATGCTAATGTTGTCTATGTAGACGTTGTAAGCGGGCCGATCGAGACCAGGAGGAGGCTTACAGGATTCCAGGAAGCTGTCACCCTCGGAGCCCGAGAAACGATGCACCAGGGACGTTGTAGCAGACTGCGCAAAGTAACAAGCCCAAGACCACCCCATGGGAACGACCCTGGACTGAGGAAAGATTCTGTCACCTGGAAGAACGGGAGCACCTTCTACATTGTGAATACCAGCCTGAAGAAGTCGCAGACCTGACACGGGCGGCAGGAAAAAATATGGACTAAGGCCTGGTGGAAGGCCGCAGCAATGAAAATAATCCTTCACGTCGCCGAGGGCCACGTACGGGTCCCCGTCACCCCGCGAGTGCAGCAGTCGAGCCACATCCGCCGGCCCTCCGAGCCGAACGTAGGGGCTCTCACGCATCCTGCGATTACTTGGGCGGCAGTCAAGTATCAATCTCAAAGTGCCGGCCTTCTTCCTCACAAAGAAAGGTGTAACGATGACGTGGGACGTGCGGCCGAAGCGAAACAAACCAGACCTGTGACCCCTCATCACGAAGTCGAAGTAAGCGTCGGCGTCGGTCTTAAGCACTGGATCCATGCACGGCTTGACATGCTCCTCACATTCAGTAATCTGACCCCAATCGTCGGGACCGTGCAAGATCTCCTCTTCGAAGTTAACGAGACATTCTCTGGCCCTGCCCTCCAGCGCCGTGGACAGGTCGACGGGCTCCGCCCCGAGCTGGGGCATGGAGAGCAGATCCTTGTCGTAACTCGCGATGGGAAGCTCGGGACCACCAGCGTAGTCCCGTCCTGCGCCGAGCAACTCCACACGGGCTGCCTCGGCATTAACGATTTCCGGGACGTCCGTCCGATGAACATCCAGAAGGTGTTGAAGAGCCGTAGCCTGCGACAGGGTAGGACTCGAAAAACTTGGAAACTGGCGCCCACCACGCAACCAATTCAGCGCCTTGACGGAGTCGACGGCGCGGCTCAGAACTGCCTTCTTACGGTCGAAGCGCTGCTGCAGCCTCCTGCAGCGATGCCTCGGCCAGGATGGCGAAGACCATGAAGGAGGTTCCTATACCTCCTTCATGGTCAGGTGCACTCCGGGGAGTCCACGATGGGGTCGGTGACCGCGACGCGGCGGGTCTCCTAGAATAGCTGGCGCAGGTCCGCCGCGCAGGAGGTCGTTCTCGTCAAGCAGGT
>CAUYUJ010010336.1:0-30000 GCA_963575745.1 Prorocentrum cordatum | reverse complement strand
GGGCGAAGGAGTTGGGGGAGGTGCAAGCACTTGCGCGCGCCCAAGAGCTCGCACAATAAGATGGCACGCGCGAGCGGGCAATACTGATCCGAATCAGACAAGCTTGCGACTGCAGCTGAGTTATGCAGACAGGCGGTGACGTCCGGGGAACCGCGCAGCATGCCTTATGCCTCGCATCGTTTGGGAAATGCATGATGCGGTCCGTCCCAGATCAGCGCCAGAGGCCCCAGGGCCAATCTGCGCGCGTAGGTCTCTGACGCAATCCCGAACGAAAAAGTCGGTCCAAGTCGGATCCCTCGACGCCAGGAGTTGAGACGCTGGGGCGCGCAGAACGGGCGAGAGCTGCTCCCGGAGAGTTACAACAATGCATTTACCTGGCTGTGGCTTGAGCGCGGCCGCTCGCTGGATTCCCTGAATTCCGATTGATTGCAGCGCGCGAAAGGTGGCGCCGACGTCGTCGGCACACGCCCCCATGGCGCCAATCGACGGAGATGGGGCAATCGAGAGAGGATACGAAGGAAGGGGTCGAGTCCGAGCGCCCAGTCCCGCCCACTGAGACGGCAGCCTTGACCTACTCCAGATCTGATGGGCATCGAGATCTGGTTCTCACCTCGAAAGCAAATCGACCCGTCAATGTAATTGCGCATAGCTTTGGCAGGTAGCTTAAAGCTGGGAAGAGAATGTTCAATCGATCTAGAACACGGAAGAGAAAAAATCGGCTCGTGCTTGGGGAAACATCAAAATTGAAAAACACGGGCTGGCCCTGGGAAACTTACGGACAGAGGGAAACGATCCCAGCCTCCGTGCCCATGGGTAAAGTGCGCCCAGCAGAATTTCAACCGGCTGGGAAGCCCTGTTGAGACCGATCAGTCGACGATTCAGCTACACTCTTCGACTGTGGTGAATGGCAGAGGCGATCGACCCCTCGCCTTGGCGTTTCAGAATCCGTGGCCTCGCGGCGCCAGGAGGGCGCGCGCTGTTGATCAGGTCAGATCGCCCGTTGTCCGCTGCGCTCTTGGGGAGGAACGCGAACAGGCTGTCGCTGCCGCCTGGGGGCAGGGCGGAACCTTAGAATATCTTGCCCAAGAGGGCGCGCACATTGTCCATTGCTCTGGCAGACGGTAACCACCCACGAGCTGGGAGTCCATCAGGGCCAGGAGCAGCACGGCGGGCATGGCGGAATGCGTTCCGAAGCTGTTCCACCGACGGCATGGGCAGGTGTCTCCTGGGCTGCGCGACATCGCGTCACCCAGAAGCTCGTCGATCTCCTCCACGGGAACCTGACGCGCCTCGAGACCGAGAAAGGTCGGCGACCAGTGATCGGCCAGCGCCCGCGCCACGAGGCCAGAGCCCCGAGCGACGGAGCTATCGGCGCCAGCGCCGCGCGAAGGTCAAGTCCATGGAGCACGCGCCTTTGCGAAATGGGGCCCAGAGAGCAGCGCGCACGCGGGGCGCCTGCTCTCTCCGATGAAGAATTGCCGCTTGCTCTGGGGCATGACTCCGTTGAAGACGCCGAGCAGCTAGCTCTGCCAGTTGCTCGGGCCATGGATGGTTGAGATGCTCCTGCTTCGAGGCGAACTCATCAGGACGTAAGTGGCGAGCTTGGGGCCCTCGTTAAGCCGGCAACGTTTGCCCAGGCAAGTGCGCATGATCAACATACGGACAGTCCACGCATCCTGTCTCCATGCACATCGAGCTGTGCTCCTCGCGGTTTGCCTCTTAGCCTCGAGAATCTGGCAGACGACCCCGTCATCGGGCATGCTCGATTGCACGTCGCGCGCATGCCTCGCGGCTTCCTTCATCGCCCCATTGGTCTCGCGCGCCAGCATCCTAGGAGGAAGGGTGGACTTAGCGATCTCACTCACGAGACTGTCAAAGATCTGTTCGTCTACTGACGCGGGGGGGGAAGGGCCTGCTCGCCATCTCTGCCGCGTTGCCTCGCCCGTACTTGTAGGAGGACACGTGCGTGAGCATTCCTCTGCCAGACTGGGTGCCCTGCAGCTTCGGGGTGGTTTTCGAAACTGCCTTTTTAGGGGCAAACAAACCTACCTCGCTTTTTACCACCCTCGCTTCCAAGAGAGACCAAGCGATGCCAAACTATGGCCTGCACTGGTCAGGCTTCTTGACAAGGAGGCGCGCGGTAGGTAATTCACGCTCTGACATTCAGCTGTCTCAAGTACCGCGCAGGGGGCGAAACGAACGCACGGTCCACAGTAATTGCTGCAGGCTTCGCTGTGGCGCATCGAGTCGGTAGGTCGCTCCGAAATGCAATCGTGCCAATGTTGAACATCGCGTTTCATTGAAGAGGGCGCTGTCGATGGCGACCAGCTGCCCGGGCGGTTCGCCCTGTGAGTGGGCGCGCGCACTCCGCCGTCGCGGCGGCGTCGATGCCGGAGAAGGCGGCGGCGACGGGCGCGCGGACATCGTGGTCAGATTGCGCCCGCCGGGATGCAATCTTCCAACGGCTTGCAGCGCGCGCCGGCTCATTCGGTGAGAGGTCGACACCGCGCATGTTCATTAGCTTGGGCGAATGGCCAGAGCTCGAGCCATGGGCGCCGATGACCTGCGCGCGGCCAAGAAAGAGCTCCTCACGCACTGTCGCGGGGCGAAAGGCATCGGGAACCGCTGCCGGCGCATCGGGGTCAGGGGCGGCGCCGTAACTTGCAGCCGCGCCACGGCTGCCAGAGTAAGATGGATGATAATTGACCTTGAAATGCTTGGGCGCTTCGATTGACAACTGACGGGGGCCCCTGACCTCTCTCCAGGCGACCGCAGCACGTCGTCGGAATAATGGTAGAAGAGGCCGAAGTTCACGGTGACGTTGGCGCCTCTTGGCGCATTGAAGGGGGCGCGCAGTCCAGGGCGCCACTTTCAGACCAGCGCGACTGCGCCCATGCGCGGCGATGCCCCGCGGCCCCCAACGCGGGTCAAAGACGGCGCCCGCTCGCGCCCGCTGGCCGAGGGCCGACGCAAAGAACGCGCTGGCGAACTAGGGCCTGAAGCGCCCGTGGTCCAGGTTGAACCTCTTGGCGGCCTCGGGCCCCCAGGCGATCTTCGAGGGCTCCGTCGCGCCGGGCCAAACCTGGAGCTCGCGGGCGGCGAACGCGCCGGCGGCGGTCGCGCCGCGCCAGCGCTGGCAGCGCCACGCGAGATCGCCGCGAGCATCGCTGAGGATTGCGCGGGGCTTCTTCGTCTGGATCTCTCGATGAATGTCCTTCGGCGACGCGCGGTGCGCAGCGGCGCGGGGCTGCCCGCGGCGCTCGCGACCGCGACGTCGCGCCACTTGGAGCCCTGCCAGGGGGCCCGCGCGAGAGCCCGCTAAGGAGCCTCTGCGCGCCCCCTCCTCTCCCAGCCTCCGAAAGCGCGGGGCGGTCCGCCTCCTCCTCCTCCAACCTTGCCCATCTGCGCACCTCGTCGTCTCGCGGTCGTCGTCGTCGTCGTCGTCGTCGTCGTCGTCGTCGTCGTCGTCGTCGTCGTCGTCGTCGTCGTCCGTCGTCCGTCGTCCGTCCGTCGTCGTCCGTCGTCGTCCGTCGCAGTCCGTCGTCGCCGCCCGTCGTCGTCCGTCGTCGCCCGTCGACGCCCGTCGTCGCCCGTCGCCGTCCGCCGTCGTCCGTCGTCGTCCGTCGTCGTCGGCGCTGTCGCGGTCGTTGTCGTCGTCGTCGCCGTCGTCGCCCGTCGTCGTCCGTCGTCGTCCGTCGTCTTCACCGTCGCTGTCGTTGTCGTCGTCGTCGCCGCCGCCGTCGTCGCCCTCGTCCGTCGCCGTCGCAAGCGCCGTCGACGTCGTCGTCGTCGTCGCCGCCGCCGTCGTCTTCGTCGCCGCGGTCGTCGTCGCGGTCGTCGTCGTTTTTTAGCGAGAGCTGCTGGGCTCATCTGTATCTCATCTCAAACCCCATCTATGACGTCCTCATCTTCATCTTATCGTAGTCCCATCCGACTTTGAAGTCCCATCCTAATTTGAAGTGGCACATGCATTTCAGATGATATCCGTCGCCATTGATGCCGCCGCCGACGGCGCCGATGAAAATGATGGCGACGAGGATGGTCACGGCGACGATGGCGACGATGATGCTCACTCCGAGCGCTCGGAGGTTTTGCGCCCTCTTCTCAGAGCGTCAGCGCCACCGCAGCCGCGCCCCGCGCGGCGGCTTCCGCTCCGCCCCCCCCCCCCCCCACCCCCACACACCCTGCCCCCCATCGGCCGACAAGCGAGTGGGAGGGCGAAAGCACCCCGCGCTTCTCCCCCTCGCCGGCCCTCCGCGGAGCCCTCGCTCAGTGCTTCCAGATCGCCTGCAACGCCGCTGGCTTCTTGGGACCCGGCTCGATCATCTCGTCGATCTCCTTCGCGTCGGTCGCTGACGCCTCGACCCCCTCCCGGGCGACCCCCGCTCCAGGTTGCACGCGCCCGCGCGACCGCGAGGAGCGCCCTGTCCTTCGCCCCGAGGGCGCTGGCCAGCGCCTCGAGGTCCGCCTCGACCGTGCACCTCTTGCTGTTGTCGTTCGTCTGGATGGTCTCGGCGGCGGCGGGCGGTGCCCTCGCGAGTGAACCTGTCGATGCAACCGCGGCCGCTTCCACTGCCTTCGCAGCGACCGCCGCGGCCTCGGGCATCTCCTCCTCGACCGATGGCTCCATCTGTTGCGGCTGCTGCTGTTGTGGCTGATGCTGCTGGTGGCCCCCCGCTGCTGCTGGTGGCCACGGTTCTGCTCGCCCTCGAGGCTCTCGTACTTGTCGTCGTCGACCGTCGCAATGTCCGCGAGCTCTCGGCCCTCGTCGCGGCGCTGGACCTTGTCCTCCGCGGCCAGCTGCGCCCGCGAGCACTTGGGGCCCATTGTCCGCGGCGCCATCTGGGGCTCGGGGCTGGCGGGGTCGCGCGTGGACTCCAAGATCCTTGCTTTGATCGCGCATCAGGGAGTCCTCATCGCACTTCTCGCGCGCCTTCTTGATGGTTGTCCGCTGCCCGAGCGTCTCGTTGCATCTCAGCGCGTCGTTGAATTCCGCGGCCAGCTGGTCCGTCGACTGCGCGATCTCGCCCGCGAAAGTCTCCGCGCCCATCGCCTAGCCCAACCCCCCATCTTCCGACGGCAGCTATCCGCAAGCGGGCAATACATACATATATATACACACACGCATGCGAAAACAACTAAAGATGTATGTCTATGCACCTACAAATATGTACATGTATGTACCTGTACATATATATATATATATATATACACAGACCTACATATACATATTTGCAAGCGCCGTGCGCCGCGCGCGCGGGCGCGCGAAGTTCCCGACCCGCCTCGCGGCGTCGGCCCCGCGGGGCCCAGCGCCGACCGCCGAGCGCTCGTCGACCCTGGCTGCCTTCAGCGGCGGCGCCTGGGAATCCCCTCCTCATTCTCTTGCTGGAAGATCGTCGGGCGGCCCCCGCTTGCCCGCCACGGTGTCTGAAGAGGCTGGCGCGATCGTCGGCGTCGCCGCCGCGCCGCCCCCTTCCTCGCCGCCGCTGGCTTCGCCGAGGGCTCGCGCTCCACCTCCGCCCGCGCGAACGCGCCGCCTTCTGCCGATGCCCCCTGCGTCCTCTTGAGGCAGCGGCCCATCGGCCCCTCGGGCGCGCGGGCGGGGGCGATGCGCCCTGCCATCTCCCTCGCGGGCATCTCCCTCGGGGAGACGCGCCCTGCTCGAGCCGCGGCGGCTGCGCGGCGAGGAAGGATCAGAGTCCCGATGAGATGGCAACGAGGATGAGATGGGGATGAGATGGCGGTGCGATGGGGATGAGACGAGGGTGAGAGGATAATGGGAGATGAGAACGACATAAGGTAATATGGGAGGACTTCAATATGAAACGTGGAAAAGATGAGCGAGGTAAGGATGGCGCGATGATGCCGCGAGGGTGAGATGGCGATGTGGGCCCCGCGCTCGCAGAGGATGGGTGACTTTTTGTCGGCAGGGCCCCGCGCGTCGCCCCCTCTCGCAACAGGTCCAACGCCCCGGGGCGCCCCCCAGGGTTCTTCTGGGCGTGTCGCAGCAGATCTGCCGGCAAGCACAGCAACTTCAGGTCGCCCGTCGTCGCCAGGGCGGCGGCGCTGATCTTCTCCGCGGCGCGCAGGACGACATCCTTGTGCTCTGCGGCCCTCGCGTCGCTAATGCCAGCAATGTGCTTCTCGTTGCCGTCGAGCACGCGGGCCTCGCCGCGCTTTTCCTCGCGGGGGTCCTCGCGGCAGTCGTGGCGGGCAAGATGAATCCGGTCGCCGTCGCTCTCAACCCTTGTTTGCTTCTGCTTCGGGGGCCCCTCGGCCTTCTTCGCGAGCTCCGAGTGCGCGTCCTCGGGGGGCGTCGTGCCATGCATGCGCGCGCGGGCGGTGTGCTTCGGCTTGTCGGCCACGCCCTTGTTCCCCGCCGCCGCCCGCGGCGGGCCCTTGCCCGTGTCCTTGGCGAGCTTGCTCTTGCTCTCGCTCTCGCTCTCGCTCTTGCCCTTGCTCTTGCCCTCGCCCGCTGGCGGCGGCCCTGGCGTCGCTCTGCTGACCTCCGAGTTCCGCGCGCGGGGCCGGCGCCGCGCCCGGCCTGGGGGCGGGGGCGGCGGCCCCATCGGGCGCGAGGTCGACGTCGCGCGCCCGGCGGCGCGCCGGGCTATTGCGAGTCAGTCCGCAGCGCTCCACGTCGCTGTCCGACGGGGGCTCGATCTCAGCGCCGCCTGCTGCCCCGGGCTCGCCCCCGCCTTCTGCCCCCCGCGCTCCGCTCAAGGGGGGGCGGGGGGGCGCCGACGCCGCCGCCGCGAACGCGTCGGCGGCCGCGTGCGGCGGGGGGCTCGGCGCCGAGGGGCACGGCGCCGCGGGCGGCGCTCCTCGGCCGTCGAGGGAGGCGCCGCTGGCATGATATCAAATGCGCCAGCTCCTGCGGCGCCGGGTTCGCCGGAACCCCGCCGCGCAGGGCCGCTCCAAAGAAGTGGCGTCCATCAGGCGTTCGCGCGCTGGAAACCCCGTGGGTGCAATATCGAGAAGGGCCGTCAAGGCGTCGGCGCACGGCGGCATGGGCGGCGCGTCGATGGCATGCCTGTGCGAGCTCACGCTCCGCCCCGCACGAGGCTCGAGCCCCTGCGGCTTGTCTATTCGCCCCGCTCGTCGGCGAGGGCCTCGCCGACGATGCGCGGCCCCTTAGGTCGCGTGCGCCGCAGACGCGCCGAGTCGCTGGCCCAGCGCGCCATCGTCGGGCCGCCCCTCCACAAGGGGCGCGGCGAGCAAACGCCCAAGGGCCGCGACGGGCCGCGGGGGCGGGGCGCGCGGGGAGGGGGTGCAGTCGCCGTCATCCTCATCATCATCATCATCATCATCATCATCATCATCATCATCTGTACCGCCCACACTAACTCCATCATCAACATCATCATCATCCTCGGCATCGTCGTCGTTTGGTGATATCGGTGATTGGAGAGCGAAATGTATCAAGGAAGGCGCTTGCCTGGGCCAGCGCAAGCGCGCGCGCGCCACTTTCACGCGGATCCGTGGCTTTCACGGTGCCAGCGCGGACGGGGCGCGCACGGCGCGGCGAGGTAGAACGAAGGCGACATGCGCTGCGCTGCGCGCGGGACCCTACAAATCTGTTTGGGAAAGCAGCGGGGCACGGCGCCCCACGCATTACGGCTCTGAACAGGCAGGCGGGCCCTGACAGCGCAGGCTGGAAAACCGCCCTCAAAAAATTAACAATTAAGGCGCGAAGCCGGCCACGGTGGATTGGCGTTCACACATTTGCAAGGACAACGCACTGGAACAAGATGCACGAATCGCAAACGCATTGAAAAGGGCCCGCAAACCCCCCAACCAATGCCATAATCGAAAGAGATCCTCGCCTGGAGGAGGAGCGGGGCAGGACCGCGGGCACCAATGCTGATACCAGTGGGGAAACAACTGGCGAGAATCGGAGAAGAGGTGTGGGGGGGGCGACGACAGCGTCGCAAAAAAAACTCTGCACCAACGTCGTGACAGTGGAACATCGTGCCACCCCGCAAACCTGGGCTACAATTTGACGCCCCTTGTAAGTTCCAAAAGAATAGTGATGGTCAGCCGGATGCTTCACCTGATATACTTCGTGCTCCGAGATGACGCCCCGCGCTCGTGGCGGATGGTGATGATGTTCATTTGTCACGCTTTACTCCGAGCTCAATTCGGCAGGCTGGCCTCGGGCCGGAGCTCGTGCGGGTCTGGAAAGGCGACCCCTGTGCTCCAATGGTCTCCGGGCTTCGCGCCCACCAGCGCCGATAACCTCAGTGTGAAGTCAGCCACCTCAGCTGCGCCAAGTGTTTGGTCCTGTAGCCACGGATGCCAATCGGGCGGCGGCGTTGTCGAAGGTGCTGGCGGAGTTGCCGCTGGCGAAGGTGCTGCTGGCGAAGGTGCTGCTGGCGAAAGTGCTGCTGGCGAAAACGCCGTCGAAGATGCTGCCGCTGCCGACGGTGCCGTTGAAGATGATGCTGTTGCCACCCCCAGTTCCGCGCGTGATCTAGCGTACTCGTCGTGCTGCTGCTTGTCGTGCTTCGCCATGATCCGCCGCCCTCGCTCTTCCACAAGGTTCTCAAGAGGTGGCGCCTTCGGCGCCGTGGGCGGCGCTTTGGACTGGAACGGTTGGGCTTTGGGTCGCTGTCACCTCCAACGAACTTGTCGGCGCGCCCCCCCACACAGTACCCGGCCGAAGACGGTGACAGCTCGAACGTCGACGGCGACGCTAAAACCTCGTCAACCCCATGGCTCGGACCCGCGGGCCCCGAGAGGGGGCTTCCAGCTACATTGGGCCAAAAGTGGCAGCGGCTACGGTGTGATGGTGATATGATGTGTGAGGAGGTGATGAAAAGCTCATACTCGCATAATCGGCACAATCATACATACTCAACCGACTGAAACATAAGCAACGACATCAATAGCAATCAACATACGTACTGCCAATTGGCGCTAGGCCACAACAGACTTATCATGATGCACTACATTATGTCGGCAGTGACGATAACACGCAGCACGTATTAAACGTCCTAAAGTTGATCGTGTATACATTACGTCTAATCAACCACAGACTAGCGCTAGTGGATACCTAGTCAACTAATCTAACTCAGCCAATTGGGAGGCCCTAGACACCCTCCACGCGACCGATGACGACCCAAAGAAAACGCCCAAATGGCCTTCGAAACACAGGAAGCATTAAGCATTGATGCCCCATGCTTGCTGCATGATTTTAGGGATGCTCTGTTGCTCCGTCTTTTAAGTGTACACCGCCCAGCAGACAATCACATCGCCCAACACTAACCACAAGGGCTTCCACGCAGTCCGAAATGCCCGAAGAGAGCCCCATGACGGCCAAACATGGTCCCAAAACGCCCCCCGAATCAGTCCAAATCTTGACCCAATCGTTCAGGGAGGCCGCGGTTGGAGGCAGGGTGGCCCGAGGAAGCCCCCAGAGGCCCCGAGAAGGAACCCAGGAGGACTCCAGAAGGCCCCAACAAGCCCCTTGAAACTTTCGTGAGGCCCCAAAGAGACTCTCCAAGGATGAGCCTCCGCAAAAGGAGATGAGCATCGGGACGGATTCGCAGGGTGGGGCGAGAATGAGGAAGAGAAGAAGAGGAAACATGACGGATCGATACCGAAGAACACTACAGCAACGAGGATGTCGGAAAAGGCAACAAAGAGTGATCGCTAAATTCTACGTTTCACCTTCTTCCCTCCCGCCTGCATGCGAAACCTCAAGGGCCAAGGTGCGTGGCGCGAAGCGCCAATGCAGTCTTGCGTTTGCTCATACCTAATTGTACACATCTCTCTATACATATATACACACGTGTATCACATATAACTAGATAGAGATAGCCGAAAGCCGAGAAAGCAACGTGAGGGAAGCGAGCGGCGGGGAGGGGACATCGAGGAGCGAGTGAGGAACGAGAATCGATCGTCAATGTGTTTTGCGTTGGGGGCCTCGAGGCCTGGCGGCCTCCCGAACCAGGAGGCCTGGTGGAACGAGCACCGAACGCTCGCACCATGGGAACCTGGAGGCCCGCCTCTCGTCGCCACGGGCCAGTGAGCGGGCAGGGTCCGCCTCGGAGTCCAGGCCACAACGCAGCCCAGGATGGGCCCGGGGCCGATTCTTGACCCCGGGAGCGGTGGCGTTACAGTGGAAGCCGGTCCAAAAGACACCTTCCACAAGAAGCCCAACCCTGAGACCCGAGGACGCCCATTGATTTCTGGTGTGGGAACATCAAGCTTTCCATCGGGAAAGCATCAAATCCCAAGAAACCCAGGGCACCCTGGATGCAAGCAGGGTGTGCTTATTGTCGTGGGTCTCCGCCGTAAAAATCACACAGATATCCGACGATACACGATCGGAATTTCGGACCAACAGCCGCCGCGGAGGGAGAAGCAACGGCTCCCAGACATCCCCTGCGTCGTGGCAAACACACTGCCCACGGGAGATGTTTCGCTGCTCTCGGCCCCCCGGGGGCCCTTTACTGGGCCCCAGGGGCGTCCACAAAACTGCTCGGTGGATAAAAAGGTGATGCTGGGGGAGATCATCCTCCTCCTCCTCCTCCTCCTCCTCCTCCTCCTCCTCCTCCTCCTCCTCCTCCTCCTTCTCCCCCTCCCCCTCCTGCTCCTCCTCCTCCTCCTCCTCCTCCTTCTCCTCCTCCTCCTCCTCCTCCTTCTCCTTCTCCTCCTCCTCCTCCCACTCCCCCATCCTCCTGCTCCTCCTGGGGAGGGACCTCGGCGGGGACAGGCCCAGGCCTGGGTTTCTGGATGTGGAACGCCCACGGCGAGGCAGACGGAGGGATGTGCGGGCGGGCCTCGAGGCTCGAGCTTCGAGTTATGTTGCTCCCATCGTACTTAAGGACCACATCCCAGAAATAAGTTCGAGCACCCAGAAAGGTGTCGAAAGAGTGCCGAAGCAGTGTCGGACGAGTGTCTCCCAGGGCCCGACACGTGAAAACCCGAGTTTCGGTACTTGTTTCTGGTGCTCGAAATTCTTTCTGGTGATCAAGGCTAAAGTAGGTTGGAACATCATACGGTTCGAGGCTGGGCGGGGTGTTCTCGGGCGGGCTTCGAGGTTCGAGGTTCGAGGTTCGGAGGGATGCTCGGGCGGGCTTCGAGATTCGAGGATCGAGGTTTTCGGACGCTTTCGTCGGTGCCTGGCGGCCTTCCAGCAGAGGGGGGCCTTTCGAGGCATAACGCGAGAGCCAAGGTGGAATACCAAATCAACTGGGCTATTGGCACAGGTGAACGCGCGGCGTGCGAGGCGGGGATTTGTCAATATCCACCGCCAGGGGAAAGACGTCCTGGGGACCAAGCGGGCGGTGGATCTGGATATGGTTTGGCCCCCGGAGGCCCGAATCTATCCATGCCCATGGCCTCTCTAGAGGCCTCCCTAATGGGATCAGAGTAGACGGTATCGGAGGATCTCGCCGCATCGGCGATGCATCGGCCATGCATCGGCCATGCACTGGCGACGTCGGCGGTGTGGGGCCCAATTTTCTCCCCACGCCGACGTCGCCCATGCATCGCCGATGCATCGCCGATGCGGCGCAAATCTTCCGACCCCGTCTACTCCGACCCCATCTGGGAGGCCTATAGACTCTCGAGCTCTCTCAAAATCGATCCCCCAGGCTGTCAGTGTAAAGTGCCCCCCCTGGATCCGCGGGGCTGGCCGCCCCGCCGCGAGCGCCGCCGCCTGGGGGGATCCGGCGCCCTCTCCGGGGCTGGGCCTGCGCCCGGCCAGAGGAGGGGAGGAGGGCGGGGGGAGCGCGCGGAGGGGCAGCGGGGCAGCGGGGCCGGGGGGGGGACTTGTTGGATTCAGCCGGGCAGTGTCTGGGCCGCTGCTTGGTCGCCCCCGGGTGCTGGGGCCATGTTGGCTGACCAGGCACGGGGTCCCCAGCCGAGGGGAAGGGAGAGGAGGAGGGGGCCTGGGGGAGGAGGGACAAGTAGGGGCGATGGGGGGTGGGACCGGGGACCAGAATACTTCACTCCAAGATACGTCAACACTGCTGCAGCTGCAGAATGCCTTCCCATTCCGAGCCCCCTCATCGTACTTCCCAGGGTGAAAACGGGCAGGGATGGGCCGAAGAGAAATGATGGGGAATCGAGGGGGGAGGCTGTGGGGAGACATCAAGAGGAGCGCGAGGAGCGTGATGGTTATTTATTATAATTATTATTATTGTTATTATTATTATTATTACTATTATTATTATTATCATTATTATTATTACTAGTATTATTATTATTATTATTCTTATTATTATTAGTATTATTATTATTATTATATATATATATATATATATATTCGTGACATTGGCACGTGTGTGGGGCCAGCGTCCAACTACACATCTGGGCCTGTGCCGCGGGCCCAGATATGGGGGAATGGGAGGAGCACGAGGAGCGGCAGCACGATAGGGGAGCAGGAAGAGTAGCAGCAGGATGAGCAGCATGAGCGGCACCAGTACAGTCGGGGCGTTGACCTGAGGAACCCTAAATAAGGAACGAGGCCCCTTTTACCCATAAGTGAAACTTCGACTCCCTTATCGAAAACACAAGGGACACCTGAGGCAAGCTGTGAAACCATCAAGCAAAACCGAGCACCTCCCCAACGAAAAGGGTTCCTTCTTCAGCGCCCCGACTGTAGCAGCAGGATGAGCAGCAGGAGCGGCACCAGTGACAGGAGGAGCGGCCGCAGGAGGACGGGCAACAAGAGAAGCAGGCCGAAGACGGGTCGCGCGCCGCTCCGTCATCAGCGAGGACCACGTGATGACCAGGCGACCCCTGCTGCACCCCCCGCCTGATCGCCGGGGGGCAGACATCCGACGCTTCGAGGTGCTCGCAGCGTGGGCTCCCTGGGCCCCTCGGCCGCGTCTTGAGCAAGAACCGACCGTCCCGGCATTCCTATAATCCTACCACGAAGTGTTCCTAGAACCCGGAAGTGTTCGAATAACAAGAACAATGTTCTTAGAACATGAACCCGATGTGTGCAAACAAGACAGACTCCGCCAGAAATGTTCTAAGAACATTCCGTGGAAACCACCAAAGGTTCTTAGGACATTGTCTAGTAGGGCTGTAGGCGAGCCAGGACGCTTCGCCACTGCTTGAAGCATCCATTCCCAACGGTCTCTCTCGAGGGGCCGATGCTCGAAGCCGGTTCCTGGATGCCAGCTGTTCGAGGCCCTGGACATTCCGAGGGGAGGGGGCACCGCCCAGCACCAGGGCGTTCGCCACCTCGAGGAGGACGACCCTTCGAGGGACCCCCAGGGCCCCAAAAGCTCAAAACCAGGGCTGAACCTAAACGAGATGTTTCGTTTTCGTGTTCTGTTCCTTTTCCCTCGTTTTGTCCTCACTCCGCCTCTACCGCAGCACGAAGTCGGAACGAAAACGGCCCACGAGATCGCCCAAACACCGTTCAGGTCCACCCCTGCTCAAAACAGGCCGAGGCCCCCTCGACCCTTTTGATCCGCGCACCCCGATCCTCACTCAGGAGGCGGAGCCGTCGACCCCCCCCCAGATGGCGACCCCCAGACCGGCGCGTGCCGACTGCCGGAGGCCCGAGGCGGGCTCCCAGAGGCCGAGCACGGCGAAACGCCGAGAGGGAACGACTGATGACGCCGCGGGGATCTTCTGACCCGGGTCAATCCAGACCCTCCTCCTCCTCCTCCTCCTCCTCCTCCTCCCTCCTCCTCCTCCTCCTCCTCCTCCTCCTCCTCCTCCTCCTCCTCCTCCTCCTCCTCCTCCTCCTCCTCCTCCTCCTCCTCCTCCTCCTCCTCCTCCTCCTCCTCCTCCTCCTCCTCTCCTCCTCCTCCTCCTCCTTCCTCCTCCTCCTCCTCCTCCTCCTCCTCCTCCTCCTCCTCCTCCTCCTCCTCCTCCTCCTCCTCCTCCTCCTCCTCCTCCTCCCTCCTCCTCCTCCTCCTCCTCCTCCTCCTCTCCTCCTCCTCCTCCTCCTCCTCCTCCTCCTCCTCCTCCTCCTCCTCCTCCTCCTCCTCCTCCTCCTCCTCCTCCTCCTCCTCCTCCTCCTCCTCCTCCTCCTCCTCCTCCTCCTCCCTCCTCCTCCTCCTCCCTCCTCCCTCCTCCCTCCTCCCTCACTCCCTCCTCCTCCTCCCTCCTCCCTCCTCCCTCCTCCTCTTCCTCCTCCTCCCTCCTCCTCATCCTCCTCCGGACCAGTCGGGCCTTGCAGGATCCTGCAGGATCCTGAAAGGTCCTGCGCCCAAGCCCGGGTCGATGCGAAGGATCCTGCAAGATCCTGAAGGATGCTGCACCCAAACCCGGGTCGATGCGACCCTGGCCGTGTAGGATCCTGCAAGATCGGACGCTCTGGCTGGCCCCCGTTTGCATTGACCCCCGTCTCAAGGCTCCCGAACGCCACTCCCCAGACCTCGAGCGTGGTGGACGAGAGCCTTCCCCAGGACGGGCGGCCGCATCTGGAGGAACCGCGAGCGGCACAGACACAAACTTCCGGAGGTCCGCGCGCACTTCCTGGACATCTGCGCTGGACCCCCCCCCCTCTGCCCGACCGTGGCCCCCCGTGCTCCCCCCCTTCCCCCCGTGCCCCCCCCCCCCTCCGCCTATTCCGACCGGCCGACCGTGCTCCCCCCCCCCCTGCCCGACCGTTGCCCCCCGCGCCCTCCCCCCTTTCCCTCCCGTGCCCCCCCCCCCTTCCCCCCCCCCTTCGCTTATTCCGACCGACAGATCGTGACCCCCCACCCAGCGCCGGAGGTGCCGCCACGGGCTCAGCGCCGAACCAAGACATCCGCGCGAGCCTCCGAGAGCTTATGCACACCTGTGCCGCTTCTCCTTCCTTCCTCGAGCACCGCTGGCCTCGCATCGGTCGCGCCTCGATAGGTTCCCGGGCATGTGAGCGTTTGTTTCATTCGGCGTTTCGACATTGGGCGGAAAAGGGCGGGGGGAGGGAGGGGTCTGGCTCCAGACCTCTGCTTGGTGCAACTGTTTGCAAGAATGCTGCCTCTGGGGGAGACTCCACCCGCTCGAAACAGGCGCCAAAGACAAGCCAAGATCTACTCCATGGGGGGAGGGAGGGGGTGCGAGGGCCCGCGCCGATCGGCAAAACAACGAATCAAAAACGACTATCCCGGCAAAGCAACCTAACAGCGATGTGTAGAAGCATAGCTGGAAACATTGCCTGTGGTATTCATGTAAGAGTGCTGGTGTAGAATTCTCGTGTTCTCGCAGTCGCATTCGGATTCGCAGTGGCAGTCGCCCGGGAGTGGAGTGGAGTTCTGGGAAATGGAAGAGCACGAAGTGGCCTACAGTTGGCTCCGGGCATTCAAAATGTGGCCCGGGAATGGTGTTCTGGGAAGTCGAAGAGCACGAAGTGGCCTACAGTTGGCTCCGGGCATCCAAAATGTGGCCCGGGAATGGAGTTCTGGGAAATCGAAGAGCACGAAGTGGCCTACAGTTGGCTCCGGGCATCCAAAATGTGGCCCGGGAATGGAGTTCTGGGAAGTCGAAGAGCACGAAGTGGCCTACAGTTGGCTCCGGGCATCCAAAATGTGGCCCGGGAATGTTCTGGAGTTCTGGGAAGTCGAAGAGCACGAAGTGGCCTACAGTTGGCTCCGGGCATTCAAAATGTGGCCCGGGAATGGAGTTCTGGGAGGTCGAAGAGCACGAAGTGTGTGACTGTTTGCTTAAAACGAGCCCGGCCCTCGCCTGTCCGGCTCCCGCCCAGACCCCCCTGGGGAGTCATCAGATGCTCTCTTTTGACCCCATTAGAAACCTATCAGTCTTCGCTGTTAGGTAATCACCATGCGATGGTGTGTTTGTTTTCGGCCCCGGGCCCCCGTAACGAGCCCTGGAAGCCGAACTCGATGAAAAACGCCCAGATCTCAGAAACCGGACCGCCAGACATCTGGCCTACTCAGAGGCGCAGGGCGTATGGGGGCTCGCTCTGCCCAGAGCTTCGAGGATAGTCCGACAGCGCCGGCGAGGGCTCTCCTGCACGAGCAGCCGTATCGGTCGCCTCGGTTTTGGGGGAACAGCAAAGTGCCGACCACTCCTCCCCCCTGCCTCTCCCAGAGGTGCGTCCTGACCAAGGTTTCGGGGCGAAGCCAGCCGCAGGGACGAGGGACGCGTAGCGACGTCTGCACCGCCCCCTCCTCTGACGACGAGCCGCCGTGTCGGTCGCCTCGACGTGCCCGAGGGCGCCAGGCGACCGGGGGTTCCAAAGGGGGCGTCCGAGAAGGAAGATCGTGCCGGCATTGGCGATGCATCGCCGATGTATTGGCCTGTAGGTCACCCGACAGCGAATCCGCACGGTCAAGAGGGAGGATCGAGCTGGAATCGGCGATATGTCGCCGATATATCGGCGATGGCCCCCCTATTGTACATCCGCAGGGTCCTGGGCGGGGTCGGCCACAAGACTCCTATCGGCGATACATGTGCGATTGGGGGCAACCCTTAGGTCCGGCGTGTCCTCCTACAGGCAGATTTTGAACCAAAAAAATCAACAAATAACCGGATGCCGATGATAATAAAGGGACCCCCCTCCTTCAGTGTTTGGAGTTGATTATCGTCGTCGCCCTATACAAAATTCAAATTGGGCGGCGAGCGCTGAGGCCGAACTTCATTATCACCTCGAAACGCTATGTTGAGATAGCAACATCAAGCGATGTTGGTATAGCAACATCAAGCGAAGCGATCACACTTTTCAGGATGTGTCAAGCGAAACCAATAATTTTGGGAGGCAGACTCAAACGAAACGAGCAATGTTCTTGTTATTCTTCTACTTTCCTCTTCTTCTTTTATATTTCTATATGCCCTCACGCTCGCCTGAACTTTTTTATCCCTGGGGTTGATTATCCATGGAAAATGAAGCACATGAGCTACCCTACACGAGCACTTAAAACATCAATTTTCATAAAGCGCTTCTAAATTAAAATTGATAGATTTGGAACTTTGGATTTTTCCTTTCTTCGTCCTCTTCTTATTCTCCTCTTCTTCTTCTTTCTTATTATTCTTCTACTGTATTATTCTTCTTTTATATTTCTCTCTGTCCCCACGCTCGCCTGAACTTTTTTATCTCTGGGGTTGATTATCCATGGAAATTGAGGCACATGAGCTACCCTACACGATCACTTACAAAAAACAATTTTCATGAGAGATAAGCCATTGCTGATGATATTTCTACGAAAACTAAACGCCAAGGATGTCTCAAAACGTGCTCGGCTTGGTCTCCTCTTGATCATCTCTTACTTCGAGATTATGCTGAGGTCTGCTGGGCTACTTTTATTATCTCTCCCTGAACCCCGAACTTTATTATCCCCTAGTGTTTATTCTCACGGGCATGAGGTTAATAGACACTTGCTCAAATATATTCCGAACATCGTCCCCATACTATTTTTGTTGCCTATCTTTGAAGATTCCTCCTGTAGAGGGGCACGCCCGACTTGAGGCTACCCCTCCTGAACCGATCCACACTCGCCCTCGCTTCGTGTTGCCCACCCCTCCTGGGCCGATCCCCCGCGTGAGAGCCGATCCCCTGCTGCTTCTTAGAAGGCGCCGGCCTTACATCTATAGAATCTATAGATGAGGCCCGCGCCTTCTAAGAAGCAGGGGTGCTTGTAAGAAGCCCTCCCCCCTCTCCCCACCCCCCTCTGCGCGTGGCTGACTATCGGCGTCCCCCCCCCGCCCCCCCCGGAGCTGACCACCTTCCCCCCCCCTCACGCTGCCCCTGGGGGGCAGGCCGGGGGTGCAGCAGGGCCCGTCGGGCCCCGATCGGCGATTTCCATGGAAGGCAGGAGGGCAGCTGCGTCCAGTGCACGGTTTCCCCCGAGGCCGAAGGCGACCCGAGGACGAGGAGGCGGAGGAGGACGAGGAGGTGGAGGAGATGGAGGAGGGAGGAGGGGAGGAGGAGGAGAAGGAGGAGATGGAGGAGGGGGAGGAGGCCGAGGAAAAGGAGGAGGAGGAGGCGGAGGAGGAGGAGGAGGAGAGGAGGAGGAGGAGGAGGAGGAGGCGGAGGAGGAGGAGGAGGAGGAGGAGGAGGAGGAGGAGGCCTAAGCCCTTCGGAGAAACCCTCCGGCGTCCAACCCTGAGTCGGTCTCCCCCCCTCGCGCTGGGCGCCCAGGGGTGCAGCAGGCACTGTCGGGTTCCTGTCGGTGATCCAGGGCCGATAATTGGTCGATGCGTCCCCCCTGAGCCCATCCCTGGATTGTTTTCGGGCCAGAGCTCGGGTCTCCATCGGCCGCTCGGGACGTGCCGGGTACCCCCCGGAACGCTCCCGGCGAGGCGAAGCCGCCGGCCAGCGCCCCGAGGCTGGAGGAGCGCCGAAAACCAACGAAACCACCCGAAAACTTCAAAGCCCCTCAAGCTGAGCGTTGATTTGGACACGGAAAGAGTGGGCATTAACAACAAATATTGTCCGAAACCAACAGCGGCCGTTGTTGGGCCGGCGGCCTCCTGTCTCGAACGGACGCAGGCCGCGGCGGCGCGGACAGCGAGTCCTGTTCAAAGTGAACAGGAACTGCTGTTGCATTGTACCCGTTCTTTCCGTGCCCATTTCGTTCGTGCCGAGTTGGGGGGGGATGCAGCAGGAGACCCCCCCGGCAGATGGTCGTGTCGCTCGACTCCCCGGGATCGAGGACGAAACTGCCGGACCACAGCACCCGCCCGCCGCCCGCGAGGCGCACGGCCGAGGGGGCGACCCACGTGTGCCCCTGCCCAGGGGGGGCAGGATCGGCCTCCTCCTGCCTACCTCCTCCTCGTCCTCCTCCTCCTCCTCCTCCTCCTCCACGAGCATCCTCCTCCATGCTCCTCTCATCTTCACGCCCTCCTCCTCCCACCTGGTCTCCTTCTACTGCCCATGCTCTTCCTCCTTTTCCTCCTCCTCCTCCACGAGGGTCCACCTCCTACTGCTCCTCATCCTCCTCCTCGTCCTCCTTCTCCCCGATCCCCTCCCCCTTTCCTCTCCTCCTCCTTCTCCTCCTCCTCCTTCCCTTCCTCCTCCTGCTCCTCCTTCTCATCCTCCTTCTCCTTCTCCCTTCTCCTCCTTCTTCCTCCCCTCCCGCTTTCCTCCTCTTCTTCCTCCTCCATCTCCTCATCCACGTCCTCCTCCACCTCCTCCTCCTCCTGCTGCTCCTCCTGCTCCTCCTGCTCCTCCTCCTTCCATCCTCTTCCTCGTCCTCCTCCTCCTCCTCCTCCTGCTCCCTCCTCCTCTCTCATCCACCCCTCCTTCCTCCTCCTCCTCCTCCTTCTCCTCCTCCTCTTCCTCCTCCTTCTCATCCTCTTCCATCATCCCTCATCCCCCTCCTCCTCATTCCTCCTCCTCCTCCTCATCCTCATCCTCATCCTCCTCCTCCTCCTCCTGCTCCTCCTCCTCCCTCCTTCTTCCTTCCACGGGTACATGCTCAAAGGGAGCCTCGCTGTCAACAAAACAATCCAACAACAGCGACTGCCCTCCTCCCTCTCACCCTCTCCGGCATCAATCAGCATCGAATCAGGAGATCCGATCGAAAAAGAATGCGCGTCAAGTCTTGCCGCATCGGCACGGAGTCGGAATGTCGAACTGGATCGGCCGTGCCAGGGTGCACAACATTGGCATGTGAGCATCGGGCCGCATCGCATCGTCGGAATAGTTGCCAGGATCAAACCAGCCGGAGCCAAGATCAAATCAGATCGGTTGGGCAGAAATGGACCCTGTGCCTTTCCCTACTTCTCCTTCTCCTCCTCCTCCTTCTCCTCCTCCTCCTCATCGGCATCATCATCACCACCACCATCAGCATGAGCATCGTCATCATCATCATCATCATCATCATCATCATCATCATCATCATCATCACCATCATCAGCATCATCAGCATCATCATCGTCATCGTCATCATCATCGTCATCATCATCACCATCGCCATCACCATCATCATTAGCACCATCATCAGCATCATCATGAGATTCCTCTTCCTCATTACCCTCTTCCATCCATCTCCTTGCTCCTCCTCCTCCTCCTCCGTCTCCTCTTTCTCTTCCTCCTCCTTGCTCCTGCTCCTGCTCTTTGTTCCTGCTCCTACTCAATCTCCTGCTCCTCCTAGTTCTCCTCCTCTGTGTCATCATCCCCTCCTCCTGCTCCTCCTCTCTTGTCCACCGTCACCCCACCCGCCTCCTATTTTTCCTGGCTGCTCAATCCCGTGTCCTTATAGACAACTCCTCCCTGTCGCACCCCCAGACGTGTCGTCGGTATGGCGGGCCAGATGTTTCGCCTGAGACGCCCCCACAATGAATGATCCTGAAGCTTGAAGTTTACAGCAACTTCACGAATGGAGGACCAGTGTTTGTTGTTCAAAATGTGGCTCTTGCCTTGGCGCCGCTCTCACTCGTCTTAAAAGTTGGTAACAATTTCAAGGATTGATGGCGGCATGTTTTCATCATATGGCTCTCGCCTTAGCGCCACGCACATTATTCCTGAAAGTCTGCGACAAGTGGAACATTCGCATGGCTGACGTTCCTAGAATTGGCTACAACCAGGCACTGTTCGCGACGATCTAGCCAAAAAGGCCGTCGGTGGACTTGCCAGTGAATTTTGATGAGCGTCGTTCTGCTGGGACATCTGCTCGAAATGCCTGGTCCACCCAAAAAACTGGCCTCGGGGTGTGACAGGGAGAAGTTATGTATAAGGAAAGGGACTGGAGGAGGAAGAGGAGGAGGAGGTCGAGGAGGAGGAGGAGGATGGGGGACGACGAGGAGGAGTAGGAGGAGGAGGAAGAGGAGGAAGAGGAGGAGGAAGAGGAGGAGGAGACGATCGTACAGGGGAGCTTCCTCTCCCTCTCTAAATCCTCACAGACCCCTCCGCCCGACCTCTCCACCTCGACTGTCACGACGGAAGGACAGACCACACGCAACGGCCAAGCGGCAGCAGCAGCAAATGGGGGCGCAGCGCTGCGCGTCCAGGTCGGGGCGGCGGGCGGGGAGGGGGAGGAGGTGGAGGAGGAGGAGGAGGAGGAGGAGGAGGAGGAGGAGGAGGAGGAGGAGGAGGAGGAGGAGGAGGAGGGGGAGGGGGAGGAACAAAACATAGTGGAGGATGGAGGAGGGAGGGAGGAAGGAGATGAGGAGGCGAGGAGGGAGGATGAGGAAGGTGAAGATCCTGAGATCGAACGTTGCGACAAAAAATGCCAGATCAAATCACGACCCGAGCCCTGGTCCCCACCTTTCTGCGATATTTTTCGAGACGGATCGGAATGTGATAATCCTGGGCCCAGAACCGTCCAGTGCGAACAAAAATGCGACGCCAAGACATGCGATGGCTTGATTTGTTACAATGCGCCCCCCTCGGAGGCGATCCTTTCCCCGGGGGCAGGTTTTTCGTCGCGAGCCGTTATTTGACGCTCCTGGGGCCTGGCGAGGTCCTTCGGAAGCCAGAGAACTACGAACAAACCGTCGTGTCTTGTTGTTCACGACGCGAGCACGTCTGGGGGAGGAGGGAGCAAGACAAGGGAGGCAGAAGGATGCACGGCCGCACCCAGGACAACATAACGCCCCTCGAGAGGACGAGACCCTCCGCCGGCAAAGCCGAAGAACCTCCGAGGGTTCCCTCCCCCAGGATGCACAAGAACATCCAGCAAACACGAAGAGCATTGGGGCTATCCTCCTCGAACCGACCCCGAACTTCGACACCGGTCCGACCCTCGGGGGCTGCTGAAGGTGAGCCTGACCCGAGGTGCCCCCAGCTCTTCGCTCTGGGGTTGTCCTAGGGGTAGACCTAGGGTAGGGCTAAGGGTACGCCCGAGGTTTAGGTCGGGCATGTCCCACTACAGGCGAATGTTGGAAGAAAACTTGTAAGTAGCGAAAAAATCCTCAAACATGGGAAACAATAGTCGGAACATCATTTCCAGACGATGTTGTAACTATTTGTCGCTTTTCCCCCTGTAGAGGGGGACAGGCCCGACTGTAAAGCCTAGGCAGGCACAGGGAAGGCCTTCCCTCGGCGAGCAGTGTGCCACGGCCCCCCCAACGGGCCCACGCATGACTCTGGAGCCCCTTGGGCCCTCAAAGGGCCTCGCGTTTGGAGTGCTCTCTGGATCCAGGCCGCGGGGCCCTGTCCGGAACCTCTGGGGGCACCCTGGGTTAGGTCGGGCCTGTCCCCCCTGCAAAGGGATTGTGGACGAAAATAAAAGATGGTCGAAACATATTCAACACATATGCGAAAATTGTCAATTATCCTGGCGGAGGACCCAACCATGAAGCTCCCTATGGGGCAACGAAGCGCTGCACCGGGTGGTGGGAAGGCTGTACTGAATGGGTGGTGTGCCAAATTGGGTTTCCTGGACGCACGCGGACGCTCCCACTGGGCGCTTCGGTGGAGCTTCCTATGGGCCACGAAACGCTGTAATCGGCGTGTGAAAATGGCACATCGGGTTTCGGGGACGCATGCGGACGGTGGCACTGGGGCCTCCGGTGGAGCTCCCTATGGGACCACGAAGCGCTTTACTGGGTGGGAGGACATGCCAAATTAAGTTTCCGGGACGCACGCGGACGGTCCCACTGGGCGCTTCGGTGGAGCTCCCAATGGAGCCACGAAGCGTTGTACTGGGCGGGTGAAAATGCCACTTTGGGTTTTCGGGACGCATGCGGACGGTGGCACTGAAGCACTCGGTGGAGCTCCCGATGGGGCCACGAAGCGCTGTACTGGGTGAGTGAAAATGCCACATTGGGTGTTTCGGAACGTTTGCGGACAGCCCCACTGGGGCCGTCGGTGGGGTTTCCTATGGGGCCACAAAGCGCTGTACCGGGTGGGTAAGAATGCCACATTGTGTTCTCGGGACGCACGCGGACGGTCCCACTGGTGGTTTCGGTGGAGCTTCCTGTGGGGCCACGAAACGCTGTACTGGGTGTGCGGGACGCATGCGGACGGCAGCACTGGGACCTTCGGTGTGCTCCCTATGGGGCCACGAAACGCTGTACTGGGGTGGGTGAACCGCAGGGAGGAGGGGGAGGAGGACCACGAAACGCTGTACTGGGTGTGCGGGACGCATACGGGCGGCAGCACTGGGACCTTCGGTGGGGCTCCCTATGGCCCTATGGGGCCACGAAGCGATGTACTGGGTGGGTGAAGCGCAGGGAGCAGGGGAGGAGGGCCACGAAACGCTGTACTGGGTTCGGGGGGGCATGCGGGCGGCAGCACTGGGACCTTCGGTGGGGTTTCCTCACCAAACGCTGTACTGGGTGCGCGGGACGCATGCGGACGGCAGCACTGGGACCTTCGGCGGGGCTCGTTTTGGGGCCACGAAACGCTGTACTGGGTGGGTGAAACGCAGGGAGCAGGGGGAGGAGGGTCACGAAACGCTGTACTGGGTGTGCGGGACGCATGCGGCCGGCAGCGCTGGGACCTTCGGTGGGGCCCCCTATGGGGCCACGAAGCGCTGTACTGGGTGGGTGAAACGCACGGATGGGGAGGAGGGCCACGACTCGTTGTACTGGGTGCGAGGGACGCATGCGGACGGCAACACTGGGACCTTCGGCGGGGCTCCTTTAGGGGCCACGAAACAGTGTACTGGGTGGGTGAAACGCACGGAGCAGGGGGAGGAGGGCCACGAAACGCTGTACTGGGTGTGCGGGACGCATGCGGCCGGCAGCACTGGGACCTTCGGTGGGGCTCCCTATGTGGCCACGAAGCGCTGTACGGGGTGGGTGAAATGCAGGGAGCAGGGGGAGGAAAGCCACGAAACGCTGTACTGGGTGTGCGGGACGCATGCGGCCGGCAGCGCTGGGACCTTCGGTGGGGCTCCCTATGGGGGCACGAAACGCCGTATTGGGTATGTGAAACGCAGGGAGGAGGGGGAGGAGAGAGGAGGAGGGAGGAGGGGAGGAGTAGGAGGAGGGAGGACGCGGGGCGCTGTCTCTTCAAAACGAGGACCCATCACCACAGGATGGTTGGGAAACATCGTCCCCATACGATTTGTTTGACTAGTCTTGAACAGTCCTCCTGTAGGGGGACGCGCCCGACTTAAGATAAGGAGCGAGGGCCGCCTTTTGGTGCCAACAGGGCCAGGGTGCACGAGGAGAGTTGGAGGAACGGCCACGGAGTGACATAGGGGGCAGGGAGCCCCTCCCGAATCCAACACGGTCCTCATTTCAGCGTCTTGACTTCGGGGGCGGCCAAGAGGGGGGGTCCAAAAGGGGGATTTGCAAAACATGGCCGGCGGCATGTGCGCGGCGAAGGGGGGGGCGGGGACGCAATGAAATAAAAATGGGCGGCGTGAGATCTGGCGAGATATCATGGCCCCCGCCATGATATCCACCCCCCTAGTCCTAGTCCTCACCCCCTCTTTGCCGCCCCCGATGACTGGAACGACCCGTAGAATTCCTAGGCCGCTGGTCGTCCCCCTCCAGACGGCCCCAAAATGGCCTCCGACCGCAGGGCGGAGGCGATGGGCCTGCGCCTCCGTGGTGCTCACGCTGGAAGGACCCGTAGAATTCCAAGGCCGCCCGTCTTCCCCCTCCAGACGGCCCCAAGATGGCCTCCGACCGCAGGGCGCAGGCGCGGGGCCTGCGCCTGCGTGGTGCTCACGCTGGAAGGACCCGTAGAATTCCAAGGCCGCTGGTCTTCCCCCTCCCTCGCCATCGCTCGGACGTCCATTCCTTGTGTTTTTGTAGGTTTCGTGCGTGGCTCTTCCGCCAAATGATCAAGGATGCTCCTCGATTCTCCTCGCCGAAGGAAAAACGCACACGTCCGAGCGATGCCAGGCTCCAGACGGCCCCAAGATGGCCTCCGACCGCAGGGCGCAGGCGCGGGGCCTGCGCCTGCGTGGTGCTCACGGTGCAGGACGGCTGCCCGGCGTCCTCGGTCACCTCGTAGATCGCGAGCCGGGGGCCCTGCCATCTGCCCACGGTGGACCTTCGGCGGGGCTGCGGTCCCCATGGGGGTTCTCTTCGAGGATCATCCTCGAGGGCTAGCTATTCTCGATGGTCCTCCTCGATGATCCTCCTCCTCCTTCTCCTCCTTCTCCTCCTTCTCCTTCTCCTCGGCCCTGCTCATCCTCCTCCCTGCTCCTCCGAACAGATCCTCCCGTTCCGACATCCTGCTTGTTCCTCTTTCTCTCTGCCCTCCTTGCTCCTCCACCTTATCTCGTCGTGACCCCACCCTTCCTACTGCTCGTCCTCCGACCTCCTGCACCTCCTCGTCCTGCTCCACCTCCTCCCCCGTTTCGTGATCTCTTCCTCCTCCTCCTCCTCCTCCTCCTCCTCCTCATCCTCCGATGGCGGCGGCGGCGGCAACGACGACGTTGTTGACGACGACGATGTGAACGACGACGATGTTGACGACGGCGCTGGCGCTGACGCTGACGACGACGGATTCAACGGACGGCAACGGCGTCAACCGATGACAAATACGTCAACCGACTACCTTCACTGACGACGACGACAACAACTACACGAGACGACGATGACGACGTCTGACGTCTAATAACGACGCCGATGGTGGACCTCAGCACGGCCTCCTCCACCTGCCCCTCCCCTTGCACTTCCTCCTAATCCTCCTGCTCCTCCCCATCGTTTTCTCGTCCGCCTCGTCCGCCTCCCTGCGCCTCCTACTCAAACGGCCATGTCTGACGACGACGACGACGACGACGACGACGACGACGACGACGACGACGACGACGACGACGACTGCGACGGAAGACCTCATGGCAAGCATCTTTCCACCCTCCGCCGGCAAGAGGAGGACGAGGATTAGGAGAGGGTTGCGTCAGGAGACACGACGGCCCACAACGTGGCAGCCAGCGCTCAGGAGGACGGCGACGAATCCATATATATATATATATATATATATATACATATGGGTGTATCTAGAACCATCGCGCGCTTCGCGTGCGAGCATGTTCTACTTGCCATGGGGCCAAGCGTATCGCGCATCAGAGGGGCCGTGTCAGGATAATCTGGTCCTTGGCTGGGAATCCCACGCGTTGGTGTCTGAAGTCGCACTGAGGCTTAGAATTCGTGGCAGTACTGGACCATGCTTGGGCAATAGTGCAACTCTCTTCGAGACCGTTTTGGCCTCCAAGGCCATCCTGGAGCCACACTTTCGCAGCAAGTGGAAATTCCAGAACAGCATGGAAAGCACGTTGGGTTCTTTTTGTCTTTCACTGATTTGGCACTCTTGGAAGCCCTGTGAGGGCACTCTGGCTGCACCCTCATGTGTTGTTGGAGAATTCCTGGGGCAGCCTGGGGGCCTCCTGAGACCGTCGTGGGGCCCTTTTGGACCTTCTGCGCAGCTCCTGGAGTCTCTTGGGGGAGCTCGGAGGGAGGAGGGGGAGGGGGAGGAGGAGGAGGAGGAGGAGGGATGAAGGAGGAGGAGGGAGGATGCGGAGGCGACTCAGGAGGAGGAGGAAGGAAGTATGATGAGGAAGGAGGAGGAGGAGGGAGGGTGGTGGGGGGAGAAGGAGGAGGAAGGGGAGGAGCAGCGAGTGGGAAGGAGGAGGAGGAGGAGGAGGAGGAGGAGGAGGAGGACGAGGAAGGAGCAGGAAGGAGGGAGGAGGAGCAGGAGGAGAGAGGAAGGAGGAAAGACGGTGGGCGAGCGAGAACGGGGGAAGAGTGACGGAGGTTGATGCGACGCGCGGCTTCGCATGGAGCGTGCTCGATGGGTGTGAGGACTGGGGGCCAGGCGTGTGGCGCACAGGATCACACGCGGGTTGCAGGGGGAAGAGTGACGGAGGAGGGTGGATGGAGGAGAAGGCAGCAGGACATAAAAGGAGAGCAAGAACATGAGAGAGGAGAACGGCGGAAGGTAGAAGGGATGAGGATGCAGGGGAGAGGAAGGAGGGGTGGGGGAGGGAGAGGAGGATGAGGCAGGAGGAGGGAGAGGAGACGGAGAAAGAGGATGAGGAGGAGTGATGGGGAGAGTTGTTGTACACTTAGTGTTTGCGTACTTTCTGGGATGGAAGTGTCTTTGATTTGAAGTGTGCAAATGTATCTTGTGGTCTCTACGGGGGCCGCTCGGGGGACTCATGAGGGTCCTTCTGGGGGCTTCTTGGAGGCTTCCTTGGGGGACTCTGGGGGCCTCTCGAAGACCGCTGGGATGCTTCGGGGGGCACCTTGGCGCCGAGGGCGATCGGAGGGCCGCTCGGGGGGCGTTTGGGGGTCTCTTTTGGGCCTCTTTGGGGCCCTCTTGACGGGCTCTTGGGCCGTCTTGGGCGCCTCTTGGGCCGTCTTGGGGCCATCTTGGGCATCTTGGGCTTCTTGGGGCCATCTTGGAGGCCTCTTCGGCGGTCCTGGGGCGCTCTTGGGAGCCTCTTGGAGCCACCCACCTGGGACGCTGATAGGACAACAAACATGAAGACGCCAAACGTCTTTGCTTTTTCTAAGGAAGTGGGGTGAACTGTGCCGCTCGGGGCCCTCGGGTGGGCTCTCTGGGAGCCGTCTTGTGACGTCTTGGGGGCCTCTTATGGGCCATCTTGGGGCCTTCTTCGGTCGTCTCGGGTCGGGCGAAAGGGGGCGATAGCAAAGGGGGGGTTTGAGAATCAGCTCACGTAGCTGATTTTCCCGGCGCCTCCCGGCGCCGGAGGCGGCCATGTATCGAGGAATGGGCCCCTCGGTGAAACCGAAACCAGCTGCATGCAGCAAATTTCGTAACCCCCCCTTTCCCAATCCCCCCCTTTCGCCCGGCGCGATCGTCCTGGAGCAGTCTGGAAGTCATCTGGGACGTCCGGAGCTTGTAGGAGGCTCCGGGGAGGCTCCCGGGACGCCCCGGGGAGGCTCCCGGGAAGGGCGGGGGCACTTATAATGTACCGTGGCTGCCGCTGATGGTCTTTGACCCGGGGCCAGGCTGTCGGTATGTGATACACGCATACATATATACAGAAATGCTTGTATGTATCTGTACACACGTGATAAGAATGCGAATGACCGAAAAAGAACAAGACTTATGTCGAACATACTTTTTTGGTCTGCGGCCGCGCGACAACGGTCTGGCGGCGAAGGGCAATGTCCGGGGCGGGCGGCACAAAGCGAATTGGCGACCCCAACCGCCACGTTGGCAGGCCGGATCGCACCTGCACAACAAGCGTGCAGTTGCACGTGCACTGAACAAAATGCTCTGCATTTATGTCGAACATACGAGGAGCAATAGGAACAATAACTTTAAGTCGGGCCTGTCCCCCTACAGCCCTACAGGGGGATTTTCGGCGAAAAATAAAATACACCCAAAATGCACCAAAAAGGTCAAAACGTGCTCAAAAGATAGTCCCCGGACTATTCTTGGACTATCTTTTGACTCTCTTTGGGGTATCTCTTATTCCTCGTCGAAGATCCCCCTGTAGGGGGACAGGCCCGACTCTGCACAAGAACTGCAAGCGGCATCGGCGAGCGCTTGCCGAGGTCCGCGCGGCTCTCTCCGGCCGGCGCGGGGCTCCCCCGCCACCTGGCGCGCTGGGCGCGGCGCCGGAGGCGCTGCGGGGGGGGGGGGGGGGGGGGGGGGGGGGCGGGGGGGGGGGGGGGGGGGGGGGGGGGGGGGGGGCGGCGCCAGCCCAAAAGGAGCCCGCGCGGGCCTCCGAGAGCCCAGGGGAAGGGGGGCCGCCCGGGAGGAAAGGAGGAGCAGGAAGGCAAGCGTGCGAACGTTCGGAAAAGTCCTGGGCGAAGGCGCCATTCCAGGAAGGAGTCTCGGGCCACGACGGGCGGGCGATCCTCTGAAGGGCGGGTCGGGCGGGTGGGACATTCAAGCGACATGCCTGCTTGTGCCGCCCTGCTGCTTCGAGGACGAACCATACACGTCGGTCGGAAGAAGTAGGTAGAAGCATGAAGTAGGAAGGCGGATATAGTGGATTGGGCCCAGGTCCTCCCAGGGAGTAACAGAGCACAGCAAAAGCATGCCGATTCTTGAAGTAGGAAGGCGCTTGAAGTAGATTGGGACCTGGGAATCCAACAGTACCTACTTTCAACGACCGGCGGGTATTGGGCCTCTCTTGGGGCCCTCTTGGGCCCTCTTGGGCCACGTCGGAGCCATCTTGAGGCCATGCGCCGAGGCGAGCAGGCAACGAGCAGATGTTCCCCTCAGGCGTTGGAGGGATTTGGCCTTTCGGGGGCCTCCTTGGGGAGCTCCGCTGCCACTTGGAATCGTCTGAAGGCGGTCGCAGGGCCTCTTGGAACAGACTGGCATGTTGAGCCGTCTTTGACAATTGGAGAGGAACGAGGGGGACGACGACGACGACGACGACGACGACGACGACGACGACGACGACGACGACGACGACGACAAGCGGACCTCAGCGCCGCCTCCGCGTTCATACGCCCGGCGGCCCCGGCGGGGGCCAGCGGCGTCGCCGCCACCGCCTCCTGGCGACTGCGCGCGGGCCGGCCTGCCGGTCTCGAGAGAACATGGCTGGCACGTCGCCAGTCGCAGGGGGGACTGAGGAGAGCGCAGGTGAGAGGAGCGATTCGGCTGCAGGCACGAGGGACCCGATCAGCATTATTTAACCGATCCCTGCCCCCACTGGTGCGGGGTGGAGCTAGTTGGCCCACCCGGCCCGGGCGGACAATGTGATGACCTGGCGTGGGTTTTTTGTTTCGGAGATTGTGAGAGATTTGACCATTCGTTTTGAAAACCAGTATTTTTCTCACGTGTACTGGGTATGCCGCGTCTGCCTGTCGAATTCTCAGGTCCGTAGCTGCAATATTACTGTCAAAAGACGTGGAGGAACCGACTGTGTGGCCTTGCCCCCACAAGGCAGTGACCCCCCTGTAGATGAGGATGTGCGCTGCTCCGTGCGGGCTCCGCGCGGCCTATCACCAACTGCGGGGGGGTGGATGGTGGGGCTGGGATACCATGGCCCAGGGTGGCGATGGGGATCGGGGGAGGAGGAGGAGGAGGAGGAGGAGGAGGAGGAGGAGGACGACGACGAGGGAGATGAGGAGGACCAGTGTAAACCCAAGCGTCATCCACGCTGTTGGAATTAACCCTCCCTCCAAGCTCCCTCTTCATAGACCCCCACGACGATTCATGCCCATTTAGGGAACTGCCACGTTGGAAGACAACCGTTTGAAGGTACTGAAGGAGGCCGTTCCTCTTCCTCCTCCTCCTCCTCCGCCTCC
>CAUYUJ010010335.1:1264010-1283735 GCA_963575745.1 Prorocentrum cordatum | reverse complement strand
ATTCTTGGACGGCCCCGAAGCCCGGCAAGGGCCCCGAGAGGCCGAAACCAACAGCTACCGATGCTGCTACTCCCCCCTGGACCTCTCCCGGGGTGCCTTCTGACCAGAATTCCGAGGCGAATCCAGCGATGGCGACGAGGGCCTCCCAGGCGACCCCCAAAGGCGAAAAACGAGGGAGGGGTACAGTCGGACCTAGGCCAGAAGAACATCCTTCAAGAACATGAGACCCTCCGCCGGCCAACACAAAAAGAACATCCACGGGTACCCTCCCTGGGATGCACAAGAACATCGACAGACCCGAAGAGCACTAGGGTACCCTCCCCGAACCGACTTCGACCTGATACCTCGGTCCGGCTGTAGCGCTATTACGGGTCCCTTGTCCTCCTCTGAGTACCGCCTGGGCCTGCTCTTGCCCAGTCTATAGGCGGCTCGGGGAGCGCCCGTGGCACCGCGCCCCGACACAGCGGAAAACCTCCGCCTCGTCCTCCCCGCGACGCCCCACGGGAGGCACGCTGTGTCCTCGACCCGGCGGCGCGCACCCGGGGGTGGTGGGAGGGGGAGGGCTCCTTGGAAGGAGGCTGCTTCTTGGCAGGCGCTGGCCCTGCTTCGATAGAGATGAGGCCCGCAGCTTCTGAGAAGCAGGGGTGCTCCTAAGAAGCCCTCCCCCCTCCACCCCACGACGCCTCGAGCTTCTATATAGATGAGGCCCACAGCTTCTGAGAAGCAGGGGTGCTCCCAAGAAGCCCTCCCCCCCTCCCCCCCATCCCCCCCTCTGTGCGTGGCTGACCGACGCCTCGAGCGCCTCGCGAGCCCACTGCAGGCCCGAGAGGCCTCGACGCCTCGGGGCGGGCGAGGGCGCGGCGCTAGCCGGCGCCGCGGCGCGCGCACGCCGCGAGGCCCCGGGGCGGGGGAGCCCACCGCTGCCAGCACAAGAGGGGCCCGCGTGGCAGAAATCGGCGGCGCGCACACGGGGAATGGGGGGGCAGGGGGAATTCGCAGGGCGGCTGCTTCTCAGGAGGCGCGGGCCCCACCTATTGCAGAGGAGGCCCGCGCCTTCTGCAAGCAGCAGGGGTGCTCCTGAGGAGCCTTCCCCCTCCCCCTGCCCCCCGCCGCGCGTGGCCGCAGGAAGCAGAGGGGGGGGGGCAAGGGAACAGGCGGGAGGGGCGGGCGAGGACGCGGCCCGCCCGCCGGGAGCCCCGCGAATCGCGCGCGGCAAACCGGGGGCACGCCCTCCGCGAGGCCGCCGGCCTGCGGCCGACCGGGGGCGGCGTCGATGCCGGCAGCCAGGCGACCCACCTCCTCCCGTCGCTGAGGAATCTCGGGGGGAGCGAAAGAGAGGGGGATGGCAAGGGGTAGGGTCGAGAATCAGCTCACGCAGCTGATCTCCCCACGGGAGGCGCCCATGTGTATCGAGGAATGGGCCCGGCGGCGGGGCCGAAACCAGCTGCATGCGGTAGATTTCGTACCCCCCCCTTTCTCGTTCGGCCCGAGAATCGCGTCGAACCTCCACGTGCTTTTCGGTGTTGGCCCTGCGGCTCTCGCGCATCACGAAGCGGGTGCAGACAGAGCGCGAAGTAGAGACAACGATGCGAATGGAGCAGCACGAAAGCGTGGTGCGTGCGCCGGGAGGTTTCTGGCCGTTTTCGTCGGTTCTTGGCGGTTTCCTGGCCTCGGGGTGCTCTCCAGCAGCTGCGCCCCTCGTGAAGAAAGACATCGCGACGGCATTTATTCGACAGATCTCGGCCTCTCGCGGCCCCTGCTGGGCCCCAGGACCGTCAAAAACTGGGATGATAGAGGCCTCCCAGAAAGGGTCGGAGTAGATGGGGTCGGAGGGTCGCGCCGCAGTCCCGACGCATCGCCGATGCATCGGCGATGCACTGGCGAAGTCGGCGACGCATCGGCGACGTCGGCGTGGAGAAAATCGGGCTCCACATCGAGCCGCATCGGCGATGCATCGGCGATGCGGCGCGATCCTGCGACCCTATCTCCTCGGACCCCATCTGGGAGGCTGGGAGATGAGAAGACGGTGCCGTCGTCGCCGTCGCCGAGAAGGCCCCGCCGCCGCTGTCGTCGTCGCCGTCGCCGCCCGTGTCCCCGTCGTCGCCGCTCGCCGCCGCCGCCGTCGACTTCGCAGCCGCTGCCGCCGCCGCCGCCGCCCTCCTCGCCGCCGTTGCCGCCGCCGCCGCCGCCGCTCAGGGTCGCCGGACGCCGCCGTCGCCGCTGCCGCCGTCGCCGTCGCCGTCGCCGCCGCCGGTAGCCGCCGCCGTCGACTTCGCCGCCGCCATCGGCCCGGCAGCCGGCGGTCGAGGCGCGCCGCCGTCGCCGCCCCGCCGTCGACTCGCCGCCGCACGCGGGCCTCGCCCAGCGGGTACCGCTGCGCCCCCAGCCGCGGCCGGCGCCCGGGGCGACCGCCGGCGCGGCCTGCGCAGGCCCCCCGTCGCCGGCAGCCGGCGTCGACGCGCCGCCCGACGGCTCGAACGACCCGACGGCGTTGTCCGTCGGCGTCGCCGTCGACGACGACGCCTCGTACTCCTACCAAAAAAGACCCCCATCCCCGCAATCGGCCGAACGTCGCCGGCGCCGACCTGCGCGGCCGACGAGGCCGACGACGGTCCGGCCGCGGCGGCGTGGGCGGCCAGGCGCCGGATATGGCGCCTGCGGCTGGCGCCGCCGCACGCGTCTGCCGCGGCGGCGCAGGCACCGGCAGCGGCGGCAGACGGGGCGTGGCGCGCCGGGCGGCGGCGCTCCGCGGTGCTCGGGCGAGCGGCGGTCGCCCGCGGGGAGCTTCCACGATGCAGGCGCCCAGCGGCGGCGCGCTTTCTCCCCCACTCCCCTCCTCCTTCCTCCTCTCCTCCTGCCTCCTGCCTTCCGCCTCCCTCTTGGCTCCTCTCTCCTGCCTCCTCCTCCTCCTCCTCCTCCTCGCATCCTCCTCCTCCTCCTCCTCCTCCGCCTCCTCCTCCTCCCTGCTCCTCCTCCTCCTCTTCTCTGCGCCTCTCTGCTCCTCCTCCTCCTCCTCTCCTCCTCCTCCTCCCTCCTCCTGCTCCTCCTGCTGCTCCTACCCTCCTCTCCTCCTCCTCCTCCTCCTCCTCCCTCCTCCTCCTCCTCCTCCCTTTCCCCTTCCTCCTCCTCCTTCCTCATATTTTCCCTCCTTCTCCTCCTCCTCCTCTTTTTCCCTCCCTGCTCCTCCTCTTCCCTCCTCCCTCCATTCCATATCCTCATAAGTAACTCCTCCCTGTCGCGCCCTGAGACGTGTCGGTAAAGCGGGCTGGGCGTTTTGCGTGAGAGTCCCCTACCACTTGTGATCTCCAAGCTTCAAGTTATAACAACTTCACGGATGGAGGGCGGGTCGTTTTCAAAATGTGGCTCTCGCCGTAGCGCCGCGCACATTCGTTAGCGCCGCGCACATCTGTTTTCAAAGTTTGCAACAGTTTCAAGGATGGAGGGCGGGTCGTTTTCAGAATGGGGCTCTCGCCGTAGCGCCGCGCATGTTCGTTTTAGAAGCTCGCCAGAGTTTCACGGATGGAGGGCGGTCGTTGTGAAAAATGCGGCTCTCGCCTTCGCGACGCGCACATTCGTCTTAAACATTCGCAAGAGCTTCACGGATTGAGGGTGGTTCCTTTTCAAAATGTGGCTCCCGCCGTAGCGCCACGCACACTCGTCTTAAACTTTGCAAGACCTTCGCGGATGGAGGGCGGCTGTTTTTTTGTTAATGCGGCTCTCGTTCGTCTTTAAAGTTTAGAACAGCTTCGAATATTCTGATGGCTGACGTTCCAGAAACGATGTTTTGGCACCATGTAGCACTGTCAGGGCGCACAAGTCACGTTCATTCGCGGAATTGAAGTTCCAATAACGGTACTCTGTCACGATTCAGGGCCGTCAGAACGCTACAGTGACGTTGACTCGCGGCGTTGAAGTCCCAGGAATGGTGATTTGTCACGGCTCAGGATGTTCAAACGGTTGCTTTCAATGGGGGCACCGCCCTCCGCAATGATAAAGCTATGTAGGGGCATATGGAGAGGAAACACTTGTAGGTAGGGCTGATTGCATCATCGTTGTTGAGTCTTGGGTTTGCATTGGTCCCTCCTCCTTCTCCTCCTTCTTCGTCCTCCCTCCTCCTCCTCCTCCTCCTCCTCCTGCTCCTCCTTCTCTTACTCCTCCTCCTCCCTCCTCCTCCTCCACTTGTTCCTCCTCTATCCTTCTCCTCCTCCTCCTCCCCCTCCTTTCCCCCCTCTATCCTCCTTGTTAGCTCCATACACATTCGTCTTCAAAGTTTGCAGCAGCTTTAACGATGGAGGGCGAGTCGTTTTCAAAATGTGGATCTCGCCTGAGCGCCGCGCACACTCGCCCTAAACAGTTGCAAGAATTTCACGGGTTGAGGGCGGGCGGTATTCAACATGTTGCACTCGCCTTCGCGCCGAACGCACTCGTCTTAAACAGTCCAAGAACTTCGCGGATTGAGGACGGGTGGTTTTCAAAATGTGGGTCTGGCCTTAGCGCCGCGCACAATTGTCTTGAATTTTCCCAGATGTTCAAAATGTCGCTCTCGCCTGATCGCCATGCACATTCGTTTGACACATGTACAAAAACATTTGGCTCTCGCCCGAGCACCGCGCACACTCGTCTTCAACATGTGCACGAAGCTCACGGATTCTCATGGTCAACATGCCAGAAATGGTGTTTTGGAAAGGCGCAACGGTTACAGTGATTCGCGGTGTTTTCAGTCCCAGGAATGGTGTTCTGACACGAGGCTCGTCCAGACGCAACAATTATGTTGATTCGTGGCGTTCGAGTCCCGAGAATAGTGTTTCGGCACGCTTCAGCGTCTTCAAACGGTTGTCTTCCAACGGGGCAGTTCCCTCAGTGGAAATGAACTATTGTAGGGGCCTGTGGAGAGAGAGAGCCTGGAGGGAGGGTTTATTACAACATCGATGATGATTCTTGGGGTAGTACTGGACCTCCTCCTCCTCCTCCTTCTCCTCCTCTTCCTCTTCCTCTTCTCCTCCTCCTCCTCTTCTTCTTTCTCCTTATCCTTATCCTCCTCCTCCTCCTCATCATCCTCCTCTCCTCCTCCCCCCTCGCCCCTCTTCCTTCCTCCAACTCGCTTGCTGCGGCGACCGCGCCTCGCGCGGCTCGGCGGGCTCCCGGCCGTCGGCAGCGGGCTGCCGCCGCAGAGCGTCCGGCAGCAGGCGCTGCCCCGGCGGCGCCTTCGAGCCTTCAGGGGGGCCGATCGGTCGACGTAATGAAAAAATCATGACGTCGGGGGTCTGGGAAGGAGGGCCCCCAAAAGGGCCCAGAGAAGGGACTTCTGCGGGCAAGATGTGCATCCATACCCACTGCGCTTTGGAGTCTCGGGCTCCCTTCCCCAGAAGCCCTAGGCGCAGTGGACATGTATTTAAGGATCTGGCCACTTTCGGGGCTAGATTTGTATCCTCATCACTGCGCCTCGGCCTTGTAGCGCCGATTCCAACGAAGTCCAAAACGCAGTGGATCTGGATACAAATCTTGCCCGCGACTTCGGATCCACCCCCTGAACGGGCTCCCTGAAAGGGGACTGACTGTGATAGACCAGGGGCCCCGAAGGGACCCAAAATGGCTCCCAAGGCGCGCCCCGCGGGCCCAAAAGGTTTTCTTCATCCCGCGTTTACTGCCCCCCGTTCCTTGACCTCGTATGCGCCACACTTTGGCTGGTTTTCATCCTCACAGCCGTGCGGGAAGTGCAGCCCACACGATGCGAAACATGGGGCGGACTTTGCCGCCTCAGAAACTTCGGGCGGATATTATGGGGGAAACAGCGACGGCAAAGTAGGGCGGAAATCGACGGCAGCGGAGCTTGAAAAGTGAAGGTGGCATTTCCGCATACTTGCGAAGTCGCCCCACGAAGGGCCATTACGACGAGGAGGAGGAGGAGGAGGACGCGGAGGAGGAGGAGGAGGAAGAGTAGGAGGAGGAGGAGGAGGAGGAAGAGGAGGAGGAGGATGGGCCCCGGGACCGTCGACAGAAACGACTCGGGATGAAAAGTCGGTCCCGGGGAAGTGGTCCGCCCCTCGGGGGTCCACGCCGCGAACAAATCACAACGATAGGGGTCTGGCGACGGCCCACGGGAGTCCCAATGCGGCCCAAATGAGCCCCAAGACTTCTGTTGCTCCCATCGTACTTAAGGACAACATCCCAGACAAAAATTGCGAGCACCCGGAAAAGTGTCGAAAGAGTGTCGAAACAGTGTCGGGCGACTGTCTCCCAGGGCCTGACACGTGCAAACCCTCAAGTTTCGGTACTTGTTTGGTGCTCGAAATTCTTCCTGGTGGTCAAGGCAAAAATAGGTTGGAACATCATAACCCAAGACGTCCCCCAATTAATCAGGAGGGGAACCAACACACAGACACAATTAATCGTCGATTCCCCAGAAAATATGGAAAACTGTGGGAAGTGAGGGGAAGACAAGCACCCCGAAAAGATGAGAAGTATGGGGAATCCTGTGATGTATATCGATTTCTTTGTGTGTTCCAGGGCCCCTTCAAGTAAGACGGCCCAAAAAGAGCAACAAGACGGCCCGAAAGGGCCCCAGAAGAACCCAAGGCGCCTCTTGCGGCAGAGGGCGTTTGCTGAGCCATTGTGCTTCAAATTCTCGGTGAGCGAATCGTGCCTTAATCGGAACACATGGCGAGAAGCAGATGAAAAAGATGTTCGTCATCTCGATTTCCATCTTGCCTGCCATCATAATCGACTGCCCAGTAGTTGGATGCTCATTCTGGGGACCTTCCTGGAGACTCTCGCTCCACTCGTGCGTCGAAGCTGCGTCGCACGTCCGTCGATTTGAGCCGACCTTGAGTCGAACCTGAGTCGACCCGCAGTCGAACCTGAGGTCTACCTGAATCGAACTTGAGTCGAACTTGAGTCGAACTGGGGTCGAACTGGGGTCGAACAGATCCGTTAGGTGGGCCCCAGGAAGGTACCCAAAACGAGCATCTAACAGTAAAGATGTCCCCAGGCGGCCCGAAGGGCCCCCCAGACGGCCCGACACTGAAGGGCCCCACGAGGTCCCCAAGGTGGCTCTGGGAGAGGCCCCTGGACGGCCTCCGAAGGCGTCCGACGGCAGGACCGCCCCGAGACGGCCCAAGAGGGCCCCAAGATGGCTCGAGAGAGCCCCTGGATGCCACCCCCGAACAAAGGCCCAGACGACCCGAAAGTGCCCCAAGACAGCCACACGACGGCCCTTGTCCAGTGTTACCCCACTGGTTCCCCGACAGCGCGGGCAACACGCGGTCAACACGCAGCCCACTGGCATTGCTGTGTTGACGCCGACATTCTACCCCACAGGCGCTTTGTGAAGACAGGGGGCGGCGCTGATTCGCTGCTGGAGGCGTCGATCCGCCACCCCCTGCGCTTGCCACAAGGGTGCCTGGCGACCCAAGGTTTAGAACACTCCTTTCAGGTCGGCCATGTCCTCCTGCATGCGGATTTTGGAAGAAAAGTTCAAACTAGTCACTGTTGCAGTATTCTTGAACGCTCCTCCTGTAGAGGGACATGCCCGCCATTGGCCCTCTCAAAAAGCTCCCGGAGGTCTTCTGCGCCCGACCAGCCGGCCCTCTGGAGGACCGTGCCGAAGGCGCGTACTCCGTGGGCTTTTCTGTCCGCGATGGCTCCTTGAAAACGTCGAAAAGTAAAGACGAAGCCAGGACGAAGATCAAATCGGGTAAGGATAAATCGGGAATCTCTGAGATCCAGAATTTCTGCAAAATGTCTGGGGCGCCGCGGCCCTCTCAGAGCGTTCCGTAACTCTCTGAGAGCGTTCCGGAACGCTCTGGAACGGATTTACCCTCGTCCTAGCCCCACCCGAAAAAAAGGCCTTGTTGCCAGCAAGCCGGCCCAAGATGGCCAAAGTTGCCTCTAAATGAGCTCAAGCTGCCTCCAAGAGGGCCCTAAGATGGCCCCAGGGCGACCCAAGATGGCCTGAGAACCGCCCCCAAAAAATCCTGGACGCCCCACAAACGCTCCAAGAGATCTGCGAGGAGGGCATCGTTGGCAAATGTGGCTGACGTTCAAACGGCTTCACAATGATGTTCGGATTCTCGCCTTTGCAGTCTTAAGAGCGCCCAAGGCGGTCCAGGTTGCCCCCGGTATCATCCTGAGACGGCCGAAGAGGTCCCCAAGGCTGGGCCAAGACAGCCGCAGAAGGGATCAGAAGAAGGAGCACGACGGCCTCAAGACGGCGCAGGACCGCCCCAAGAGCGCGCCAGGAGGCCCCCAAGAAGGCCCCAGAGCCCGGCAAGAGCCCCAAAACAGCGCCTAGACGGTCCCAGAAGCCCCCTTACGTAATGTCCTTCCAGCTGTGCCCCAGCAGCTCGGATAACACGCGGTCCACCAAGCATTGATTGCTGCACTGACGCCCGACATTCCACCACGCAGGTGCTCCCAGAAGGCAGAGGGCGGCGGTGATTCGCCGGAGGCGCCTTCGACATCTACTCAAACAGAAACACTATACCCATATCCGCCAGACCACCGTACTACAATTAAATTACGCAGTCTTGCTATTACACGATTTTGGCTACTCGGCCACGCGCAAGGGTGACCCTGGGCAAGAGTGATCTTCGGTGCGCGGGGGAAGGCCAAACCCGAAAGCGCAGTCCGCTGCTGTCGCATCGCGCTCCGCGACCAGGGGGGCCCAGTGGGCCCGCACCAAAGGCGAAAGGTCACTCTTACGCGTTGCCGAACTACGATCGCGTTTTTCTTCTTCTTCCTCCTCCCCCCCATCTCCTCCTCCTCCTCCTCCACCTCCCCTCCTCCTCCTCCTCCTCCTCCTCCTCCTCCTCTACTCCTCTACTCCTCCTCCTCCTCCTCCTCCTCCTCCTCCTCCTCCTCCTCAGACCGGTGGTTGGGGCCGGCTTTTCATACCAGGAGGGAGCCACGCGGCGTCGAGTCGCGGGACGGCGCCCACGGGGTCGTGTCGACGTCGACCCTTGCGATGCCCGAGCCCGGGACGGGCGAGACGACCAGCGAGCCCTGCGTTCCAGGCCTGAGGGCGTCCAAATGCACGCTGCCGTGCATCCCCCTCCCCTTTCCACCGCTTCCCCCTTCCACCTCCGCCTCCGCCTCCGCCTCCGCCTCCGCCTCCGCCTCCGCCTCCTCCTCCGCCTCCTCCTCCTCCTCCGCCTCCGCCGTCCTTCTCACTCCCGCCTGATCCTCCTCCTCCTCCTCCTCCTCTCCTCCTCGTCACTCCCACTTCATCGCTCCTCCTTAGCACTCCTCCTCCTCCTCCTCCTCCTCCTCCTCCTCCTCCTCCACCGTTTCCCCGCCCGCCCCCCCTCCCCCTCCTCCTCCGCCGGGCCTCCAGCCGCTCGAATTGGAGAGGAGCGCGAGCCTCAGCACGTCTTCTTGCGCGGGGGTTCTGGGCGCGTCCCTGGCCTGGCCGCGCCGCTGCGAAGGAGGGCTACATAGACAGAGGGAAACAGAGAAAGAGAGAGAGAGAGAGAGAGAAAAAGAGAGAGAGAGGGAGAGAAAAAAGAAAAGAAAAAGTACCCCGGCAAGGTCCCGGCAAGTCCCCGGCAAGGTCCCGGCAAGGTCGGGCCAGAGATGCCGGAGTTCTCGATCGGAGTCCAAGAGGGCTCCAGATCGGTCCAGGAGGGCCCCGAGAAGCTTTCTACACGGTCCAAGAGAGGCCCGAGACGGCCAAAGATCGCCCGAAGACGCCCCAGATGGCCCCAAGACAGCCCAAGAGGCCTCCAAGACGCTCCAAGGGCCTTCCAAGAGGCCTCCGAAGAGGGCCCCAAGTTGCCAAAATCGTTGATTTTCATTGGTTTTTTCTATGTTTGTTTGCGTTCTGGCCTTTTCGCTTCCGGACGCTCCAAGAGGGCCCAAGAGGCCTTCAAGACTGCTCCAAGACGGCCCACGAGGCTCCCAAGACGGCCCCGGAGCGGCCCAAGAGCGCCCCCCAGACGGCCCAAGTGCTGCCCAAGGCGGACCAAGAGGCCCCAAGACGGGCCCAAGAGGGGCTCAAGAAGGGAACCGAGAACTGAAAAATCGAGCCCTCCGCCCCAGAAGGCGCCCAGGACCCCGAAAGAGGCCCCAAGAGACTCTCCAAGACACCCCCAAGACGCCCCAATAAGCTCCCGTGAGGCCCCAAGAGGACCAACAACGTCAGGCCCCAGGCCCCAAGAGGACCAACAAATACCGCCAAGAGCCCGCCGAAAGCCCCCCAAGAGACCGTCACGAGAGCTCAGGAGGCCCCCTGGAGGCCTCCCGAGTTCTCCAAGAGGCCTAAAAAGAGGCGCCAAGAGGCCCCAAACGGCCCCACCGAGGCTCGAAGAGGCCACGAACGCGCAAGCAAACGCCTGCGATGGCACAATACGGGCCGGCGGAATGAGCGAAGCGATTAAATAACACAAGAGAAAGAGAGAAAGAGAGAGAGAGAGAGAGAATAGAGAGAGAGAGAGAGCGAAAGAGACAATTATCCCGGCAAAGCAACCTAACAGCGATGTGTAGAAGCATATCTGAAAGCATTCCCCTTAAGATTCAGATGAAAATCCAGTTGTCGAATTCTGCTGTTCTCGCAGTCGTAGTCGCATTCGCGATGACAGTCGCAGCGGCAACGGCAGTCGCAGTCACAGCCTCAGCCTCAGCCTGCCTCCTCCTCCTCCTCCTCCTCTTGCTCCTGCTCCTCCTCCTCCTCCTCCTCCTCCATCCCCTCTTCCTCCTGCTCGACCTCGTATCTCGTCCTCCTCCGTCTTGCTCGTCCTCCTCCCTCCTGGTTGCTCTCATCCTCCCCTCCTCCTCCTTCCTCCTCCTCCTCCTCCTCCCCCACCTCCTCCTGGTGGCCTCGTCTCTGCTCCTCTGGTGCTAACACCCCCCCATCCTCCTCCTCGTCCTCCTACTCCTCCTCCTCCTCGTCCTCCTCTCTCTTCTCCTCCTCCTCCTCCTCCTCCTCCTCCTCCTCCTCCGCCTCCTCCCTGTAAGTCCTCCCCCTCCCCTCCTCCTCCTCCTCCTCCTCCTCCTCTTCCTGGTCGTCCTCGTTCTCGTCCTCCTCGTCTTGCTCGTCCTCCTCCTCCTGGTGTTCTCTCCTCCTCCTCCTCCTCCTCCTCCTCCTCCTCCTGGTGGTCCTCGTTCTCCTCCTCCTGGTACTCTCCCCCCCCCTCCTCCTCCTCCTCCTCGTCCTCGTCCTCCTCCTCCTCCTCCTCCTCTTCCTCCTCCTCCTCCTCCTCCTCCTCCTCCTCCTCCTCCTCCTCCTGGTACTCCTCCCCCTCCCCTCCTCCTCCTCCTCCTCCTCCTCCTCTTCCTGGTCGTCCTCCTCCTCCTGGTCGTCCTCCTCCTCCTGCTCGTCCTCCTCCTCCTCCTGCTCGTCCTTCTTCTCCTGCTCCTCCTGCTCCTCGTCCTGTTCCTGCTCGTCCTCGCCCTCCTGGTCTTGCTCGTCCTCCTCCTCGTCGTGCTCTTGCCCCTGCTGAAAATGTGGCCCAGGAATGGGAGTTCTGGGAAGTCGAAGAGCACGAAATTGCCTACAGTTGGCTACGGGCATTCAAAATGTGGCCCGGGAATGGAGTTCTGGGAACTCGAAGAGCACGAAGTGACCTACAGTTGGCTCCGGGCATTCAAAATGTGGCCCGGGAATGGAGTTCTGGGAAATCGAAAAGCACGAAGTGGCCTACAGTTGGCTCCGGGCATCCAAAATGTGGCCCGGGAATGGAGTTTCTGGGAACTCGAAGAGCACGAATGGTGTGACTGTTGCATCCGCCCTCCAGAATGTGGGGGCCCCGGGAATGAGTTCTGGGAACTCGAAGAGCACGGAAGTGTGTGACTGGTTGCATCCGGCCCTCCAAATGTGGCCCTGGGAATGGCGTTCGGGATCACGAAGAGCACGAATAGTGTCCTAGCATTGCATCCGCCCCCAGAATGTGGGCCCGGGAATGAGTTCTGGAAGTCGAAGAGCACGAAGTGTGTGACTGTTGGTGAAAAACGAGTTCGGCACAGGCCCGCCCGGCAACTCCCAACACCTGCCCGGACCCCCCTGTGGAGTGATCTGTGAGCTGTTTTTAGCCCACTAGAAACCTACCAGTCTTCGATGTTAGGTAACAAAAGACAAAAGGAGAGGGATGGGAAGCGTGAGTGCCTACGACGTGGTCCAACATATGCGGTGCAACCTATCGGTACAATATATGCTGTGTAATTGACTTACCCTTAATTGAATTGGCCACTCCACTGCTCGTGCAAACATCTCACCCACCCACCCGCAACTTGGTCGCAAGACCTCTTCAAGCCGTGACTGCGATTACCTGTCGACGACAACGACGACGGCGCCGACGACTACAACGACGGCTACGACGACGACGACGACGAAGACGAGAGGGACGACGACGACGACGACGACGACGACGACGACGACAACGGGGAAGATGACGACGACGACGACGACGACGAAGACGAGAGGGACGACGACGACGACGACAACGACGACGACGACAACGGGGAAGATGACGACGACGACGACGACGACGACGACGACGACGACGACGATGCGCGCGGCCGCGCGCATGTGCCCCGCATGGTATTATTTGGCAGGGTTTGATCAGGGAGGCGACTCTACTCCCAAAGACTCTTCAGGAAATCAGCAAGCAAACTGAACGAATACTCGGACCCCTCAAGAAGGGTCCGGAAACAGCAAGCAAGCAAACCAAAAATCGAATGTCAACCCCTTCAAACTAGCAAGCAAGCAAAGAATCTCTGATCCCCTAACCTCCTTGATGAAAAAACGAAACAGCAGATGAACCCACAAACTTTCTGAAACACGCATGCAAGCATCGAACTGACTTCATTCACAAATCTGTTTCGGATACCCGCTTCGGAAATTACGCATTCATTTTGCATCTTGCACAACGCTTTACAAAAGACTTCAACGAACATGTTTTCAGAATTCCAAAACTTCGGCAGAAAATAAAGCAACGAAATTCGATCCGGCGTGTGAGTTTCAAGGAGTCTCAGCTACAGCCTCGAGGCTGAGCTTCAGCCTCTGGGGGGGTCGCCGGGGTGGCTCTGCCGGGGAAGGGGGGGTGGGGGGGGGGGGGGGGGGTGCGAGTTTCCGGCGAACCCCGGGGCCGCTCCGGGGGAGTGGAAGATAGGGGGGGGGGGGGCGCCATGCTCCGCTTTTTCCGGCGCTTTGGAGGAGGGGGGGGGCCCAAGAGACCCCCAAGGGGTTCCAAGAGGGCCCCGAGTCGCCGAAAAATCGCTCCAAGACGCCCGAGATGGCCTCCAGACGGCCCAAGGTGTCTCCAAGACGCCCCAAGAAGCTTCCAAGAGGCCTCCCAAGAGGGCCCCAAGAGGCCAGAATCGTTGATTTTCATTGGTTTTCTCAGGGTTTTTAGCGTTCTTGCCTTTTCGGGCGTCCGACGCTCGAAGACGGCCCAAGAGGCCCCCAAGTCCGTCCCAAGACGGCCCACGATGCTTCCAACACGGCCCAAGAGAGCCCCAAGACGGCCCAAGAGGGCCCCAAGACGGCCCAAGAGGGCCTCTGGACAGCCCAAGAAGGCCCCAAGAGAGCCCCAAGAGGGGCCCAAGAGGGGACCACGAACCGAAAGAACCGAGCTTTCCGCCCCAAGAGGCCCCCAGGAGGCCCCAAGAGACCCCCAAGGGGCCCCAAGAAGCCCACAAGAGGCCCAAAAGAGGTTCCAAGAGGCCCCAAAACAGCTCCCCAGAGGCCTCCAGACTGCCTCCGGCAGGCCCCCGGTTTCTTCCGCGGCACCGCCCAGGGCGCCACCGGCAGGATGTCCTCCGTCTCATCGTTTTCCTTCAAGTTATCGCCTCTTCCTCATTCTCCTCCTCCTCCTCTGCGACCTCACTCCTATCCCTCAACGATCGCGTCACCGAGTGCCTCTTCTTTGAAACATCCTCGCTCTTCAAACGCACATCCATACACACATGCATACATACCTACATTTAAACACATTTGCATACATAGAAAAACAATCTTCCAGACATACATACTTACATTCACACACATACACACATATTATCATACACACATACAAACATACATACAAACTAAATACATACATACGCGCACAAGCATACATACATACATACGTACCTACACACAGGCACACATGATCAATGCATGCATACATGCATGCACGCGTACATACACACACATATATCGTGAAACTCACCGCGTGCTCGAAACTTGAGAGAGACCGCGGGAAGTCGAGAGAAGCCGCGGAACGAGGCCTCTACTACTACTACCACTACTACCACAACCACTACTACTACTACTACTACTACCACTACTACTACTACTACTACTACTACTACTACTACTGCTACTACTACTACTACTACTACTACTAATACTACTACTAGTACTACAGGAGCGTTTCCCAACTAGTATGTGTGTGTGGGTGATGCTGTGTGCGCATGTCTGCGGCGCAGGTTAAGTGGTGTGACTGTGTGTGTGCGTTTGAGTGTGCGCCCATAATTTCTGCGTCTGGAGAATAACCCCGAGCGACCCGGATCGGCGGCACTGGCCGAAGGCCACTACAATAAAGCAACGAAATTTGAATTGATATCTAAATATTTTTCGGGACGTTCGCTGCGAAATTGATGCATTCATCTTTGCATTCTCAAGAATCTATACACCGAAAACTTCATGAACATTTTTTCACTGAAAATTTATACCAGGGCGCCCCTCACGGTGACCCCAGAAGACCCGCAGATGCAGCAAAGCCAAGGTCGCCAAAACAGCAACCAAGCAAAGGGCCCCGACACCCTTACCCCCTTCCAGAAAAAAAGCAGCAAGCAAGCAGACGCAGGGCCAGACCCTTGCACCTGAAAGCCTGAGTCGCCTCCCTGATAGGGTTTGTGCCTCTGGCACTTGATCTTGAAACTGTTGAACACACAACTTGTTCGGAAGGATTTCGACACCCGCGCGCGGCGGCCGCGCGCGTATGCCCCGCACGTCCAACCAACCAGCCAACCAGCCAACAAGGGATGGCGCGTCTGGCAAGCGAGCAAAGGTTATTGAGTTAGTTCGACGTGCGAGCGAAAGTGGCCCGTGAAGGCCCATTTGACAGGAATGTTGAAACAACATTGGTTTTTGAAAGATTCTGCAAGAGCGCGCGGGCAGAATTTCCAAAGTTTTTGGGTGAGACGGTCGTATTTTTACAATGAACTATTGAAATCCGTTCTTGAAATTGTTGAAATCACAGTGTTTTTAAGAGGATTTCGACATTCGCGCGCGGCGGCCGCGCGCATGTGCGCCTTATGGTATTATTTACCAGGGATTCGTGAAAAAGTGCTATGTTAGAACAAAGATGTCACCGCATAGTTTTTTACCAGGGAACCTCAAGGGGGGAACCTGGTTGGCCTGGGACATTGTGATTTCATATTTAGGATGGACATGTGGTCAGAATCACATGTGATTTAGATAGGACGCGGGGGAAGTGATAACGCCGGGGGGGAGGGGGTAGAGTCTATATCTCTTCTAGAAGGGAGAATATAATTTGAAGAGTTTGCATTTGTCGACTCCACTTCTCGCGCAACCATCCCACCCACCCACCCGCAACTTGGCTTGCAAGAGCCATGTGGCAGCCATTGCGATCACTGCTTGGCGCTTGCTGGCGTATCGCTGCGGCCGCGCTAGCGCGCGCAAGCTCGCGCGAAGAGCGGCCAGCTAGTCTGGCGCGACCGACGCGGCCGCGGTGGCGCTAACCGCTGGAGACTTTCCAGCGCGTCTCGCAGGCCGCGCTGACGCGCGGGCACTCCAGTGCGAGTCGGTGAGTCTGGCGGCCGCGGTATCATGGCGACGTCGATCAGGGCAGACAGAATGATGATAGTAGCGATGCTGGTGACGATGATGATGATGATGATGATGATGATGATGATGATGATGATGATGACGACGACCGCAAGGCCAATGACGGCGCAGATGCTGATCACGCCGATGAAATTGATGGTGTCCACGCGTCGGCGATGAACTGTTTGGAAAGATTTCGCCATGCGCGCGCGGCCGACCCGTGCGACTGGCCCGCATGGTTTGTTGACAGGCATCGTGCCCCAATCGTTCGAATGATTTCGACATGCGCGCGCGAGATGCCCACTTGGTCGCAGTTGATGCACATGTTGAAGCTGCTGCAATGGATAACGGGGCCAATCGATACGGGCCTGGTTGGGATGGTATGACTTCACATGGAAAATGAGCGTGGAGGCAAAATCACCTGTAATTTGTAATACAAAAATCGGGGGGGGGGGGGGGGGGCAGAACCTAATCCTCTATGAAAAAGAAGACTCTATGTTGTGCAGAAGATGCGGTTCAGCGCAATCTACGCAGTGCACTCTACGTGGTGCAATATATGCGAAGCAGTCTACGTTGTGCAATTTGGGCCGCGACGGGGCGGCGACTGCGACAGCGTAGCCGCCAAGCCGACAATCAGGCCCAGACGACGGGCGACGACGAGGCGGCGACGGGGCTGCAACGGCGATAACATAGCCGCCAGACCGACAAGCAAGCCCAGTTCCTTAGAGAAGAAAAAAATACCTCCCAGTGCAAACACTGCTTGGGGAACTCGCCAGCCCAACGGACCAGAGGCGTGCTAAAATCTTCGGGTTTATGAATTGCAGCACGTTTCTAGTTCGCGCGCGCATGGCGGCCCCTGGGGCCCGCGGACGAAAAGTACCTGGACAAGGTCCCGGCAAGTTCGGATCAGAGATGCCGGAACTCCTGGGCGCGGCCTCAGAGCCCCCCCGAGCGCCCCAATGAGGCGCCAGAAGGGTGGCACGTCCCACGGCCTCAGGCCAAGAGCGTTCCAAGATGGCCCACGTTGGTCCCAAGACGGCATAAGAAGCGCCCAAGACGCTCCAGGAGGGTTCCAAGAGGACTTCGAGGAGCCCCACTAAGGCACACATCATAGGTTTTGCCTGGGTTTGGGGACGATTCGGACGGTACCGCCTTTTCGAGCTGCCGACCGCCCTGGACGGCCAGTCCAAGTAGGGCCTGAGATCGCTCCAAAACGGCACAAAAAGCCCCCAAGAGAGCCCCAAAATTGCCCAAAATGGCTCTAAGACGGGCCAAGAGGCCTCCAAGACGGCCCCAGGATGGTCCCAAGAGGGAGCCCAGAGGGGGAACCCGAACAAACATTTCGAGCTCTCGGCCCCAAGAGGCACCCAGGAAGCCCCCAGAGCTCCACAAGAGCCCCCATCAGAGGCCCCAAGGGGCCCCCAAAGATGCCCCCGAGACCCCCGACAGGCCCCATAAAGCCCCAAGAGGCACCCGAGAAGCCCCCAAGAGTCTCCCCAGAGGCCTGTAAAAAGGGTCCCCAGAGGCTCCCAAGAGATCTCCGAACAGACCCCGAGAAGCATCCATGAGGACTCTGACCTACAACCCAGGTGCGTCTCGAAACTCTGCTGTAGCTCTCTGGAACCATGTTGCGCGCCCTCTGGTGCAGTCTATCAGCTCCGACAAGGTGCGAGCCACTTCTCCAAAGATCTCCTCGAGGACAATCATGCCTGCTCTACGGTTCCCCAGGGTACGAGCACGCCACCATGCAACCACAGTGATGCGAAATGGGCCAGCGGAATGAGCGAAGCGACTAAACGAACATCAAGCCTCGGGTCCTAAGTCTACCGTGTAGAAGGAAGGGGGCCCTCACCCAGAGGCCTCCCCGTGGTCGGGCGCTGGCCCTTACGCAGACGACTCAGTCAGCCCTGCGCAGAGGCTCGGCGGCCCTTACACTCGCTACTGCGTAGGCCCCGCCAACGTTGCTGAGCGTAGCAAGTCGGAGCACGAGCTGGTGCGGACACGGAAGAGGACTCACGCGGGCGGGACGGGCTGCGCCGCAGGCATGCCGCTCACCGCCGTTAGAATTAAAGCCGGTGGCAGTGTCGTTGGAAGGAGCAGGCGAGGGATGATGAGGAGGAAGAGGGCAAATGACTGAGGAGGAGGAGGAGGAGGAGGAGGAGGAGGAAGGGGGCAATGGAAGGAGGAGCAGGAGGGAAGGAGGAGGAGGAGGAGGAGGAGGAGGAGGAGGAGGAGGAGGAGGAGGAGGAGGAGGAGGGGGGGCAACGGAAGGACTAGGGAGAAGGGTGGAAGATGAAGGAGAGGGGTAGAGGAGGAGTCTCCGGATTTCGGTTCATGGCTCCGTTCCGTCGCGCGACGGCGCGCATGTCATGGACAACTCCAGGCTGTAGCACGGCATCAGAGGAACATTGATGCTCAATGTGTTGCAGATTAAGCTTCAGGAGAGCGGATACTTTCAAGTCAGCCGAGAGTGTCCTAGCCGACTCTATGCCATCAAGGCGGATCTTAGAGGATAAGCGGTGACCAGCGTGGCTTGCCGATCAGTTGCTTCATGATGGTGGTCTGCTGCTTCCTCACCTCAAATAGAGGAGCGCGTTCCACTACTCGCAAAGTAGCTACTTGCACATGGCCTGGATCCGCCGCGGGGAATCTACGATACATTACATCGAAGCACAGTGTGGTTTGCGGGCGTTTGCGAGTAGACACTTTGCGAGTAGTGGAACGCGCTCGGTGATCAAACCGATTCGGATGGCTTGGCACTGGGTGGGCATCAAACTTGGCGCAGTGGCACTCGGAATCCACAAGCCCAGCTCTGTCCTTGAGGCCGCGGCCTGCAGGACGGCTCCGACCCCCAAGCTCAAGGTGGCGTTCCCCAGGGGTCGCCCCGCTGTTGGGGAGGCAGAACTTACGACCCCCATGGCATTGTCCCCGGTGGCGTACGGCGTCTTCGAGGATATAGGAACTGCTGTTTTCATCGCCCTGGCACTCCTGCCAAGGTTCGGTGACCCGGGCTTCGGCATGTCGGTATCAATCCGCAGATCGCATCTGCACTCCGAGCACAAACCGCGTGAAGACCGACCATTATGTCCAGCTGGTCCACAGCCAGTATCTCATGAATGTCACCGAAACGCTTTGCAGCTCCAGCATCAGACAAAAGAGGTCCTTACCGCCACGCTCACCTCCTGAAGGCCTTCTTCCGTATCGCTCGCGCTGGGAATTGCGTCCGTCTGCGCCCCTTCTGCCGTAATGGAGAAAGGTTTTTTTTTACCCCCCAATAGGGGTTACTAGAAATTTGTTCGGCGGGCTTATTCACGGACGGGGGTCCCAAACATAGGGGGTAACTAATCATTATGTTCCGCGGTACCCGCTGCGAAAACAACGACGACGACGACAACTACGACTACGATTGCGACTACGACTACGACGACTACGACGACTACTGCTACTGATGCCTCAGGAGCGCTCTCACGGAAAATCCCACCTCAGAAACTAGATTTTCGGTTACTCGATGCTCAGTAGCTCTATCCTCAGAAGGACTGTTGAAGCTCAGGCCCCACGAGGGCCATCAGAAACTCCATCCTCAGAAGCATCACCCTCATAAAACATGTGAGCAACGCCTTTGGCGAAGAATGTGCCGATGTGCATTGCAATCCTTTTTTACAAACGTGCTCAAAATTCCTCTGTCGTGCAGGGTGGAGTTATTCCCTGGGAGAATGAAACCCCCAACATCACCCAGGCCGCCCAACAATAGAGGGATAATAATCTCCGGCGCGACGACGACTACGACTAAGATCACACTTGCGATTACGACGACAACCACAACGGCGATCACATCTCAAATCGCGACTACAATCACGATTCCAATCACGCACAGAACCACGACTACAACCACGACCACTGATTCGTATTGCAATTACCATGAGAAGATGCTCACACATCCTCTCGCGTGTAGGGTA
>CAUYUJ010010335.1:1256759-1263910 GCA_963575745.1 Prorocentrum cordatum | reverse complement strand
TAGTAGTAGTAGTAAGAGTGGTAGGAGTAGAAGAAGGAGTAAGAGTAGTAGTAGTAGTAGTAGCAGCAGCAGTAGTAGTAGTAGTAGTAGTAGTAGTAGTAGTAGGAGTAGAAGTAGGAGTAGGAGTAGAAGTAGTAGTAGTAGTAGTAGTAGTAGTAGTCGTAGTAGTAGTCGTAGTAGTCGTAGTAGTAGTAGTAGTAGTAATCGTAGTCGTAGTCGTAGTCGTAGTTGTAGTAGTAGTAGTAGTAGTAGTAGTAGTAGTAGTTGTAGTAGTAGTAGTAGTAGTAGTAGTAGTAGTAGTAGTAGTAGTAGTAGTAGTAGTAGTAGTAGTAGTAATAGTAGTTGTAGTAGTAATAATAATACTAGTAATCGTACTTTGGTCGTGAATAGGGCGGACATTTCCGCGCTACTTCTCAAGCTCCTCTGATGTCGATTTCAGCTCCACTTTGCCGTCGCTGCTTCCGCAGTACCTTTGTGGAAATATCCGCCCTCCTTGCCTGAGGCGGAAACTTCCGCCCGAGGTTGTCGCAGCGTTCGGCGTGCATTTCGGACAAAATTGCCAAGCAGAAAACCAGCAAGATTACTGCAGATCCGAGGCCAGGGAATGGGGGGCAAGAAACGTGAGGTGAAGAACCGCACACCTTCCGCGCACACATTTTCGGCTCGCGGCTGGGAATTGGGGGCCACTTTGAGCCCCCTTTGGGGTCACCGGTCTATCAGAGTCCTCGTCCAAGGGGCCCTGCTCATCATGACCCCTCCCTGTCTCCTCTGGATCCCCTCCTGGATTGCCACACAAGGAGCGCCGCGTCTCGAGGGACACGGGTCCTGGTAGCCGGGCCGGCGTTTCATCACGAGTGGTGCTCTGACGGCTCCGAGGCGCTGGCAGGGCCCGGAGGGCCTGGAGGGCCCGAGAACGGCGAAAAAACCCCAGGACCCGTTTCTCTCAAGACCCCTTGCCTTCATGGCGGCCCCGAAACTTGACCCCCAGACCTCCCCAGGGGGCGCGTTCTGACCAGATCTTCGAGGCGGACCCAGCCTTGGCGATGAGGAGCTTCCCAGAGACCATAAGACAAAGAACGCCCCCTCATCCTCCATGGCGACCCCCGTTTCCTTCATGGCGATCTCCCCCCACCCCCGCCCGGCACACGGGCCTGCTTGTTGGCGGTGGCGAGCTCCTCAGGCAACCGCATGCGAACTCACTTCTCACTACCCCTGCAGGTCAAACTTCTGAAACGCAGGCTGGGGCAAAACCAGCCACTCGCCATCGCTCGGACGTCCATTCCGTGCGCGTTTTTCGGTGTCGTGCGTGTTTTTTTCGCCAAATGGTCAAGGATGCGCCTCGAGGAACCCGGCCGAAGGAAAAATGCACACGCCCGAGCGATGCCGAGGCCAGGTGAGCCCCTCAGCGGGGGTGTGCGGCACCCCAGCGTCGATGGGACCCGCAGGGGTCAGCCCAGACGTGCGATGTCTCTGTTTGTTCCATATGGGGCCAGGCAAGTCCCGACCCTCCCACCGGGACCGCCTTCTCCTCCTGCAGAGTCGTTTTGTTGACGGTCCTGGGGCCAGGCGAGGATCCGTTGGGGCCGAAGCGGCCAAAGCCGCCGTGATTTTCGTCGCGACGCGAGCGTGTCTGGGGGGGTCGAGGCTGGCCGCAGCCCCAGGCGGCGACGTTCGAACACGAACTGCCCCCGCCAGCCATCGGCTATCCTGGATCGATGGGCGGCGGGGGTAGCTCTCGGCTTCCAGCAAGTGCTCCGCGAGTGCCGAGCCCTGCCTCCCCCTCCCCCGCTCGTCGAGTTGCCTGCAGCGTTGGTCGGTGAGGGCGGGGTCGGGTCGGGTATGTCCCCCTGCTGGCGGATGCTGGGCGAAAAAAGGAAACCCAGTCGAAACAAACTCGAAACAGAATCCAAACAGCTACAGAACAACCGTCCCCGGACTATTTGTTTGGCTACTCTTGAACGCCCCTCCTCTAGGGGGGCCTGCCCGACTTGCGGGGCGGGGCCCGCACCCCGCCGCCGCGGGCTCCTCCGCCAGCTGCGCCAGCGTGTCCCTCTTGCTGTTCGGCGGCGACGCCCTGCCGCCCTGCAGCGGGCTGTGGTCTCGGCTGCACCTGCTGCCCGCCGCCATCCGCCCCGCGCGCGCGGCCGCGCCCGCCCGGCGGGCTGCCCGCCGCCGCGCCCGGGTCGGCTCCGGCGGCGAGCGGGCGGCCTCCTCGGGAGGCCGCGGGCCTCCTCGGAAGGGGGCGGGCCCGGGCCTCCTCGGAGGCCCCCGCGCCCTCCGAGGAGGCTCTCCTCCGTGCGCCGTCGGGGGAGGCTCCGGCAACTGCTCGGCAGGCCGGGGGACTCCCGAGCCTGCCGAGAAGGCCCGCCCCCGCTCGCTGGCCTCCCCGGGCGCGCCGCCGACAGCTCGGAGGAGGGCCCTTTCCAGACCGAGGGGCCGTCGAGAAGGGGGGTGTTCTGATGGGCCCGTTTTCCACCACCACCACCACCACCACCACCACCACCACCACCACCACCACAATTAAGTTGGAGGGGGGGGGTCCTCCTCCTCCTCCGCCTCCTCCTCCTCCGCCTCCTCCTCCTCCTCCTCCTCCTCCAACTCCTCCTCCTCCTCCTCCTCCTCCTCCTCCCCCTCCTCCTCCCCCTCCTCCTCCTCCTCCTCCTCCTCCTCCTCCCCCTCCTCCTCCTCCTCCACCTCCTCCTCTTCCTCCTCGTTCTCCACCTCCTTCCCCCCTCCAACTTATGGTGGTGGTGGTGGTGGACAACAGGCCCATCGTGTTCGCTGGATCGTGCTCCTTTCACGACGCGGGCAGGTCTGGGTGGCCCTTCCGTGAGCGAACGCCCGACCCGACCCCCTGACGTCCGCGGCGTGCTTCCCGCGGTGGCCGAACGGGCGAGCCTTCGGAGCGCAACGTGCTGAGAGGCCGGGGAGCGCGGGGTCCTCTCTCGGCGAGCGAGCGGGGGGGGGAAGCGAGAAGGGGCGGGCCTTCTCAGAAGGCTCGGAAGTCCCCCAGCCGTCTGCACAGCTTTCGAAGCCTCCCCCGAACACCACCACCACCACAAGGTGGAAGGGGGACACGGAGGTGGCGGACGAGGAGGAGGAGGAGGAGGAGGAGGAGGAGGAGGAGGTGGAGGTGGACCGAGGACCCCCTCCCCCTCCAACTTATGGTGGTGGTGGTGGTGGAAGACAGACCCGTGGTCCCCGGCGTATCACCTTTTTTTTGTTTCGGGAGAGGCCGAGCCTCCCCTAGAGCTCCAAATCCGCCGCACTCTTGAACGTTTCCGCACGCGGGGCGCGGACATCTTCGCCTGGCTCTTCGAGCTCCTCTGGTGCCCCCTTCCGCCCCCTCTCTTGCCGTCGGGGTTCCCACTTCTTCTCATTTTGCGGTGCAGCGGCCGCCCTGCCTCTCTGAGGCGGAACTTTCCGCCGTGCTTTTTCTCGCCTCGTGCGGGGTGCCTCTCCACGAGATCGACCAAGGTACGGCGGATCGGGTCGAGGAGGCGAGGGTTTAGAGGCCTCCTAGATGGGGTCGGAGTAGATGGGGTCGGAGGATCGCGCCGCATCGCCGATACATCGGCGATGTATCGGCGATGTATCGGCGAGGCATCGTCGACGCCGGCGACGCATCGGCGACGTCGACGTGAAGCACATCGGGCTGCACATCAAGCCGCATCGGCGACATCTGGGCGATGTGGCGCGATCCTCCGACCCCATCTACTCGGACCCCATCCAGGAGGAGGAGGAGGAGGCGGAGGAGGAGGAGCCGGAGGAGGAGGATGAGGATGAGGAGGAGGAGGAGGAGGAGGCGGAGGACGAGGAGGAGGAAGAAGAGGAGGCGGCGGAGGAGGAGGAGGAGGAGGAAGAGGAGGAGGCGGAGGAGGAGGAGAAGGCGGAGGAGGAGGAGGGGGAGGAGGCGGAGGAGGAGGAGGAAGAAGAGGAGGCAGAGGAGGAGGCGGAGGAGGAGGAGGCGGATGAGGAGGAGGAGGAGGACGAGGGCCGGGCGGCAGAGCCGCCGTGGTCTCGACGCGGCCCTCCTCCGCAGCAGCACGGGGGCCGGCCCTGCGGGCCGGGTGGCTCGAGCCGGTGCGGCGGGCGCGCCGTGAGCGGGCGAGTCGGGGGGCACCACATCCCGCCGCCTCCCTGGCACGTGCTGTGGCCCCTGCATGACGAGCCCCACCTCGGGTCACAACCGGCGCGACCGTGTAGCGTTCCCGGCGCACCCGTCGCCCACCTCGTGGCCCCTCAGGGAGCTCCGCCCATGGTCTCGGCGAGCGCGACCACATGGCGAGCTCCATCTACGGCCTCGCGACCGCATGGAGTACCCACCGCCTCCCTGGCACGTGCTGTGGCCCTATATGGGACGCACAAAGACATGCTGATACTATCCTTGGAGGCGCGTGTCCGACCCGAACATGCAGTAGACCCCATATGTTAGTCGTTTCCCGAGCGGTGTGGCCAGAAAGCGCCCGCCACGACGCATAGACCATAAGCTTTCTCGGTGCGCGCATCGCCCCTGGGGGGGCGACGTACACGTAGTATTAGTATGTCGGGGTGACGCCGACTATACAAAAAGGCGTCACCTTAGGTAATTCGGTGCGACCGTATGGCGTTCCCGGTACGCCCGTCACACGCTTCGTGGCCCCGCAAGGAGCCCCGCCCATGGTCACGGCGGGCGCGACCGCATGGCGCACTCGCCCCCAAGCCGGCACACACGTCACACGCTTCGTGGCCCCATGGGGGGTTCCATCTACGGCCTCGCGACCGCATGGCGTAACGGCCCCCCGCTTCGGCACTTCCGTCAGCATCGTCTGACCGCTTCCTATCCCCACTGGCATGGCCTTGGCCCCAGTGACCGACTTCCCCCCCCCCAGGTGGGGGTGCATCCTGCTCCCTCAAGGCTTCGCGGGACCTGCCCCCACCTGGTCGTGGTCGTGGTCTTCTTTTTCCATTCATCGGCATGGGGAAAACAAGACTTAGCTGTACCACATCACTTGGTTGGTGAAGCTACGGTGGGATACACAGAACATTCCCGTCGCAGGGCATTACATCCCTTGCTCGCCTGTGGTCGTCGTCGTCGTCGTCGTCGTCGTCGTCGGTCGTGGTCGTGGTCGTGGTCGTCGTATCTCTCGCGCAAGGGTGATAGCGCTAAGGAGGAGGTCTGGGCCCAGGCACCTGGGAACGTTCCCGAAGAGGAAGCGGAGGAGGAGGAGGAGGAGAAGGAGGATGACGAGGACGAGGAGGAGGAGAAGGAGGAAGAGGAGGGCATTTCGGAGGAAGAGGAGGTTCGGCTCGGTCCTTCGGGAAGGCTCGGAAGACGCGAGTCTCAGCTCACAACTGACTTGAAGTTGCCGCCCTCATTGGAAGCGGCAGCCGAGGACGAAGACGACGAGGGGAGCGGAGAAAATCGATCAAGGAAGGGTGATGGCAAATCCGCTCAAAATCCATCCCCTGGTCCCTTCCGGGGTCCGCATGGTGCAAATTGTCACCCCGGATGCCGGATCCGTTCCTGACGGTCCTGGGGGCCGAAAGCGGCCCCCCAGAGGAGACCGAACAAACATGCTCGACACCAGCGCCTCGCACGTGCCCCCTCCCCCTCCCCCTTCCTGCTGGCCGGAACCAATGCTGGGCCACCTCAGACCCCCCAGCCGACCCAAAGCTTCGTCTTACTTCGGCGGCCAGCCCAGCGGGAAAAGACAGAAGGAGAATTCCTTCTCAGAAGGCTCGGAAGTCCCCCGGCCTTCTGAGAGGTGTTCTAAGCCTTTCCCGAGGACGCAGAAAACCGCTCAGAAGGCGCGAGGGCTTCTGACAAATCCCGCCGCCTTCTGAAAAGGCCTTCTCCTTCGAACTTCTCCCCCGCTCACTCGCCGCCGATACATGTGTCGCCGCGCCGCGTGCCCTCAACGCGCCCCAATGAACGATGCCGACACCGCGGCAAACCCCACGGCAAACCCGGCGCAAGACGCGGAGTTTGCCCTGGTGCCCGCGGCGCCCTCTCAAAGACGTAAGGCCGCGCCGATGCTATCCTTGTTATTTGTCATGCTACTCCCTCCCCTGGCGTTGGCAAAGATGGCAGCAAACAGTCTCGCTCCGCCGACGGGCAGGCCCGACGCGCCGTGCGCGTCGAGGCGGTGCTCCGCCTTGTCCCCCTCCTCCTCCTCCTCCTCCTCCTCCTCCTCCTCCTCCTCCTCCTCCTCTCCTCCTTTCTCCTCTCTTCCTCCTCCTCTCTGCTCCTCCTCTTTGCTCCTCTCTTCCTCCTCCTCCAGCTCCTCCTCCTCCTCCTCCTCCTTCCTCCTCCTTCTTCCTCCTCCTCCTTCCTCCTTCTTCCTCCTCCCCATCCGCCTCCTCCTCCTCCTCCTCCTCCTCCTCCTCCTCCTCCTCCTCCCTCCTCCTCCTCATCTCATCCTCATCCTCATCCTCATCCTCATCCTCATCCTCATCCTCATCCTCATCCTCATCCTCATCCTCATCCTCATCATCATCATCATCATCATCATCATCATCATCATCATCATCATCATCATCATCATCATCATCATCATCATCATCATCATCATCATCGTCATCGTCATCGTCATCGTCATCGTCATCAGCTCAGCATCAGCATCAGCTCATCAGCATCACCACATCCTCCCCCTCATCCTCCTTCCTTCTCCTCCTCCTTCCTCCTATAGCTTTCTGCTCCTCTCCCTCCACCTCCTCCTCCTCCTCCAACTCCTCCTCCTCCTCCTCCTCCTCCTTCCTCCTCCTCCTTCCTCCTCCTTCCTCCTTCCTCCTCCTCCTTCCTCCTCCTCTTCCATTATGCTCTCTGCTCCTCCTCCTCCTTCTCCTCCCTCCTCCTCCTCCTCCTCCTCCTCCTCCTCCTCCGCCTCCTCCTCCCTCTCCTACCCCTCCCTCCCTCCTCCTCCTTCTCCTCCTCCTCCTCCTCCTTATGTTCCTCCTCCTCCTCCTCCTTCCCCTCATCCTTTCTCCTCCTTCTTCCTCCTCCTCCTCCTTTCTTTCCTCTCTGCTCCTTCCCCTCCTCCTCCTCCCTCCTTCATCCTCCTCCTCCTTCTCCTCCTCCTCCGTTCTCCTCTCTGCTCCTCTCTGCTGCTCCTCCCCTCGTCCTCCTCCTTCTCCTGCTCTCTCCTCCTCCTCCTGCTCCTCCTCCTCCT
>CAUYUJ010010335.1:1229259-1251759 GCA_963575745.1 Prorocentrum cordatum | reverse complement strand
CGTCGTCGACGTCATCGTCGGAGGAAACAGGCTCTCCTCCAACTCCTCCTCCTCATCCTCCTTCCTCCTCCTCCTCCTCCTCCTCCTCCTCCTCCTCCTCCTCCTTCTCCTCCTCCTCCTCCTCCCCCTCCTCTTCCTCCCGCCTCCTCCACTCCTCCCCCTCCCCCTCCTCCTCCGCCGCCGCCTACTCCGCCTCCTCCTCCTTCTCGTCCTCCCTCCTCCTCCTCCTCCTCCTCCTCCTCCTTCGCCTCCTCCTCCTCTCCTCCTCCTCCTCCTCCCCCCCAGGGGGATGCCCGGCCGGGCCTTCGGCACTGGGGAGACTGGCGCTGCGACTTGCGCGCGCGGGGCGTCTTCGTCTGGCTTCGGGCCCCGGCACCATCACAGATCCCCAAGCCTCCGCCGCTATGATCTCGTCCACCCGCGGCCACAACGATTCTTCGCGCCGGATCCCTCTTCTTGATTCTTGATGGTCCCCGGGCCCGGTAACGGGCCCCGGAGGCCGAAGTCCAGGGACAACCGCCGGATGGAAGAGATCCTGGCCTCGGACCTCCGGGTCTGCCTGGCTCGAGAGGTGCCCCGCAGGCAGGGGGGGGTCCGCGGGCTCTGGTCGTGACTTCGCCCGCGGTGCTGCAGCTTGTGCGCAGCGTCGGGTCTCGGGGGAGAGAGGGAGGCGCGGCGGGGCCGGGCTGCGGCCCAGGGACACGCAAAGAAACAGACTCTGGGTCCCCCACTGTGTCCCTCAACAGTTCTGGGGGTACCTGTAGTCCAAGGGAGGGGTACCTGTAGTCCGGGGGAGAGGTACCTGTAGTCCGGGGGAGGGGTACCTGTATAGACCGGGGGAGGGGCACCTGCAGTCTGCATGGGGAGAGGGCAGCCCGGGGGGGGGACCTGCAGCCCGGGGACCCAGAACTATTGAGGGGCACGAGCATCTTATCAGATGCTCTGGACTTTCGCCGTCCCCCCCCCCCCCCACTTCCCACACTTTCCCATACCTCCGTGGGGATCGACGACGTCTCTGTGTCTGCGCGCTTGCTGTCCTCCCGCGGGAGGGACGCCGGGCATCGTGCGACGGGGGGCGGCAAAGAATGCGGGGGGGTCGAGGGTCGCAGGGCAGGGTCGCCCGCAGGGGCCACGAGGCAGAGGAGAGCGAGCTCCGGGGGCAACTCCGGTGGAAAAATCGGGTCGGGCGAAAGGGGGGGATAGCAAAGGGGGGGTTTGAGAATCAGCTCACGTAGCTGATTTTCCCGGCGCCTCCCGGCGCCGGAGGGAGCTATGTATCGAGGGATTGGCCCCTCGGTGAGGCAGAAACCAGCTGCATGCAGCAAATTTCGTAACCCCCTCCTTTCCCAATCCCCCCGAAACCAGCTGTATGCAGCAAATTTCCTAATCGGCCCGAAAAAAGCCAGGAGGACTTCACGCTGAAAATCGCGTCCGCCCCGGAGGACTCTGCAGCATGCCCGCTGGGAGGAGGCTGCGGTCTCGGCGGGAAGGGAGGGGGCAGGAGGGGAGGCAGAGAGAGAGAGAGGTGAGGACAAGGAATGGGGCGAGGGAGGACAGCGAGGGATGAACGTGGAGAAAAAGAGGAGAGGGAGGAAGGAAGGGGAAGGGAGGGGTGCGAAGAGGAGGAGACGGAGGAGGAGGGCAAGCACGAGGAGAGAAGAGTGGAACTGCGCCTACATCAGCAAGCCCCCTTCGAATTCTGCGCGTGGGACACGTCGTGCGCGCGGTGGGAGACGTACGATAGCACCATGAGCCACAGGAAGGACATGCCGGCGACGAGGCCGATGCGCAGCTCGGGAGGCGTGAAGCGGAAGTTCGCAAAGTGGAAGAAGGTCCACATGCTCCAGTAGGGCTTCATGCAGTCGAGCCACTCCTCCCTGTACCGGCGGAGGCCATCCATCGGCCCACCCCGCAGCACGGTGTCTTGGAAGGCGTAGTACAGCGGCAGGTAGACCATGGGGACGTGCCAGATGCCGTCCATCGCGACCTTCTTGACCGCGGTGGCCGTGTCCAGCGCGGAGCCGAACCAGCGGGTGAAGAGCACGTTGTAGATGAGGTGCTGCCCGCAGCCCAGGTAGGCGCCGCTGAAGGTGGCGAAGGCGACGTTGCGGCGCCAGTCGACCTCGGGCTTCTGCTCCACCGCGGCCTGCGTGAGGAGGTCGGAGGCGCTGCCCTTCACCCAGCAGGTCGCGAAGGCGACCGACGGCAGACGAGGAAACAGCGGCATCGGCACAAGCTCTCGGAGCTCCGCGCGGAGTTCTCCGGATCGGCGCTGGACCTCCCCTCCCTGGCGCGCGGATGCGCCGCCAGCGGGGGGGGCCAGCGCCGATCCGAAAAAACTCAGCGCTGGGCTCCGACCCCGACATCGGATCCGCCGTACTGTGAGCGATTTCGAGAAAGCAGGGCGGACATTTCTGCCCGAACGTTCAAGCTCCTCTGGTGCCGATTTCCGCCGCACATCTGCGGGCGCATGCGCCCCACTTCTCTGAGGCAGAAGCTTCCGCCGTACTTGTTCGCCCTGTTCGGGGTGACTTTTCCGACTGCATTTTTAACCAGAAAGCCGACCAAAAAACGGCGGGGGAAATCGACCAAAATACAGCGGATCGGAGGTCACGGAGGGAGTAAAGAACAGGAGAGATAAGGAGGATGAGGAGGAAGGAGGAGGAGGAGGAGGAGGGAGGAAGAGGAAGAGGACGAGAAGGAAGAGGGAGAGAAGAGGACGAGGAGGAGGAGAACGAGAAGAACGGGGAGGAGGAGGAGGAGGAGGAGGAGGAAGGAGGAGGAGGAGGGAGGAAGAGGAAGAGGACGAGAAGGAAGAGGGAGAGAAGAGGACGAGGAGGAGGAGATGAGGAGGAGATGAGGAGAAGCCTAGAAGCCAGCCGAGGGGCGGCGGCCTGCGGCGAGAAAGGGGCCACCCTCGGAGCTGCGGGAGCCCCAAGAAGGCCCTGCCGGGCCCGATCCCTGGCCGACCCCGAGGGGGGCCCCCGAGAGCCCGATGGGGGCCCGATCCCTGGCCGACCCCGAGGAGGGTGCCCCCCCAGGAGGCCCCCGAGGCCGATCCCTGGTCGAGGCCCGCTCCCTGGTCGAGGCCCGAGGGGGCCCGATCCCTGGCCGACCCCGAGGGGGGCGCCCCCGAGGAGGCCCCCGAGGCCGATCCCTGGTCGATGCCCGATCCCTGGTGGAGGCCCGAGGGGGCCCGATCCCTGGCCGACCCCGAGGAGGGTGGGCCGTCGGTTGAGGCCCGTCGCGCAGTCTCCTGCGCACCGTACAAGCAGACCACGCTCTGAACTCGCGCCGGCCTCTGCAGCTGCCCGTGAGACCACCCTGCACGGGGGTGCCTGCATACTGTCGGCAAGCGGGGCAGTCCATGGTGGGGGGGACCGTTGGGCACCGAGCTCTCAACGATGCAACGCCCACTCGCTCTCCACGGCCGAAGATGCTCTGCTCGTGAGCCAGGCTGGGTCCTCCGAGGCGTGCCCCTGGGGGTCTTCGGCAGCAGCAGCAGCAGCAGGCGGGTCGGCAGGAGGAGGGGAGGAGTTTCCTTCGGGGTCCTCCGCCTCGGGAACCTCTTCGACAAAAAGCCCAGGGAGCCAAAAACCCAAACCCACCTTCTTCAAACAATACGTGCCAACATTGCCCCTGGTTGGCGCGGCACCCGTCGAGGCCGACAGATGCGCGGAAAACCGCCACGTATAGCTTGGCCACAAGGTGGCAGCCTTCCAGGAACAGCACATCTTTCTCATCCGATCTCGCGAGGGCGGCACCCTCTTCGGCCGAACCTAACCGTCGGCAGCGCTGTTTCCACCTCGGTCGAACTCCGAGATAGTACCTCGCTCGGCATCTGTGGCCGACGTGTGGGCCTTGACATGTTCAAGCCGGAAGCACTCAAACGATTTCCTAGCGCAAATTCACGTGAGAAGGGCCTGCGGCAGAGCGAAGCGAGCGGCGACAGTCAAGAGCTCCCTTCCAATCTCCTCGGACCGTGATCTGCCATAGGACATGCTGGCATACCAGATGTACCGCATAGTCCTCACCGTCCCTTGAAGAATCGACGATAAACAAAAACAGGGGAAGGACCGCTCCGAACATCGCACCAACATGTCGACGCTCACATTCATACAAGACCACGTCCATCCAGCCACCCTGGCAGACGGGTGCGCCTGGTCAAACCCTGATCCGTCAGGGAAGAATCCCATCCTTACAAGAGGAGTGGCAGGGACATGTTCGGTGCGACTCGCAGCTTCCAACTGGGATCCAGAGGTAGCGCGACACAGGCTGGCCGGGCTCAGGGAACACGCCGCGAGCAAACCCTTCTCTCCACCCAGGTGGGGCAGCTAGCACAGTCCCGGCCGCTCTGCCACGCCTGGGGGGCAGGCGATCCCGTCTCCACGCTGCGGGCGCAAGGCACCTAAACGATCCTGAAAAATAAGGAACCCCGCTCCGAAAGGCAGGGCTGGCAAACACCATACGAAGTGGGCTCATGGTCGTGCGCCCTCCCTGGAGTCCAGTGGGATCCCGCAGTCAAGATCGCATGCACCGAGCAGGAACCTGTTCACCCGCGACAGCGGAAGGCGGCGCAACGGCTGGGGCTGACCAGCCTTGCGACAGGGGAAGGCATGCCAGGCGAACGCCTCGACTGCCGCGGATCGGCGGCATCCACCCTGTACTCTGGAGAGCAGAACAGCTTGAGCCAGAGCGGATACGGAGAAGGAGGGAGGGAGGGACGACGAGGGGGAGGAGGACGATGACGAAAACGAGGAGGAGGAGGAGAAGGAGGAGAAGGAGGAGGAGGAGGAGGAGGAGGGGGAGGAGGAGGAGGAGGAGGAGGAGGAGGAGGAGGAGGAGGAGGAGAAGGGAGAAAAGGAGGAGGAGGAGGTGGAGGAGGGAGGGAGGGACGACGAGGGGGAGGAAGACCTCGAGGAGGACAGATCGGGGGCCTTCTTGTGCTCGTGCCGATTTTCCCCCCTCAGGACAGCGGCCACGACCTCGAGGCCGCGGCGTACGCGTCGACCCCGCTCCCCGCCAGCCCCCGCGCACGCGCCAGGGCGGCCCGCGCCCCGCCGATGCCAGAAGCCGCGCTCTGCCCCGGCGCGCACGCCGCTGGCGCCCCGCTGTCGCCCACCGCTCCGTCTCTCGACGAAAGGGGGCCCACGGACACACACACACACACACACACACACACACACACACACACACACACACACACACACACACACACACACACACACACACACACACACACACACACACACACACACACACACACACACACACACACACACACACACACACACACACACACACACACACACACACACACACACACACACACACACACACACACACACACACACAACACAAAAAAAACACTGATCCCGAGTGCCCCTTTCTTCTCGATGTTCGTTTTCCCTTCCGCTTCCCTTCCCATGCCTTTTCCATGTGTTTCTTGGGGGTCGGCGACTGTTTGTGTCTGTGCTGTTTTGCCTTTCCAGATCGTTTTGCGTCTCTCTTTCTCTCTCTCTCTCTCTGTCTCTTTCCGCCGGGCCCCCCCCCGTCGAGCGAGGAGGGGTGGGAGGAGGAGGACGAGGAGGAGGAGGAGGAGGATGAGGAGGAGGAAAAAGGAGGAGGAGGAAAAGGAAGAGGAGGAGGAGGAGGAGGAGGAGGAGGAGGACGACGACGAGGAGGAGGGGGAGGTGGAGGATGATGAGGAGGGAGGAGGAGGAGAGGAGGAGGAGAGGAGAGGAGGAACGGGGAAGAGGATGGGAGAGGGAGGAGGGAGGGAGGAGGAGAGGAGGAGGAGAGGAGAGAGGAGGAGGAGGAGGAGAAGGAGGAGGAGGAGACTGTGGAGGGGCAGTGGATGGAGCAGGAGGAGGAAGAATAGGGGGATCACCGAGGAAGGAAACGGCCTGAAAATGGCAGGGGGCGAAAAGAGAAGGATCGTCACAGACCAAGATGACCAAACACACCAGCCGCGCTCGGATAAGCGCGCGCGCGCTGTTGTACGCGCGCGCGCGCGTGAAGGAGGAGGGAAAGGAAGGGATTTACGGCCGGTTCGACCGCAAGCTCGGGGAGGTTTCAACGATTGCTGCGCCGGGGGCCACTGCCTGACCCGCCTAAGACTGGGGGACGGGGGACACACGTGCCGGGGTTGCAGAATAGACACGAGGGGGATCAGGAGGACCAGGGGGGAGACGAGGAAAAAGGGAGCAGGAACAGGGAAAGGAGGGACTTGGAATCGGCGGTGAATTCCCGACAAGTCGGCGACGGGCCCCCGATAGCGATACCACCATCTCCTGGGCGGGGTGGGCTATCGGGCCCTATTGGCGATGAGTGGGCGATCGGAAGTCGTCGACTTCCTCTCTGAGCCCATCCCCCCCGAACGTTGCCCCTGAGGCCTTCGGGCTATAACTCAACTCACGGGCGGCCGTCCGGGGCGATCTGGGCATCCCCCGAACGCTCTCGGCGAGGCGCAGCAGCCGCTGCGGGGCATTCCGAAGCTGGGAAATCACAGGGAACTGACGAAAACGTTCGAAAACCTGACAGGGCGCTGACGGGAGCTCCTGTCAGCCCGCAGGAATATCCGCGCCCGCAGGAATATCCGAGATTGTCCAAAACGAGCGAAAGCAGACTGAACACGACGATCGCGCGCTGCCCAATATTATCAAATCTATTCCCAAGGAGCCCAAGTCTCTCCCAAACGAGCGACGATGATCCAATACGGCCCAGGGCCAGCCAAGCCCAAGAGCATCGAGGACAATCCAAGGTTTGCCAGGACTACTCCAAAAACTACCAGCGATTACCCAAGACGGCCCAAGATCAGCCACGATTCGCCCTGCGGGTCCCAGGCTGTCCTAGATTATCCAAGATCACCCAGAGACTATCCAAGACGGTCCGAGACCCCCCAAGATGGAACAATTCCCCCGCAGCGGCCCCTACACCCCCCCCCCCCCCCCACACCTGGCGCCCCAATCGACGGGCAAGTTTTGGAGGGGCCCCGCGCGGCCGCCGCGCCACGGGGGCAGCTTCGCCGCGATCTTCGCGCGCCGCAGTTCCGCTGGCTGGAGTCTCAGCTCGGCGATCTCCGCGCGCGGCCGCTCGATCTCCCTGGCCATGGCGAACTGGAACCGCTCGGCGAACGCTCTGTCGCAGAAGCGCCCCTGGCCCGCCCCGCCCCCCTCGCCGGACGGCCGATTCGAAACCAATCCAATCGCCTCGAGAGCAAACGAGCCGAGTCGACTGGAGGGAGGCCTCTGGTATCGAATCGATTGGAAGGGGTCGCGTCGGACTCCGATCGAAGCGCCCTCCCCTGCCGCCTCGTTCGCCAGCGCGCCCGCGAACGCGATCTCGGGCCGCGAGCGGCGGCGCCCGCCCTCGGGCGCGCCGGGGCCCGCCCGCCAGCGATGTCGGCGCCGCGGGCCGCCGCGCCCGATTCCCGAGCGAGGGCGTCTCGGGCCGCCGCGATCACCTCGCGGTCTCAAGGACTCGAGCATGGGGCGCTCGCCCGAGATTCTCTGCAACCAGGAGAGCTCGCAGGGCCATTTCCTGATGCGACCTCAAAGACAGACCGTCCACCTCGCAGCCGGGCGTTGACCCGAATGTCCACCGCGCGCTCTGCCGGCGTTCTGCTCCGGGGGGTCGCGCCCCGCGGGCCCCCGGGCGAGTCCGCCCCGTCGACCTTTAGTTGCCGCTGGGCAGTTTGTGGGCTCCCAGAGTGGAGGCCCGGGGGCGGCAGGCGCCAATGGCCTCGCCGTTGAAGCCGAAGCCGCTCCCAAACTCGAGGTTGCAATAGACGGCTGCCCTGGGGCGCCAAATTCAATGCAAGCGCGCCGGGCGGCGTCGAACTCCGCGCGAGAGAAGCCGGGCGCTTCTTTTGTTTATCGTGGAGAAGGGGGCCCAAGGGCCCGGCGTGGGGAGCGCATTTCCGACCGATGCTCGGCGCCGCCGCGGGGCAACTTCGACGGCGACCTCAGACTGGAAACTGCGCGCGCCACGAGCTAAGGTTGACTTGAATTTCGAGGCGCGGTCTTCCAGGGCTTCCCCGACGGGCCTTGGCCGCGCAAGCTTTCGCGCGCGCCATTCGCTCGCGAGCGCGGCGTGCCCCCGCGGCCGCGCGTTCTGATCGGCGCGGGGCCGGGGCATGGCCAGCGAGGCCTTCGACGATGAACTCGGCGCTCTACGAGCTCAGGTCGGTCTGAACTCTGGCGCGGGATCTGCCGGGGCCCCGCAGACGTGGCTTCGCCGCCAATCCTTCGGGCGAATACCGCGCCGATGAGACGTTTGTTTCGAGCGAAGTGTCGCGCGCCCACGAGCCCTGGGAAGCATCTTGGGCCCCGCGGGGTTTTCGGCGCCGGGCAAATTAGAACCCGACTTCCGACAGTGCACCGTGCACTCTGCAAGCTGAGGTCGAATGGCACTTCGGCGCGTGAATTCCCAAGGCTTGCCGCGCATGCTGGGCCTGCGCAGCCATTCGTCGAATCGTTTGCCCGACGAAGTGCCGGTTTCGGGCCAGCGATGGGGGCGCCCCTCAGCTCCTCGACCCTCGCTCCTCGATCCTCGTCGCGGCGCGACGTCATGTGCCCCCCCATTCTCGCTCGTCGACGCCCGTTCCCCCCTCTCAAACTATCCCAGACTATTCAGAAAGTTCTCCAGACAACCAAAGACTAACGAAGCTAATCTTAGCTTGCCCGATCCGACCCAATCTTATCAAAAACTGTCGACGAATGTGCATGGCACCCCAAGACGGTGGAAGTTCCTCTGGAAATCCTCTAGGCCACCCAGTAATATCGGACACGATCCAAGGCCACCGACTGCTATCCCAAAGCGTCCAAGATGATGTAATACCGTTGACAAACAACCTGCGCATGACGACCCCGAACCTCCCTCCCAATGCGAATCCTCGATCTTCGCTCGCTCCTCGACCCTCGACCCTCGCCCCCCGATCCCCGAAGGCGCCGGCGCGGCAAGGGGCGCGCGCAGACGGCTTCCTCGCGCCAAGAGGGACCCATGGTATCCAAGACTGTCCAAGGCTGTCCTATATAAACCAGGATTGTCCAAGACTGTCCAGCATGACCCCACGCAGCCTGCAAGCGCGCGGAGGCCGCCGACGCCGCGCGGGGCGGGGTCGCGGTTCCCGCGCGAGTTGGCTGCCCCGAGCCGTTCGTCCGCTCGAAGCGGCCCCGCCGCTGCGACATCTCCCCAAGGCCATCGCGGGTCTGAGGAAGGGGCCCGCGAAGGCACAGAAGGTCCGCCGGAGGGCGTCGATCCACTTATCTTTCGAGGCACCCCTCGCCCCTCCCGAAGCACGCGGAAGCACGGGTTGACGAGCCGAGCGGAGACGAAGTCGGAACGGGTCGGGCGGGGCCGAACGGAGTCGGATCGAGTCGGATCGACGCGCGTCGAGCCTGGTCCGAGAGGGGGTCGAGTCGCGCCCGCTGGAAACGAACCGACTGGAAGCCGAACCCTTACGCTTTCGCCCGCCTTCCCACTCCGCGGGGCAGGGCGCGCGGCGTCGCTGGGCGACCTTCTCCGCGTTCTTGCAATAGCACGCATGGCCGCGCACGCGAGGAATCTCGAAGCAGTCGCGGTTCCGCCCCAGAAGGCGAGGGCAGCTCGGCCAGGCCAGCGCATCGCTCGTCTGCGACTTCGACCAGGCCGAGGAACCTGTCCCGGACCACGGCCGCGCCCTCGTTGGTCAGGCACGCCCTCCGACGAGGACGACGACGACGTCCGCGGGGACGGCGGCGGCCTCGACTTCGACGACGAAAACGACTGCGACGACGACTGCGGGTCGCCGTCGCCGCCGTCGACGTCGTCGTTCGTAGATCGCCGATCTCCGATCGTCGATCCTCGTCGATCGTCGTCCACGTTGAACGTGGATCGCCCCCGTCGGTTACCGATCGTCGATTGTCGTCGTAGGTCGCGGTCGCTCGTCGTCGTCGTCGGTCGTCGTCGATCGCCGTCGTCGTCGATCGTCGTCGTGGCTCGTCGTTCGTCGTCGATCGTCGCCGTCGTCGAACGTCGTCGTCGTCGTCCTCGGTCGTCGTCGTCGGAGAGGCGCGGCCCGTGCCAGGGGTGCCCTTCCACGTCAGGGGCCCCCTGCCCCGCCAACCAGGCGCGGTCGGAGGCGACGTTTTCGCCCGATGCCTCGCGGGCGCGACTGGGCATGGACCTCGCGCCCCTCCGCCCGGACGGCGGAGCTTGGGGCGCAGCGCGCTGGGCTGGCAATCGGGCCGCGTCGAGTCGGAGAAAATCGGGCTGCGGCGATTCGGCGCCGACGCTCGCGATCGGCGACGATCGACGGCGAGCGACGACCGACGAGCGGTGACGACGACGCTCGGTAAGCGACGGCGACGACGACGACCGACGAAGACAACTTCCGACGACGACCGACGACGACGACGAAGACCGACGGCAGTGATCGACGACGACATCGACGTCGAGGACGTTCGACGACGACAACGACCCACGACGACCGACGACGACGGCGAAGACCGACGACGACGATCGTCAACCGACAACGATCGACGAAGATCGACGACGGCCGACGAAGATCGACGGTGCATGATCGCTCACGACCGACGATGGTCGACGATCGTCGGCGACGACGACGAGCGCCGATCGATGGCGAGCGACGATTGACAAGCGACAGCGACGACGATCGACAAGCGACGAGGACGCACTCGCTCGAGTCGCACAAGCAAGCACGACTTCGGGTTCGATGCACATGCCCTTGATTCCTTTGCCTACCGACGTCCTCTCGTGCACCATCGGCGCCTTTTCCCCCTCGTCCCAGTCCCTGGGCGCTTGCGGCCAGCGGGGCGCTTGAGGATGGAGGGCGCCTTCTGCACGTCTGGGCCAGGACGGGGCGGCGCCTGACGGAGCTGCCGAAAGAGAGGCCGTCGTCGATCGTCGTCGATGTCGTCGTCGATCGTCGCCGTCGGTCTTCGTGGTCGTTGGTTATCGTCGGAAGTTGTCTTCGTCGATCGTCGATCGTCGCTCATCGAGCGTCGTCGTCGCCGTGTATCGATCGTCGCTCACCGTCGATCGTCATCGATCGTCGTCCCTTGTCGATCGTCGTGATCTTCGCCGATCTTCGGCGATCGTCGACCGTCGCTCTTCGTCGATCCTCGTGGGTCGTCGTCGACTGCCGTCGATCGCCGACGATCGCCGATCGATGATCGACGGCGATCGAAAATCGACAACCGACGACGACGACGACGATAGACAACCGACGACGACGACGACGACGACGACGACGACGACGACGACGACGACGACGACGACGACGACGACGACGGCGGCGGCGGCGACGACCACGACGACGACGACGACGCCGAGAGAGTAATGAATCTTGCCCTGGCCGGGCGCTGACTGTCGAAAGCGTTCGGAGCTCCTGTCAGCCGCTGACAAGTGCTCCGAGACAGCCATACTCCCCCCTCCCTCCCCCCCGTCCTCTTCTTCCTCCTCGTCCTTGTCGTCGTGTTGGTCCCCCTCGTCCTCCGCGTCCTCCTCCAGGGGCAGCGAGCGGACATTTACCCCGCTGACAGTCCGCGGGGTAAGCGGCTGCGGCCCCTGCAGCTCGTGTTCTCCTGCTGCTGCTGCCATAGTGCTGCTTGCCCTCCACCCCTCCCCTCGGCCCGCCAAGACACTCACTTCGCTCACAGGAACCTCCGAACAGCCACGCGGTGGCGGCATTTGCAGAAGGAGCCAATGGATAAGGAATCCAGGGTCTCGAAGCCAGTGGAACTTCGATCGTGGACGGGCCATGGATATCGTCGCCGCCCTTATCAGACAAGGAATCCTCCAGGGTCTGCAGCCTCCTGTGCACACGCCTCAACCAACGCCCCCACCGTATTACACTCAAGGGGCAACGACAGTTAGGGGGATAGGCATAGGGGGTGGACATCGACCTGGAGTCGGCCATGCATCGCCGATAGAGCGGCGATGGGCCCCCGATGGTGCATCTGCCCCTTCCTGGGCAGGCTGGGGCTCTCGGGCCCCCCGTCGGCGATCCATGGGCGATGTGGGGGTCGATGCGTTCCCCCCACTATGTCCATCCCCCCGATGTGGGGGGACCAGAAGGTACCGATCCTGCTACTCCCTGGGCCTCCCCTGGGGCGCGTTCGGACCAGGATCTCGAAGCGAATCCAGCGGCGGCGACGAGGGCCTCCCAGGAGGCCCAAGAAGGGTAGAGGCATGGGAACTCCGAACTTCTTATTAATCCACCGGGGGGTGACAAACGTGAAAACGCGGCGCGGCCAACCCCCCCCCCGTGCGCCCCAGCGGGGAAGGGAACGAACCCCAGACCCCCCCTGGCACCCCCGCGGACGCGCCGTGGCGCTGGCACCGCCTGGCACCCCCAACCCCCCCTTGGCACCCCCTGGCACCCCCCCTGGCACCCCCGGGCACTCCAGGGGGGGGGGAGGCGATTATTAAGCGATCCGGAGTACCTCCTCCTCCTCTGACCGTGGTTGCCCTGGCCATCTTCGAGCGGTGCGGCCGCCGCGGAGCGCACCCGCGGGGTGCCCGCCGGGGCCCCGGAGGCGGACGCGGCCGCCCGCGGCGCCGGCTGCCGGAGGCCGCCCGAGCGGTGCCGGAGCGGGTGGGGTCAGAGGGCCGCGTCGCAGCGCCCCTCCTCCTCCTCCTCCTCTTCCTCCTCCTCCTCCTCCTCCTCCTCCTCCTCCTCCTCCTCCTCCTCCTCCTTCTCCCGTCCTCCTACTCCTCCTCGCGTCCTCCTCCTCCTCTCCTCCACTTCCTCCTCGTCCTCCTCCCCCTCCTCATCTCTCCTCCTCTATCCAGGGGGGGCGTGCCCAGTCCAGCGGCCGCTCGCGGGTGGGCATCCCACCAGCCCTCTGGGCGTAGGTGGTCCAGAGCGGTGTCTCTTCCAACCCCTCCCTCTTCCCTTTCGGGGAGGGGCCTGTCACTGTTCCTCATTCATGTGCACCCCCTCCCCCAGGCGACCGGCGTCCAACCGGGAACCATGAAGACACCATGCCGACCCGCCCCCCACCATCCCTGTCAAAAAACAACACAAACCGCACTCTGCCTCCACATTTGGACCATGCGCGGCCAACCCGATGCGCCCCCCTCCCGAGAACCCCTCTTCACAAAACCAATGCAAAGTACACTTGGGGGCAAAGCCTTGAGTCATGCTCGAGAGGCCCGCGAGCCCTTTGTATTGTTTTTGGCAAGGAAGGCAGGGTTGCCAGCATGTCCCCTGCCGTGCGCAGGGCGATCATCCCTGACAAAAAAAAATACAACATGCACCTCGCGGCTAAATCTGGATCATGCGCGGCCATCCCGCGATCAATTTCAAATTGTTTTTGAGAGGGACCGCGGGGGTGGGTGGCGCGTGGCCTGCTGTGCGCAGGCCCACCAGACACAACGATGGGCATTGATTTTCGACAAGGACGGCGGGGGCCGACATGTTTCCCAATGTGTACTGTCACGTGCGCAGGCACACCTGACGCACTCTGCACGTGCCCCGAACATGGCGCACCTGGCGCGGCTGGAGTGTGCGGCACACCTGGCGCACTCGGAGCACGTGGCGCATCTGGAGCACCAGGCGTGCCTAGCACGCTCGTGCCCAAGGGGTGCCTGGCGCACGTGGCGCCCCTGGCACGCGTGGCGCACCTCGCCCAAGCGTCGCGCACCTGGGGTCGGCTTTGGTTCCCAGTAGTTGCCCATCCAAAGACGACCGCTGAACATGGTCAGGCTCGGGTGTTACTTATGTGTTGGAAGGGCGGGTGGGAGTGAGCTAGACGGCTTGCGGGCGGGTGGGTAGCTTGACCCCTCCCCCTACCCCCTCCCCTGGACCTGGAGAGAGGTTTCGCGAGGCGTTGGAGCGTCCAAGATGGCCCGCGTTGGGGGTGGTGGCCTACAGTCAGCCCGTATAAGGATGCGCGATAACCATGCAAGGGCCCTGGAAGCCCATGTCGACGCTTTTCGAGCGGGGCGCGGCCCACGAAGGTGGCCAAAGATGGGCCGAGGAGGCGATGGTGCCAGGGTACTCCTGGGAACGTTGCCCATCCTTACTATGCGGGTTGACTGTGAGTGGGGGGTGAAGAAAAGGGCCCCAAAGGAGCCCTTCAGGGTCCCTTTGGGAGCCAGCCGGTGCCCAGAAGGGGCTCTAGCAGGCCCCCATTAGGGCACTGCTCTGTACTCCTCATTATCACCTGTCCGATGTACGTCTGGCGCCTCGAGGCATCAAGACATCCAGCATCTCGAACAAGCAAAGGCTCCTTCCAAAAGGTCCCAGGATGCGATGTCTTGAATCCGGCGGATTGTCCTAGATTGCGGCCTCTATCGGGCCCGGGGACCAACAAAAAATGGATCCGGAACGAAGAACCACTCCTGGGACAGGGGTCGGAACCTCTGCGGCCGCGGATAGACCAATCGTATCGGCGGATTCCTGGGCACCTGGCATCTCGAACAAGCAAGGCTCCCCATGAGCGACGATCGAAAGCGGGTCTTACGCGAGATGGCAAAGCGACTCTACGCGGTGGCTCACGCGGGCCGCTGGCGCGGCACGCTACGTCGGAAACGAGGGCGCTTCCGCGCCACCTTATGGCAGCAGCTTATGCGCCTTGTACATCTGGCGCCTCGAAGCATCGAGACATCTGGCGTCTCGAACGAACAAGGCTATAGTATTGGCGGCGCGCACAAGGGGGGTAGGGGGAGGAGGGGAGGCTCCTTCGAAGGGGGCTGCTTCTTGGCAGGCGCCGGCCTTACACCTGTAGATAGGCCCGCGCCTTCTAAGAAGCAGGGGTGCTTCTGAGAAGCCTTCCCCCCTCTCCCCCATTCCCTCGCCCTCCACCTTCCGCACCTTCCGCGCGGCAGGTTCCACGCCGCGGCGGCCGCCGCCGCGGCCGCCATTGCGGCTTCCGCCGAGGCCACAGCAGCGGTTTCGGCGGCGGCGGCGTCCGCCGCGGCGCGGCACCTGCCGCGCGGAAGGTGCGGAAGGTGGAGGGCGAGGGTTCCCCCTCTGCGCGTGACCGAGGCCGGCGGCCCCAGACCTCTGGCGTCTCGAAAAGATTGGGGCGGGGGCTTTTCATAGATCGACCTCTCGGGGCCCTTCTCGGGCCTCGGGGCCGTCACAAACGGCCTGGGCTGAAGAACCGGTCCTGGGGAGTGTGGTCGAGAGAGGGGGCCCGCGTCTCGAAGAGATTGGGGACGCCGGTCTGGATATCTGTGAGCTGTGGAGCCGCTGCGTCGGCGGTGCGGCGCGCCCTGGAGCCCAAAGTTTCGCCACCCAGCGACGACTCGGCGGCGCCGGGATGGAGAGAAAGCGCGGGCTCCTGAGCTCAAGGCCCGCGCTGAGAAGGGACAACGCGGGCTCCTGAGCTCAAGGCCCGCGCTGCGGGGGAGGGGGGGGACAGGCTCCGGGGTTTGTGCGCGCATCGTTGGGCCTCTCTCGGCGATGACTGGGCGATCGGGGGTCGATGTATCCCCCCCTGAGCCCAGCCCCCCCAACGTTGCCCCTGACCATCTGTTCGGCTCCCCCGCGGCCGCTCGGGACGATCTGGGCCCCTTTGGAACGCTCTCGCGGCGCGGCGCAGGCATCCCGAGGCTGGAAGACCGCCAGGAGCCGACGAAGATGCCCCCAAACCTCCAACCTCCAAGCCTCGCTCGTTGCCCCTGGCCTCGGGAGCCCGAGCTCCCCATCTCGGCGGCGAGCGACGGGGGGCAATGAGGAGGCCCCTGTGTCCCGTGTCTTGCCGGGCTCCGCCCGCTCCGGCCGCCTGAGGCCCCGCCTTCCTGTGCCCCGTCTCCCTACTCAAAGCTGTGCGCAGCCCGCCCAGCTTTTGGCGGAAGCGGCCCGCTCTCGCCCCGCAGATCCAAAAACCGTGCCCCGTGCCTTCGGCGAGGGCCCGGGAGACTTCTCGGGAGGCCAGGGGCCTTCCGAGCCTTCTGAGAAAGGCCCGCCCCTTCTCGGACGCCCGGTGGCCCTTCGCCCCTCGCCCCTCGGCCCTCCGGTGGCCGCTCGGGGCGCTCCGGGCCGCCCCCCCCCCGCAGCAGCGCCCCCGGCGAGGCGCAGCTGCTGCGAGGCGGGAGGGCCGCCGAGGCCCGGCGACGGCGGCCGAAGACCTCCGGGCTCGGGCCCGCAGCTCCCCAGACGTCCGCCGACACGGCCGCCACTCCCCAGACATCCGCCGACACGGTGGAACCCTCAAGATTCAAGATAAGGACTCCAGGGTCTGGAAACCTGTGGATGTCCGACGGCGGATCGGCCATGGATGGATCACCGCCGCCCTCCTCAGAGAAGGAACCCTCCAGGGTCTGCAGCCTCCTGGGCACCTTCCTGGACGAAGGCCCCCACCGTATGATTTCTTCAATCCGCGGCCCCAGAGGTCCCGACCCCTGCCCCAGGGATGGCTTCTCGTCCCGGATCCACTTTTCGATGGTCCACGGGCCCGATGGCGGGCCCCACAAGCCGAAATCCAGGCAAAACCGCTGGAGTCTGAGCATCGCTTACCCGATCCCCATCCCCACCAGCGTGGGCCGGGCCCCCCTGGCCGATCTACCCCCCTGATGGGAATACAAACTGCTCTCTTCGGGCTTCGAGGGGCGAATCCCCAACTCAGGAGGTGAGGGCTCGAGATGTGGATGGGGCTGGGGGTGCGGGGATCGGTCAAACGAGACTGACAGTCCTATCCTCAGACCTCCAGGTCCCGAAACTGCCCCCCCCCCCGGGGGCGCGCCGCCGAGCAGCCCTCCGCGGCGCCTCCGCGGCGTCGCGGGGCCACGGAGGCTCCGGGCTCCCGAGAAGGCGCCTCGGGGATCGGCTGACCCGGGTCCATGCAGACCCCGGTCCAGCCTGGCCAGGCGCCGCAGGATCCTGGCGGCGCGCACAAGGGGGTGGAGGGAGGGGGAGGGCTTCTTAGGAGGCTGCTTCTTAGAAGGCGCCGGCCTTACATCTATAGATAAGGCCCGCGCCTTCTAAGAAGCAGGGGTGCTTCTAAGAAGCCCTCCCCCCTCCCCCCACCCCCCTCTGCGCGTGGCTGAGGATCCTGCTAGATCCTGCAGGATCCTGCACCCAAGCCCGGGTCAGTGCGCCCCTGGCTTCCCAGACATGCGACGTCCGGATTCTTGTCAATGCGGCGTCCCCGAAGTCCCGACCCTCTCCCTGGGACCGGTTTGTCATGCTGAGTCGTTTCTCTGGACAGTCCCAGGGCCCGGCGAGGGCCTCGAGAGGCCGAGAACGACGAAAGACCCTGCCCCTGAATATGCTCCACGACGCGACCATGCCTGGGCCTGAAGGATCCTGCGCGACCCGGCGCTCTGACTGACCCCCGCTTGCCTTGACCCCCGCTTGCCTCGACCCCGCAAGATATACGGCGCTCTGACTGCCCCCCGTAAGCCTTGACCCCCGCTTGCCTCGACCCCGCACGATATGCGGCGCTCCGCCTGACCCCCGTCTGCCTTGACCCCCGCTTGCCTCGACCCTGCAAGACATGCGGCGCTCCGCCTGCCCCCCGGTCGCCTCGGCGCCCCCGCCCCTCGGGCCCCGGGCGCCGCGCCGCCGACGCGCTCCGGCGGCGCGGAGCGGCCCCCCCGACCCCGCTCGGCTCTCCGGGCCCGCGCGGGCGGCCTGCGCCCAGACCTCCGAGGATGCGTCGAGGCCCCCCCATGGGGCACGTGCCCTGAGGTCCTGGCGCCGCCATGGTTTCTCACCACGGGCGTGCTCGCTCCATCTCTTGCCCTGAGGTCCTGGCGCCGCCATCTTCTCACAACGGGCGTGCTCGCTCCAGCTCGGCCCCCCCCGGACCCTCACAGATCGATCAGGCTCGAAAAATGACGCATGAAGATGTGCCCCGACATCCTGGCGTGGCCATTTTATCAGCACGGGCGTGTTGGCTCAATCTCTTGCCCCAGGACCCTCACAGGTCGATCCGGCTCGAAACATGACGCAGGAAGATGGGGTCCGAGCTCCAGTCGCTATTTGTTGTTACGAAGTTGCATATTCTTGCAACGTCGGATCCCAGGGTACTAGCACGATATGCCCTCCTCAGAGGCGTGAGTCCGACCCGAACATGCAGTACAACAAACTTGTACTATTTCTGTGTACATCTATCCGCCGGCCCCCTTGTGGGGCCACCAGGCTGCAGGACGAAGGTTCGTAGTTTCCTGTACCAGTTGCAGCTTCCAGCTTCCACTGTTACAGTTCTGCTTCTTGCTGCTTACTGTTCCTTGTTGACTTCTTGCTGCATGCTGGTCCTTTTTAGAGGACCGCGCGAGGGGGGGAGGCGCAAAACGGGCATTTGTACCACGCCCTGAGCGTATGCTCTGAATTGCTAAGGTGGGTAAACAAAAATAAAAACCCCTCACGCAGATCGGCGGGGTCAGGGTCCAAAAACACAAGGGATTTGCCACATTTCTGAAATCCGGTGGCACCCCTTACGCAGATCGGCGGGGTCAGGGTCCAAAAACACAAAGGATTTGCCACATTTCTGAAATTTGCTGGCACCACTCACGCAGATCGGCGGGGTCAGGGTCCAAAAACACAAGGGATTTGCCACATTTCTGAAATCCGGTGGCACCCCTTACGCAGATCGGCGGGGTCAGGGTCCAAAAACACAAAGGGATTTCTGCGGGTGGCACCCCTTACGCAGATCGGCGGGGTCAGGGTCCAAAAACACAAAGGATTTGCCACATTTCTGAAATTTGCTGGCACCACTCACGCAGATCGGCGGGGTCAGGGTCCAAAAACACAAGGGATTTGCCACATTTCTGAAATCCGGTGGCACCCCTTACGCAGATCGGCGGGGTCAGGGTCCAAAAACACAAAGGATTTGCCACATTTCTGAAATTTGCTGGCACCACTCACGCAGATCGGCGGGGTCAGGGTCCAAAAACACAAGGGATTTGCCACATTTCTGAAATCCGGTGGCACCCCTTACGCAGATCGGCGGGGTCAGGGTCCAAAAACAGCGGGCGCGCCGCTGGATGACCCCACGGGGGGGGGGGATGAACCCCCCTCCTTTCCCTGATCGGGAAGCACCCCCCCTCCCCCCTTTCCCGATCCGTCGTCGGGGAACCCCCCCCCCTCCCCACCTTTCCCGGTCCGTCGTCGGGGACCCCCCCTCCCCCCCTTTCAAAAAAAAGGGGGGGGGTCCGAACCCCCCTCCCCCCCCCCTGGCCGCCAAATTACCCCCCCCCGTCCGCCCCTTTCGCCACGGCGCCCCCGGTCTCTGGAACCCGACCCCGACCACCCCTAACACTAATCCTCTTCCTTGCCCTAATCCCTAAGCCCAACCCCAAACCCAAACCCTAGCCCCAAACAGTACGCACTACTAATTACGCACTGCTCACTACCCACAATTCACTACTCGCTACTCACTACTCACTTCTCACTACTCACGATTCATTACTCACTACCCACGACTCACTACCCTCGACGCACCACTCCCTACTCCCTACCCACTACTCACTACCCACTACAAACTACCCACTACTCACTACCCACTACTCAGTACTCACTACTCACCAAACAAAATTCACTACCCACTTCTCACTGATCACACATCACTACTCCCTACCGACTAACCACTATCCACTACTCACTACTCACACTTCACTACTCACTGCCCACAATTCACTAGTCACTATACACTACTCGCTACTCCCTACTCCCTACACTATACTCACTACTCACTACTCACTACTAGCTACTCCCTACGCCCTGCTCTCTAAACAAGACGCACTATTCACTACTCTCTACTCACTACGCACTACGCTCCCACTGCTCACTGCTCACTACTTCCCACTCCCTACTCGCTACTCCCAACTCACTACTCACTACCCAGTACTCAATACTTACTACGCACTAAACACTACTCACTGCCCACTACTCACTACTCACTAAACACTACTCACTACCCATTAACCACTATCCACTACTTACTACTGAGAACTCACAATTCACTACTCACTACGCACTGCCCAGAACTCACTACTCACTATCCGCTACTCGCTACCCAATAAGACATATTCAGTACCCACTACGCACTACTCGCTACTCACTACTTACTACTCCCTACTCTCTAGTCACTAGTCGCAAGGCGCTACCCACTACTCACTACTCACTACTCACGACTCACTACTCACTAATTTCTACTCGCTACTCCCTACTCACTACCGACTACCCAATACCCACTTCTCGCTTCTCACTACTCCCTACTCACTACTCACTACTCCCTACTCACTACTCACAACTCACTACTCACTACTCACTACTCGCTACTCCCTATTCGCTACGCACTACTCCCTACTCACTGCTGACTCCTGACTACTCCCCCCTCACTACTCACTACTCACAACGCCCTACTCGCTACCCACTACTCACTACTCGCTACTCCCTACTCGCTACTCCCTACTCGCTACTCCCTACTCGCTACTCGCTACTCAGCACTCACTACTCACTACTCTCTACTCCCTGCGCACTACTCACTACTCACTACTCACTCCTCGCTATTCGCTACTGTCTACTCCCTCATCCCTACTCCCTGCTTGCTGCTGACTATGCACTACTCACTACACACTACTCACTACTCACTCCTCACTACGCACAACTCCTTATTCACTACTTCCTTCCCACTACTCAACCCACTACTCACTACTCACTAATCTCTACGCGCTACTCACCACTACCACTACCCAGTACCCACTACTCACTATTCACCACTCCCGACTCACTACTCACTATCAAATAGCCACTACTCACCAATCGCTACTCAAAACACTCTACTCTCTACTCACTACCCGAGAGGCCCCTCCCCAGCCCCCTGTTCGGCGCAACGAAAGGGAGGGGGGGGGGTCCACCCCCCCCCCCCTTTCCAGTGCCAAGGGGAGAGAGGGGGAGGGGTCCGGACCCCCCCCCTCCCCTTCAAGGGAAGGGGGGAGGGGGGGGGGTCGGACCCCCCCTCCCCTTAAAGGGGGGAGGGGAGGGGGGAGGCTCGAAAATCTCACCCCCCCTTTGAAAGGGGGGGAGGGGGGGTTCTGCGAGCACACACACCCTTTAACGTATTCAGGGCCATCCACTGGCGCGCTCTCCCAAAAAACACAAAAGAATTTGCCACATTTCTAACATCCGGTGGCACCCCTCACGCAGATCGGCGGGGTCAGGGTGCAAAAACACAAGGGATTTCACATTTCTAAAAAAAATCGCTGGCACCCCTCACGCAGATTGGCGGGGTCAGGGTCCAACAACACAAAGGATTTGCAACATTTCTGAAATTCGGCGGCACCCCTCACGCAGATCCGTAGGGTCAGGGTCCAAAAACACTTGGGAATTTACCGCATTTCTGAAATTCGGTGGCACCCCTGGCGCAGATCCGTAGGGTCAGGGTCGAAAAACAAACAGGTCCCGACACTGCTTCACGGCGGCGCCCAGACCTCATGATTTAGCTTTTGCATCTCCCATTATCCGAGACAGGGGGCCGGCGGCATGGGGCGAAACCCCTACGGATATATACAGATGTGTATATATACACACACACAACTAGTCGAGCGGCATGGCCAGCAATCGGCGCGCGCGCGCACGCCCCCTCTTTGGGAGCAACGCACACACATAGTATTAGCACGTTGGGATTAAGCCGAAATGCGATTGTTCACTTCGCGGCACCAGCTTGGGCGTTGGTTAATCCGGGGGGGACGATAGAATAGGATAGCAATGGTCAGGGTAGAGAATCAGCTCACGTAGCCTGGTTTTCCTGGCGCCTCCTGGCGCCGGGAGGCGCCCATGTATAGAGGAATGGGCCCGGCGGCGGGGCCGAAACCAGCTGCATGCAGCAAATGTCGTAGCCCCCACCTTCCCTATCCTATCCTTTCGCCCGGCCCGGTGAATTGGGGGCGATGAGCGGGGGGGCAAAAGAAACGTGTACGTTTCGTGCTCGTTTGGTACTATGCACAAAAGGTGAACCTTTCTTCACCCCCCCCATTTCTCGCCCCACCCCCATGAGGCAACGCCCGACCAGAGGTCCCGACCTCTCCTCCGGGAGCAGTTTTGCACCCTGGATCCACTCTTGACGGCCCTGGAAGCGAAGCGAAGCGACCGCCGGAGTCGTGCGCGCTCCCCCGGGGGAGCCCACCCGTGCCCATTAGGGCATCGCGTGGAGGCCATGGCCTCGACAGGGAAGATCGCCGAAGCATTCAGATCGCCGACGCGGACATGAAGGAAAAACGCCGCGACCGAAGCAAACACCAGATGCGCGGGACGATGCTCAGCGCCGGCACTGCTTGCATGGGCAGAGGCGGGGAACACGAGGCTCGGTGGCCCCAGACCTGGCCTGGCCGAAGCGCCGGTCGCAACCTTGCCAGCTTGATGCACATCGGCAGAACCTTCGGCCGGCGCCCAACTTTGGCGGCGCGCCCGGAAAGCTAGGGAAGCCTCCAGCCGTCTGAGAAGCCGTCTGCGGCCTGGACGGAGGAGGAGGGAGGAGGACGATGAGATGAGGATGGGGAAGAGAGGAGAGGAGGAGGAGGAGGAGGAGGAGGAGGAGG
>CAUYUJ010010335.1:1186069-1229159 GCA_963575745.1 Prorocentrum cordatum | reverse complement strand
TTCTTCAGCGTCGCGTGGTGCGCCGCCTCGCCCCTGTTGTCGAGCTGGTTCACTGCGCTGGCCTTGACCTTCCAGCAGATGTCTACGAGGGTCATGTGATCACGAAGCATGCTCCACACGCCGCTGAGCTCCTTCTTATTCGCCAACTTGCCCAAGCAGTCGCTGCCTTCGGACCTCTCCTTGCCGAGGGACTTCTCGTCAAGGATGTCTGTCAGATTGTTTTCCTGGATCCAGTAGAAGGCCTTATCTTTTGGATCTTTGGGGCAGGGCGTCCACTTCTTAGCGCTGCCCGCAGCCGCCGAGGCCGCATCGTCCAGGTTGACGCTCGGTGCCCGTTTAGTGGCTGACCCGCCAGGTCGGCTACCTGGGGAAGGCGAGCGCTGAAGGTCCTTGGGCACGGGGGTCGTCGAGCGAGCAGCTGACTCGAAGTTGAACGGAACCACGAGGCCACGCACGGCGCCGAGGCTGTCGGTAGGGATGCCGAAGGCCCTCGGAACCGTAGCATCAGCCGAACCACGACCTCCAGAACCACTCGCAGTGGACCCAGCAGGCATCCCAGTGCCGGTCGACCGCCAATCGTCAGCATCACCTCCCATGTCATCGTCGTCCTCTCCTGCTGGGGTGCCTTTCTTGGACGCCTTGCCGAACCTCACCATCTCGGCCTCCGAGTAGCAGTCCAAAGACTTCCTCTTGCGCAGCTCGTCCTGCTTGCCCTTGATCTGCGAGACGCGGGTGGTGGTGCCGAGGAGCTGTTTGTGGCCAATGGCGTCGCACCGCTCAGCTGTCCACATCTGCCACTGGAGAAAGCCTTGAAACTGAAAAGGCGCCGAGCGCTGGTCCGCGTGCAAGATCTCTAGCTCCGTAGCCGAGCCGAGAGACACCTTCACCCTGCGGTATGCAGCAGTCTCATGGTACGGAAGGTCTATCATGATGGCATAGCACTGCTCTGGGCGACCGTCGAGCGTCCACCCGTTGAAGGGCGCAACCTTGAAGGATCTCTTCTTCTTCTTCGACAGGTACTCCAGTTCAGCAGCGTTAAGACAGAGGCACTCAACATATATATATATATATCAGTAGAAGAACCCAACGTGGAAGCAACTCTCTGATTGAAACCCGAAGGGTGATCCGATGACAGGTCGCGGGTCCGCTTCCACTGCTCTTTCAGGGTCGGGGATTCACGAAAGGCCAACGCAGCGCTGTCAACATCCTTGAAAATGCGACGCCCCCCGATCTCCCCGACGCAATCCTGGCATAGAGGGCCAACGCCACCCTCTGAGTTGGCGCCGAAAGGCTTCTCCTTGAGATGGCGCCCCAAAACAAAACTCACTCCCCCCTCGTCACGTCGTCCCACTCCTCCTCCTCCTCCTCCAGCTCCTCCTTGGTCGTGGTCGTCGTCGTCGTCGTTATCGTCGTCGTCCTCCTCCTCCTCCTCCTCCTCCTTCTCCTCCCCCTCGCCCTCCCTCTTCCCCGCCCTCCTCAAGCCCCCCCTCCGACCACCCGAAGCGGGGCCCTGGAAGCGGGTAGACCACCGCCCCGCCCACCCACTCTACTTAACGGGGGGGAGGGGGTTAACATGCGGAGAAAGAAAACTCGAGAGCCACGGGGGTAGACGCACAAACGGGCCCCCAACAGGTTCTATGGGAATGCCCAGTCCGTGGAAAGGACGTCGCACCCACAGCAGATCATCGCGCGGCCGCGAGTCTGGGGCGGCACCGCCGCCGCCACTACCTGCCCCTGTGGTGGCAGCCCGTTCTGGTTGGCAAGGGCGGCGAGCGCGGCGGTAGTCAATGCCATCGCGCACAGAAAAGACTGATCTTGGAAGTCCTGTATCCTGTTGAACAAAAAACCCGAGTCCAAGTGTGCCACTAAAGAGCCTATACAGCCCGACGTCGGAAGTCGGAAGGTACACTGTCAATGTCGGAAGGCGCAAGGTACATCGAAACACGTTCAGATCGCAGGGCAACGGCAACGCTTTGACTGGGGGACCCCCCAATCCGATACCCCAAGGCAAGACTGCACCCCCAAGACACCCCCCTCCCAAGATGGCCCCCAAGATGCGCCACCAAGACGACCCCCAATACACTAACCCCAAGACGGCTCCCCCAAGACGGCCATTAAGAGGCCTCCCAAGACGGCCCCCAAGACGACACCACCAAGACGACCCCCGAGACGGCTCCACCAAGACGGCACCACCAAGACGACACCCCCAAGACGGCAGAGTTGGTGCCAAAAGGGCAACGAGGAGATGGACGGGGGAGAGGCGGGGATGACAATGCTTCGTGTACTTCGGAAGCGTTTCAAAATATATGACATACGCACCATGCAGGGAATACACACCATATACTGCCTATGCACCATGATCGTATGCCGCTCACACCAGCGCCGTAAATGCAACGCTGCTACGTAGTACATCTGGTACTGCTCACACCTACTGCCTACTGCAAAGCGCTGCGGCAACTAATTCGAGTATATGATGTGAGAGCATGTTGATCAACTGTGGTAGTGCGTTATGTACTCGGTACGTTAAGAACCCTTATGTACTGCGATAACGATTATGTATTGTGAACGTTTGAGTATGTACTGTGACACAGTGAACTTGGGGTCCTGGGTGGAGTGTGGGCACAGTCACAGAAGAACTAAGACCAACAAAGCAATGACGCACGAGTTAATTTCAGCGGACGTGGTAACCATACTGAACGAGTGCACCTCTGGAGGCTGGTGGCAGCCCCTGGTGTCTGACAGCCCAGCTCTCGCAGACAAGCGAAACGTAGATCACGTCATAAAGTAACTCATGGAATGGCGTGCACCGTACTGGCATCGACAATTATTTAGTGAAATACATCACGGCATGAACTACATCAACAGAGCAACAGTCAATGAAGAATACCACCATACTCGAGCGTATCACACCATAATCCAGTATATCACCATAGTTACGTAAGTGCCTTCAGTTGCGCGTCTGCGTCAGTTCGCCCAATAACTCCTCAGCATCCACAAGCTGCTGGGCACCGAAAGGATCATCTTCCACATCATCGGATCTTTGGCGATGACCATCGGGCATGTGCGGGTCTGTCAGAATCCGCTTTAGCATAAACGAAGCGGGTCTGCCAGAAGGCTCAGAAGGCGTATTGTCTGCGGCCTCAGGGGAATCGGCAACCTCGACTGGATCGGCAATTGAAGGCAGGTGGGTATTGCCGACAGAGCTCGCGCCAGCGGAAGCGGCGTCGCCCTCCTCACCCACCGAGATCTGCGGACGCAGTCCATCAGCCACAGCCATGTCAACGCCCCTGGCGCTATCGAAGTCGAAGTCGTTGAAATCCAACTCGAACGGACATTCAAGAGCAGGCGCCTCCTGAGATACAGCCTCCCACTCAGCAGCACTCGGTACAGCCTGAGAGACTGGCTGTTCCCCTTGTCCATGAGCTTCGCTGCGGCCAGCCGCTGGTCCTGGAGCAGCCTCAGGTGGTGGAGGGGCCCAAGATTCTTCTGGAAATGGAGGACACGCCCGTGGGCCGATATGGCGTTGAGCTTGAAGCATAATAGTGAGCGGCTTCTGACGTACATCTGCTGAAGAAGCGCTCCCCTGGCACTCAACTGGAAGAATAGTCACTGTGCCCGCTATGCGAAGGTCGCCTTTGACTTGGCGCACCTCGAGCCCTCCACCAGGTGCGCAATTACGGGCAAGAGCGTGATTCAGGAGCAAGCGCCCTTCCACGGATACATTCTGCCCTCCAGATTCTGAACCACGTTGGGCCATGGCCCGTTCCAACAAAATTGCGAGGGGAAGGCGAGTATCACTTGGAACTGCGCTGCGCAAGAAAACAAAGTGAACTTGGGCAACAAACGCATCACACTGATATGCTTGACTCTTCTGAGCGCCATGGACCTCACATCGGGGTGCAGAAGCAAACGCATGGCACCGCTCGAAATCCTCACAACACCAGTCAGCCAATTAGTGGCAGTTAGCGACTGGCCCCGAAACAGCCAATTAGTGTCCCGAAACATCAAATTCGTGGCCCCGAAACAGCCAATTAGTGGCCCCGAAGACAGCCAATTAGTGGCCCCGAAGACAGCCAATTAGTGGCCCCGAAGACAGCCAATTCGTGGCCCCGAAGACAGCCAATTAGTGCCACCCCCCCATGTCCGCCCACCCTCACACGCTTCGTTGCCCCATAAGGAGCTCCACCGAAGGGTTCAGTGACACAACTCACCTAGCCCCCCCTGCAATGTCAGCATACCCCTTCACACGGTTCGTGGCCCCATAGGGACCTCCACAGAAGGCCTCAGTGGCACAGTTGACATGTTCCCTTGCGCTATGTCGGCGCACCCCTCGCACGTTTCGTGGCCCCATATGAAGCTCCACCCAAGGCCCCAGTGACCGCGTCCGCAGCTCCCCCCCCCCCCCGCCCGCAGCAGCACGCTCATCGCGGCGCGCCCCACCACAGGCTTCGTGGCCCCATGGGGAGCCCCGCCGAAGGCGCAATTGGCAACATCCACATGCTTCCCCCTCCAAAAAAACGCACACCGCGCGCCAATTTCAGCACGCCCCTTCACGCGGTTCGCGGCCCCAGGGTGAGCTCCACTGGAAGCGGTACCCATAACGCTGCACTCGCAGCTGCATGTGGTTGGGCCCTTCGACAGGCCATTCCCAACCAACCTGTGTTGCGGGGTCGTCGTTTTGAACAGGCTGCGCCCGCGTCCTCCTTCCTCCCCAAATTGCTCCCCATCCCTCTCCATCAGCAGCGCCATCGTCGCCACCATCACCATCGCCCACCATTCGCCAACATCGTCACCTGCAACATCATCGCCGCCCACACCCTCCTCATCACCATCGTCACAGTCATCATCGCCCCCCCCCCACAACCGCCCACGTCGTCACACCCCTCGCGCGTTTCGTGGCCCCACAGAGAGCCCCACCAAATGTGCAAGTGGCGCGGCTCGCATACCGCCACCGCAGCATTTTGGCACACCCCCGCGCGCTTCGTGGCCCCATCGGGAGCCCCACCTAAGGTCGCAGCGATGCAGCTCGCATGGCGCCACCGCCCCATTCGGCACACCCCTCGCACGGGTCGCGGCCCAACATTGACCCCCACCGAAGGCCGCAATGGCGCTGTTCGCATGACGCCACCGCACTATTTCGGCACACCCTCACAAGTCCCGTGGCTCCCATCGGGGGCCCCACGTAAGGTCGAAATTGTGCAGCTCGCATTGCGCCACCGCGTTATTTTAGCACACAACTCGCGCGTTTCGTTGCCCCACAGTGGGGGGCGCCTAAGGCCCAAGTGGCGCAACTCGCATGCCGCCACCGACGCATTTTGGCACGCCCCTCACACGTTTCGCTGCTCCATCGGGAGCCCCACCTAAGGCACAATGGTGCAACTCGCATTGCACCACCGACCCGTTTTGGCACACACACCACGCGATTCGTGGCCCCACAGGGAGCCCCGCCTAAGGTCCAAGCGGCGCAGCTCGCATGGCGCCACCGCGCCATGTTGGCACACCCCTCACGCGCTTCGCGGCCCCATAGCGAGCCACACCTAAGGTCGCAGTGGTGCAGCCCGCGTGGCGCCACCGCCCAATTTTGGCACACCCCTCGCACGTTTCGTGGCCCCACAGGGAGCTCCTGAGGTCACGGTGGCTCAGCTCGCATGGCGCCACCGCCCAATTTTGGGACACCCCTCGCACGCCTCGGTGCCCCATGAGGAGGCCAACTCCAAGTCCAAGCCGCGCAGCTCGCATGGAAACCCCCTGGGCGCGCGCGTAGGCCCCCTGGCAGACTCTTAGGCACCTGGCAGGTGCCCGAGCCCCATCCGAACTCCTAGGGCCCGAGCAGGCGCCGTAGCCTTCTGCGGACACCCATGCCCCAGCTGGTGCCCAGGCCCCTGCCGAGCCCCAAAACCCTAGCAGGCGCCTGGGCCCCTAGCACACTCGAGCAGACGCCTGTGCCCCTTGCGTGCGCCTGGGCCCTTATCATGCGCTTAGGCCCCAAACAGATTCCTATGCCCCCAGCAGGCGTCTGGGCCCTTAGCAGACGCCTGGCACTTAGCAAGCTCGTGGGCACCTAGCAGGCGCCTGCCCCCCTAGCAAACGCCTAGGCACCTAGCAGACCCCCCAGGCCCCTCGCAAACGCCTAGGCCCCGAGCAGACCCTAGACCCCTCGCAAACGCCCGCTGCCCTCGCAAACTCATAAGCCCATGGCAGACGCCCAGGCACCCAGCATACCCCTAGGCCCCCAGCAGACGCCCACGCCCCGAGCAGACCCCGAGCCCCCTAGCAAACGCCTGGAGCCCTACCAGACTCGTAGGCCCCGATCAGACCCCTGGGCACCTAGCAGACGCCGACGGCCCTAGCATACGCCTCGGCCCCTAGCAGACGCCCCTGCGATCGGACTACTTTGCACCTAGCAGTCCCCCCCGCACCTGGCAGACGCCCAGGCCCCTGGCACATCCCGAGGCGTCGGGCAAACGCCTTGCCCCCTAGCAGATTCCCAAGGCCCTAGCAGGCGCTTAGGGCGCCATGCAGACTGCGGCGCCCCTGGCAGACGCCTTCTCCCATAGCAGACCCAGAATCCCTTGGCAGACGCCCAGGCTCCTAGCGGACTCACAGTTCCTTAGCAGACGCCTACACCCCCCTAGCAAACCCAGAAGCCCCTACCGAAAGCCGAGGCCCCTCGCAGACGCCTAAGCCCCGACCACACTCCTGCGCCCCGACCAATCCCCGCGGCCCCTGCCAGACCCCTGCGCCCCCATCTGGCGCAGGAGGACTCATAGGCCCCTAGCAGACTCCTAGGCCCATGCCAGGAGGGCGTTGACAGGGGCCCCATTGCCGACTCCGACCAGGAGATAGCCGCACCCCGACCACACCCCTTCCAAATACACGCGGAGGAAGAGGAGGCGGGGGAGGAGGAGGAGGAGGAGGAGGGGGAGGGGGAGGGGAGGGGGGAGGGGGCAGGGGGGAAGGGTGGAGGGGGGACGGGGAGGGGGCCGAGTCCCAGCCCAGATGGGGTTTGGATGGCGCGGGATGCGCGCACCCCCCCTCGAATCCCGATGGCCCCCAGGTGGTGCGGGATGCGCCCCCCGCCGGATCCAGATGGTCGTCGGGTGGTGCGGGATGCGCCCCCGCCCGAATCCAGATGGTCGTCGGACGGTGCGGGATTCGGCCCCTCCATTTTGGCGATGGTGTTTGGATGGTCGCGAATCGCGCCGTGGACCATCAAAAGACCATCGGAAATCGTGGCCTCAAGAACCCGAAAATGCTGAAAAATTCGCGCATCGGAAGGCAAAAACCCTGTGTTTAATGGTATTTTGATGGTGCGGGATGCCATCCTGCGACCACGAAACCCGATGGTGTTTTGATGGCCCCCAGCGTGTTTTTCCCCCCCCCCTAGCAAATCCACATGGTATCTGGATGGTGCGGGATGCGGCCTGCCTCGAATCCCGATGGTCTCTGGGTGGTGCGGGATGCGACCCGCCCCGAATCCGGATGGTCGCCAGGCGGTTCGGGGTGCGCCCCCCTCCCGAAACCTAGACGGTCGCCAGGTGGCTCGGGGCGCGCCAAGGGCTGGGCCGCGACCCCCACCCCCAGGCCCCGCCCAGGACCCCCCCCCTGACGGAGCCACACCAGGGAAAGCCTTGGCAGGCGGCGAGGCCATGGCGGAGCCCAGCCAACGCCCCACCGAGAAGCCCGCCTGCCGAGGCCAGCCCAGGCACCCCGCAAGCCGAGCGACAACCTTACCCAACCCCACACGATGTCTTGGCGTGGCCACGCGAAAGCACTGCTGAACCCGCGGCAGGACCCACGAACGGACCGCGCAGCGACCGTGCTAGAGTCCTACCAGGGGCCCAGCAAGAACGCACCAGTGCTTTGCCGAGACTTCGCCAGTGGCCCCAGCGGGGATGCACCTGTGCAGAACGGCTGCATCAGCAGGTCCTCCCCTGGTGGGGCCCTACCAGTGCCCTGCCACGATCCTGATAGTTCACTGGCAGGGCCCGACCAGGAATTGCACAATGAAGCAAAACCAAGCAAAGCTGTGAAGATTCCCAAAAACCGTTCTCCGTTGTCAATCGCGCGCCAGCAACAGTCCCCGCGAGAAACATTGCAGGCTGCAACTCTACAGCCCCCCTCCCTGCCCCCACTGCTGCTCCCATACATGCCAGCCCTCACCATTCCTCCCCCTCGCTGCAATAAAAGGGAAAGAAACAACGCGGTGCCTTGTAGTACATCGCCGACGCGCGCAGGCTGGCAGTAGACGGCATCCGCGCCCCCTGCCAGGAGGAGCTGCTGCATCACCCCCCCTGGCGCCCCTTGCAGGCGAAACTTGAAAGGAAAGATGCAAAATACGAACATGATGAGGACGATGAAAAACTAAGATGATGAAGAAGAGGGAACATACGCAGACGCTTGCAAATAGGACATGATGAACCATACGACGTCTGAAACCTAAAACAAGGAGGGCGAAACTGGAAGATTGGGGGAGAGGGGGACGCGGAAGGAGGATATGAGAGGAATAAGTGGGATGGAACAGGGAGAACGGGAATGACGAATAAGAACATGACGCAGAAAACAAGGAGAGCGAGAAGGGATGAGGGATAATAAAAACGATGGTGATGATGAAGGTTTGTTGCAGGATACAACGTAATATTTGGCGAATACAACTTCTACATGCAAATGGTGAAATAGCAACACGTAGCATGATGACAACGACGACAACGTCTGTTGTTGGTATTGGCCACGGCCATCACAACGATGATGGCCACTGCGACGGTGACGACCACGACGGCCACAAGGACGACGTCGGCCCCCAAGACGGCAACCCCCAGACGACCCCCAAGACGGCACCTCCAAGACGCAACACCCAAAACACCCTCCAAGGCACCCCCCAAGACGGCCCCCAAGATGCGCCACCAAGACGACCCCCAAGACAATAACCCCCAAGACGGCACCTCCAAGACGGCCACCAAGAGGCCTCTCAAGACGGCCCAAAACGACACCACCAAGACGACCCCCGAGACGGCTCCACCAAGGCGGCACCACCAAGACGACGCCACCAAGACGCCCAGACAACCTCGGACCAGCGCCGAATGCTCTTGGGTGACGAGGCGTGATCCGCGGGCTTCCTCCAGCCACTCCCCGCTGATAGGGTATGATAGGGCATCGCGTATGTTATGGTACGAGTGCTATGATATGTTATGGTATGGTATGCTGGCGGGGGGGGGGGCATGGTGGCTTTGATATAGTATGTTATGATTGATATGGTAAATTCGATCATGTTAGGATATGCTGTGTTATTTAATCTTAGTGCGTGGAATCTATGCAGCGTTATGGTATGCTATGTGCGTTCACATATCTCTTCTGGTATGGTATGCTATGATATGCCAAGTTCTGGTATGATATGTTACGTTATGTCGTTTTGGTGCCATCGCGGGTTCTCTTCGGGGTCCTCTTGGGTGCCCCGCGCGGACAGAAATGGCGCCAGCTTCATGGCGTCAGAAGTGACGTAAAAGCGGAGAACCTATCTGTGTGCGAAACGAGGCACGCTTTGTGCAACTATCAACGTGGCGGAACTATTCAATGCGTGCCTCGCACGTAGCTTGGACGAAAAAGGCGCCTTCCCTTCGGGCGCGAGCATCGAGACCAACTGCAGCGAACGCAATCGACTGCCGAGTCGGATTCAACCGTGGCTCCTGCAATCACCGAACACAGCCGTGGCAACAATGGCTTTGCGGTGCTCTCTGGAGTACCCCTGCAGGAGCGACTGTACATGCAACGCCTAAGCAGCAACGCTCAAAAACACGTGGCCCGTGTCAGTTACCCCCCAGCCCCCAGTCCGCAGCACGGATGCAAGGGTCGCGCGCTCTCAGGTCGAGCTCCAACGTGCGGTAGATCCAAGACAGCGTCAGCGCCACCGCCGCCGCACACGAATACCAATAAAACAACGCACGTGCGGGAACATACGTCAAGGAAGCAATGCCCTCAGACCCCCAGAAAGCTGAATGTTGACTGACATCCACAAGCACGCATCTTTTGATCGTTTTCCACAACCATGCCTCGAACATTCGAGGCTGTAACTGCGCACTGTCCACAGTCAGAATGCAGTTGGGTCAGCTTCTGGTTCAGAACCTTCGTCCACACGTTGAGGCCGCTCCCGTCGCTCAAGCTCGCTCCAGTCAGCTCCATATCGCGCGCGGCCCGCCACGCGAGCCACGCGTCGTGTCTGAACAGGTGGACGGAATGCCATGTGCTCCTCCTTTGAACCCTGCGAGCAATTCGAAAGCCAAGCGTAAGCGAAACCCAGCGGCCTGCCCATAGCAGGGTACACGTGTGGATTCGCCGATGCTGACATCATTAGCGTCTTGATGCATTTGCCGCGAGCAGGATTCGGGCACAGGCATTCAATGATGGACTCGGCGTCGGGGCGACGGTAGTATCTCATTTTGCCGCCACCTCGGACAACCAGCTGACGCCGTAGATCTGACCCAGCATCTGCAGGATGAGGAGGTGGCGGTGGAGGCGGCGGAGGTACACCGCCGTCGGAGTCGGAGCCGTTCTCGCTGACGACCTGGGACGGGGAGGCGAGACGGCCGCCGAGCGAAACCGAGCATCCTCCCTCCCTCCCCCCTCCTCCTCCTCCTTCTCCACCTTCTCCTCCTCCTCTTCCACTCCCACGTCCTCCTCCATTATGCTTGGGCCCTCCAAGGGACCTCGCCCTCGAATTCTGCTACAGACAAGTGCCCCTCGGACTCGTCGTCGGGGTCGTCGCCGCCGCCGCGGCCCCCAATATGCTGCGGTGGCCACAATCGAAATCACGTCTGGCGGCCATCCTGCAGCACGATGTCAGCATCAACGCGACTGGGGCCGAACAGTCCTATGCGGCGCCTGCCCTGTCGCAGTGAAAATAAAACGCCGATGACCACGCCATCATCTGCAGCCAAATCGACTTCGTCGCACATGCGGTACAGAGACTGCCATTGCAGTGCTGCCTGATCACTGGGAAACAAAGGACACCGATAATATGGGCGGTGAGCTGCTAACAGTGCCAACGCTGTTGCGGGCGTGTCCAATACAGTGGCCAACAAAAACCTCTGGCGTCCCCCATGCATTCTCGTTCACCCCTCACACGTTTCGTTGCCCCATAAGGGGGTATGCCTAAGGCCCCATCGCGAGACGTCGCACGTTGTGTCCACTCCACACCACTCAAGTACAACACTCACACGTGGTGGCCCGCAGAATCAAATTGGAACGACACTGTTCGAATGCCCCCCCCCAGCACATTGCAACGCCCATCACATGTTTCGTGGCCCTATGAGGAGCTCCGCTGAAAACCGTTATGGGAATACGGAACCCCTCGCACTCCCCCCCGCGCACTATGGCATGCCCCTCGCACGCTTCGAGACTTGAGAGGTGCGCCACCTTGACAACCCAGAGGACAGCGCCGACTTGACAACCCAGACAAGGGGCGCCTATCTCATTTTACAAAGGGGAGGAGGGCCCACTGTTAAGACGGGTAGTATTACAATATGTATTCCGCCAACCAATCTTCCAATAATCTAATATGCGCGCATGAATTTCTGGTTGGGAAGTTTTTTCCCAAACAACAAGTGTTCCCAACCAACCTGTGTTGTTGGGTCCTCGTTTTGAACAGACGGCGCCCGCGTCCTCGTTCCTCCTTCCGCTGCCCCCCCACCCCTCCCCCCCATCATCAGCATCATCGCCACCATCATCACGATCGCCCATCATCCATCAGCATCATCACCTGCAGCATCATCGTCACCCACATAACCCTTATCACCATCGGCATCATCAGCATCGCCCCCACCATCCATGTCGTCACACCCCTCACACGCTTCGTTGCCCCATAGTGAGCCCCACCTAAGGCCCAAATGGCGCAACTCGCATGGCGCCACCGCCGCAGTTTGGCACACCCCTCACACGTTTCGTGGCCTTATAGGGAGCCCCACCTAAGGTCGCAGTGGCGCAGCTCGCATGGCGCCACCGCCGCAATTTGGCACACCCGTCACACGTTCAGTGGCCTTATAGGAAGCTCCACCTAAGGTCTAAGTGGCGCAGCTCGCATGGCGCCACCGCCACATTGTGGCACACCCCTCACACGTTTCGTGGCATCAGGGGGAGCCCCACCTAAGGTCCAAGTGGCGCAGCTCGCATGGCGCCATCGCCCCATGATAGCACACCCCTCACATGCTTCGTGGCCGCATGTGGGGCTCCCCCCAGGCCCAAGTGGCACAGCTTGCATGGCGCCACCGCAGCATTTTGGCATACCCCTCACACGCTTCGTGGCCAGATGGGGGGCCCCACCTCAGGTCCAAGTGAGGCAGCTCGCATGGCGCCACCGCGCAATTTTGGCACACCCCTCACACGTTTCGTGGCCCCATAGGAAGTCCCACCAAAGGTCCAAGTGGCGCTGATCGCATGGCGACACCGCCCCATGTTGGCACACCCCTCACACGTGTCGTGGCCCCATGGGGAGCCCCACCTGAGGTCGCAGTGGCCTAGCTCGCATGGCGCCACCGCCACATTGTTGCATACCCCTCACACGTTCCGTGGCCCCACAGGGAGCCCCACTTGAGGTCCAAGTGGCGCAGCTCGCATGGCGCCACCGCCCAATGATGCCACACCCCTCACACGCTTCGTGGCCCCATGGGGAGCTCCATCCAGGTCCAAGTGGCGCAGCTCGCATGACACCACCGCCGAATTGTGGCACACCCCTCACACGTTTCGTGGCCCCATAAGGAGCTCCACCTAAGGTCCAAGTGGCGCAGCCCGCATGGCGCCACTGCCCCATTTTGGCACACCCCTCACGCTGTTCGCGGCCCCGCTCCACCGACGGCCTCAGTGGCACAGTTCACGTGGACTCTCCCCCCGCCGTTTTGGCACACCACGTACACGGTTCGTGGCCCCGTAGGGAGCTCCACCGAAGGCCTCAGCGGCACAGTTCGCATGCCCCCCCCCCCCCGCAATTTCGGCACACACCCCACACAGTTCGTGGCCACATCGGGAGCTCCACCGATTGCTTCAGCGGCACACCGCACATGCTCCCATTCGCAATTTCGGCACACCCTCAGGCGGTTCGTGGCCTCATCGGGAGCTCCACCGAAAGCCCCAATGGCCATGTCCGCATGCTCCCCCTCGCCCACAACATGCCCATCCGGGGTTCCCTCACACGGTTCGTGGCCCCATGGTGAGTTCCACCGAAGGCCCCAGTGACCACGTCCTCATGCCCCCTCCCCGCTCATTACATGCCCATTTCGGTACACCCCTTACACGGTTCGTGGCCCGATAAGGAGCTCCAGTGAAAGCAGTACCCACCATGCAGTCTTCGCAGTTGCAGATGGTTCGGTCCTTCGTCAGGCTAATTGGGTCATCGCTTTGAACAGACAGCGCTAGCTTCCTCCTTCCTCTTCCCGCTGACCCCCCCCCCTCTCCCCGTCATCAGCATCATCGTCACCGTCGCCACCAGCACCCATCATCCATCAGTATCACCACCAGCAGCATCATCGTCGTCCACATCCCCTTCATCAGCATCGTAATCATCATCATCGCCCCCCGCCCCCCCCCCCCACACACACCACCATCCATGCCGTCACACCCCTCACACGTTTCGTGGCCCTATAGTGAGCCCCACCTAAAGTCCAAGTGGCGCAGCCCGCATGGCACCACCGCCCCATTTTGGCAAACCTCTCACACGCTTCAGGGTCTTATAAGAAGCTCCACCTAATGTCGCAGTGGTGCAGCCCACATGGCACCACCGCCCAATTTTGGCGAACCCTTCATACGTTTCGTGGCCCCACATGGAGAGCTGTCTAAGTTCCAAGTGGCGCAGATTGCATGGCGCCACCGCCCCGTTTTTTTCACACCCCTCACACGCTTCGTGGCAACATAGGGAGCTCCACCTAAGGTCCATGCGGCGCTGCTCGCATGGCGCTACCGCCGCATTTTGGTACACCGCTCACACGCTTCGTGGCATCATAGGAAGCTCCATCCAGGTCCAAGTGGCGCAACTCGCATGGCGCCACCGCCGAATGTTGGCACACCCCTCACACGTTTCGTGGCCCCATAAGGAGCTCCACCTAAGGTCCACTCGGCGCAGCCCGCATGGCGCCACCGCACAATTTTGGCACACTCCTCACACGCTCCGTAACCCCATAGGGGGCTCCGTTTGGCTACAAGTTGCGCAGCCCGCGTGGCGCAACCGCCCTATGTTGGCACACCCCTCATACGTTTCCTGGCCCCAGAGGGAGCTGCACCTAAAGCCGCAGTGGCGCAGCTCGCATGGCGCCACCGCGCAATCTCAGCGCACCCATCACATGTTTCGTGGCCCCACAGGGTGCCCCGTCTAAGGTCCAAGCGGCGCAGCTCGCATGGCGCCACAACAGTTTTGGCCCACTACTGACACGTGTCGTTGCCTTATAGCGAGCCCCACCTAAGGTCGCAGTTGTGGAGCTCGCATGGCGCAACCGCCACATGTCGGCAGACCCCTCACACGGTTCGCGGCCTCATTGGGAGCCCCACCGAACGCATCAATGGCACAGTTCGCGGGCTCCCCTCCGCAAGTTCGGGACACCCCTCACACGTTTCGCGGCCCCATATGGAGTTCCACAGAAGGCTTCGGTGGCATGGTTCACATGCCCCCCCCCCCGCCCCGCCATTTCGGCACACCTTTCACACGGTTCGTGGCCCCATAGTGAGCCCCACCGAAGGCTTCAATTGCACAATTCACATGCTCCCCATCCGCAAATTCGGCGCACCCCTCACACGGTCCGTGACCCCACTTGGAGCTCCACCGAATGCCTCAGTGGCCGCGTCAATATACCCCCACCCCCCCTCACCCCGCCCGCATCATGCCCATTTCGGCTCACCCCCTTCACACGTTTCGTAGCCCCATGGGGAGCTCCACCGACGGCCCCAGTGGCCACGTCCACATACCCCCCCCCCGCACACAGCATGCCCATTTGGGCGCACACATCACGCGGTTCGTGACCCCAGGGTGATCTCCACTGAAAGCGGCACCCACCATGCGGTATTCGCAGTTGCAAATGGTTCGGTCCTTCGCCAAGATGATTTCCATTACCGTCTTGTTTTGAAGAGGCAGTGCCCCGCTTCCTCGCTCCTCCTCCTCCCGCTGCCCCCTCACCCCTCCTGCTCTCCTCTGCTCCCCGCGCGCGTTCCGTGGCCACGGGGGGCTCCGCCGACAACCCAAGTGGCCGCGACCGCATGTGCGACCGCGCCCATTGTGTCACACCCCTCACACGTTTCGCGGGCACATATGGCTTCACGGGAGGCCCCAGTGGCCGCGACCGCAGGTGTGACCGCGCACAGTTGGCACATTCCTCGGGCGCTTCGTGGCTCCATGAGGAACCCCGCCGAAAGCCACAGTGGCCGCGCGCATTTTGGCACACCCATCACACGCGTCGTGGTCCCATAGAAGCTCCACCGAAGGCCCCAGCTGCAGCGACCGCATGTGTGACCGCGCACAGGTTGGCACACCCATCACACGTTGCGTCGTCACATATGGAGCTCCACCGAGGGCCCTAATGCCAGCGACCGCATGTGTGACCGTACCTATTTGGGCATACCCCTCGCACGTTCCGTGCCCCCATAGGAATCTCCACCGAAGGCAATAGTGGCTGCAACAGCATGTGTGGCCGCGCCCAGTTTGGGGCACCCCCCACACGCTTCGTGGCCCCAAATGGAGCCCCACCGAAGGCCCTAGTGGCCGCGACCGCATATGTGACCGCCCCAATTTTGACACATCCATCACACGTTTCGCGGCCCCATGGCGAACTCCACCGAATGCACTAGTGGCCGTGACCGCAAATGTGCCAGCGCCCATTTTGGCACATCACTCGCACGGTGCGTGGCCTCATGGCAAGCCACAACGAACGTTTTAGTGTCCGCGACCGCATGTGTGGCCGCGCCCATTTCGGCTCACCCTTCACACGCTTCGTGGCCGCATATGGGGGCTCCACCGAAAGCCCTAGTGGCCGTGACTACATGTGTGACCGCGCCAACCTTGGCACACCCCTCACACGCTTGGTGGCCCCATGGCGAGCTCCACCGAGCGCCCCAATGGTTGCGACCGCATGTGTGACCGCGCCAATTGCGGCAGACCCCTTCACACGCTCCGTGGCCCCATATGGCGCTCCACCGAAGGCTTCAATGGCCGCGGCCGCATGTGTGACCGCGCACATGTTAGCCCACACCTCACACGCTTCGCTGCCAAATGGGGAGCTCAACCGAATGCCCCAGTGGCCGCGACCGCATGTGTGACCGCGTTCATTAGACACACCCCTCGCACGCTTCGTTGCCCCACAAGGGGGCTCCACCGACTGCGCCAGTGACAGCGGTCGCTTGTGTGACCGCGCCTATTTTTGCGCACACTTCCCAGGCGTCGTGACCCCATGTTGGAGCTCCACCGAAGGCCTCCGTGGACGCGACCGCCTGTGTGCCATCGAAAATTGTGATGCACCCCCACACGTTTTGTGACCCCATCGGGGGCTCCACCGAAGGCCACAGCGGTTGCGACCGCCTGTGTGCCAGCGCACATTTTGACACACCCCTCGCACGATTCGTGGCTTCATATCGGGCTCTACCGAAGGCTTCAGCGGCCGCGACCGCACGTGTGACCGCGCGAATGTTGGCCCACCCCGCACACGCTTCGCGACCCCATTGGGAGCCCCACCGAAAGCCCCAGTGGCCGCGACCGCATGCGTAACCGCGCATGTTTGCACACACCCGTCACACGCTCCGCGGCCCCATTGGTAGCCCCAACGACGGCCCCAACGGCCGCGACCACATGTGTGACCGCGCCAATTTCGGCACACCACTCACGCGCTTCCCTGCCACGTAGGGGCCTCCACCGAAGGATCAGGCGGCCGCGCTCGCACGTGCGACCGCGCCGACCTGGGCTCAACCCTCGCGCGTTTCGTGGTCGCACAGGGGGCCCCACCGAAGGCCCAATTGGCCGCGACCGCATATGCGACCGCGCTCATATGGCACACCCCTTCACACGCTTCGTGGCCACATATGTAACCCCACCGAAAGCCCCAGTGGTCGCGACCGCGTGTGTGACCGCCCAACTTTTGGCACACCACTGACACGTTCCGTGGCCACATTGGACGCCCGAGCGAAGGCCACAGTGGCCGCGACCGCATGCGTGGCTGCGCCAATTCTAGCACACCCGCCACACGTTTCGCGGCACCACAGGGGGCTCCACCGAAGGCACCCGTGGTCGCGACCGCATTGATGACCGCGCCCATTTTGGCACACACCCCACACGGCCCGTTGTCCCATAGGGCATTCAGCCGAATGCCCCAGCGGCCGCGACCCAATGTGCGCCCACGCAAAGTGTGGCACACCCCTCACACGCTTCGTGGCCCCATACGTATCTCAACCGACAGCAACAATTGCCGCGGCCGCATGTGTGACCGCGCACATTTTGGCACACCCCTCACACGCTTCACTGCCCGATAGGGAGCTCCGCCGAGTGCCCCAGTGGCCGCGGCCGCATAGGTGACCGCACAAATTTCGGCACACGCACGCTTCGCGGCCACATCGGGAGCCCCACCGAAGGCCCCAATAGCCGCGACCGCATGTGTGACCGCGCCTGTTTTGGCATGCCCCTCACACGCTCCGTTGCCTCACATGGAGTTCTACCGAAGGCCCAGATGACCGCGACCTCATGTGTGCCCGCGTTCATTGTGGCAGCCCCTCGCCTATGTCGCGGCCCCGCAGGGAGCTCCACCGAATGCCACCGCGGCCGCGACCGCAAGTGTGACCGCGCCAACTTTGGCGCACCCCTCGCACGTCCCGTGGCCCCATAGGGCCCCACCGAAGGCAACAATAGTCGCGACCGCATGCTTGGTCGCGCAGTTTAGCTCACCCCTCACACGTTTCGCGGCCCCACAGGGAGTTCCACCGAACGCCCTGGTGGCATCGCTCGCATGTGTGGCCGCGTATAATTTGGCACACCCCTGACACGTGTCGCGGCCCCATAGAGGGCCCCACCGAGAGCCCCAGCGGCCGCGACCGCATGCGTGACCGCGCCCCGTTTGGCACACCCCTCACACACTTTGCGGCCCCAGAGGGGGCCCCACGGACAGCGCCAGCGGCCGCGACCGCGTGTGTGACCGCGCTCATTTTGGCACACCCTTCACACGTTTCGTGGCCCCACAGGGAGCTCCACCGAGGCCCTAACGGCAGCCACCGCATGTGTGAACGTACGCATGTCGGCACACCCTGCACACGTTTGGTGGCCCCAGAGGGGGCGCAACCGAATGCAGAAGTGGCCGCGGTCTTATGTGCTTTCGCACACGATGGCACACATCACACACGCTTTGTGGCACCACAAAGAGCCCCACCAACGGCCCCAATGGCCGCGGCTGCATGTGTGACCGCGCTCGTCTAGGCACACCCCTGACTCGCTTCGTGGCCCCATATTGAATTCTACCCAAGGCCCCAATGGCAGTACTTGCATGTGTGGCCGCGCGCATGTCGGCATCCCCCTCGCACGCTTCGTGGCCCGAATTGGGGGCTCCATCGGGTGCCCCAGCGGCCGCGACCGCATGCGTGGCCGCGCGCATTTCTGCACACCCTCACACGCTTCGCTGCCCCATGAGGAGCCACCTGCGGCCCCAACGGCCACGCTCGCACGTGTGGCTGCGCCAACTGTGGCACACCCCTCAGCCGTTTCGCTGCCCCGTAGAAACCCCACCAACGGTCAAAGTGGCCACGGCCCCTTGTGCGCCTGCACCTATTTTGGCATACATCCCACGCGTCTCGCGGCCATCCAAGGAGCTCGTCCGAAGGCCCCAGCGGCCGCGCTCGCCTGCGTGACCGCGCGCACTTTGGCACGCCCCTTGCGCGTTCCGTGGCCCAGTAGGGAGCTCCACCGAAGGCCCCAGTGGCCACGACCGCATTGGTGACCGCGCCCATTTGGAACGCCATTCACACGCTTCTCGGCGCCAGAGGGGGCACCACCGAAGGCGCAAATGGCCGCGACCGCAGGCGTGACCGTGCTCATTTAGGCATACCCCTCAAACGCTTCGTGGCCCCATAGGGAGCCCCACCGAGGGCGGCAGCGGCCGCTGCCGCATGTGTGGCCGCGCTCATTGTGGCACACCCCTCGCGCGCTTGTGGTCGCATGGGGGGGGGGGGGCACCGAGTTCAACACTGGCAGCGGCCGCATGTGTGACCGCGCACATTTCGGCACACCCCTCACACGTTTCGCGGCCGCACACTGAGTTCCACCGAAGGCCCTAATGGCAGCGACCGCATGTGTGACTGCGCTAATTGTGGGCACACCCCCACACGCTTCGTGGCCCCATGGCGAGTTCCACCGAATGCCACATCGGCCCCGACCGTATGTGCGACAACGCTCATTTGCCACACCCCTCACACGCTTCGGCGCCCCCTGAGGGGCCCAACCGACGGCCGCGAAGGCCGCGACCGCATGTGGGACCGCGCACATGTTGGGACCCCCCCATCGCACGTTTTGCGGCCTCATATGGAGCTCCACCGACGGCACCAGCGGCAAGAACCGCATGTGCGACCGCGCCCACGTCGGCACCCCCCCCCTCTCATTTCGACACCACATTGGGGCCCCAACCGAATGCTCAAGTGGCCGCGACCGCATGTGCGACCGCGCACATGTTCGCACACCCATCGCACGCGTCGCAGCCACACGGGCGCTTCCACTTCACGCCCCCGCTGTCACAGCCGCATGTGGCCGCGCTTATTTGTGCACACCCCCCACACACTTCGTGCCCCCATAGGGGGCCTAACCGTTGGCCCCAAATGGCAGCGACCGCATGTGTGACCGCGCACGTTTTGGCACACCCCTCACAAGTTGTTTGGCCACGTAGGGGGTTCCACCAAGAGGCCCCAGTGGCTGCGACCGCATGTGTGACCGTTTCCACGTTGACAATTCCAGTCAACGCTTCGTGGCCACATAGGGAGTCCCACCGAAGGCCTCAATGGCCGCGACCGCATGTGTGACCGCACCAATTTTGGATAACCTCTGACACGTGTCGTGGGCCATATAGAGAGCCCCACCGAACGCACCAATGGCCGCGACCGCATGTGTGACCGCGCACATGTCCCCGCACCCCTCACACGTTTCGTGGCCCCACAGGAAGGCCCACCGAAGGCCGCAATGGCCGCGACCGCATGTGTGACCGCGCACACGCCGGCACACCCTGGACACGTTTCGTGGCCTCCTCTGGAGCTTCACCGCAGGTCCCAATTGCCGCCACCGCATGCGTGGCCGCGCACAGTTTGGCACATTCCCCACGCGTTTCGGTGCACCATGGGGATCTCCAACGAAGGCCCGAGTGGCCGCGGCCGCTTGTGAGACAGCGCTCGTTCTGGCACGCGCCTCGCACGTTTCGCTGCCACTATGAGGATCTCAACCGAAGGCCCTAGTGGCAGCGACCGCATGTGCTACAGCGCCCATTTTGGTACACCGCTCACACGCTTCGCGCCCCCATGGGGAGCCCGACCGAAGGCCCCATTGGCCGCCGCCGCATGTATGACCGCGCACAGTTTGACACACCCCTGGCACGCTTCGTGGCCACATAGGGAGCTCCACCGAAGGCCTCAGCGGCCGCGACCGCATGTGTGGCCGCGCCCACTTGGGGACACCCCTCATACGTGTCACGCCCCAAAGGGAGCTCCACCGAAGGCCCAACTAGCCGTGACCGCATGTGTGACCGCGCGCAGTTCGGCACGATCTTTACATGTTTCGCGGCCGTATAGGGGGCCCGACCGAATGCCCCAGTGGCCGCGACCGCATGCGTGGCCGCACGCATGTTGAGCACCCCTCACACGCTTCGTGGCCACATTGGGAGATCCACCGCAGGCACCAGTGGCCGCGACCGCATGTGGTACCACGCACTTGTCTGACACACCCCTCACACGTTTCATGGCCCCACGGGAAGCCCCACCGAAAGCTCCAATGACAGCGGCCGCATGTGGGATCGCGCCAATTGTGGTACACAACTTACACGCTTCGTGGCGCCATAGGGAGCCACACCGAATGCCCAAATTCCAGCGACCCCATGTGTGGCCGCGCCAATGTTGGCACACCTCTCACACGCTTCAAGGCTCCATAGGGAGCCCCGCCGAAGGCCCCAGTGGCCGCGTTCGCATGTATAGCCGCGCTCTTGTGACACACCCCTCAAACGTTTCGCGGCCACAGAGGGGGCCCCACCGACGACCGCATTGGATGCGACCGCATGGGTGGCCGCGCCCAGTTCGACACGCCCATCACACGCTGCTTGGCCCATGTGGGGCTCCACCGACGGCCACAGTGGATGCGTCCGCATGTGTGACCGTGTCCATTCTGACGCACTCCCCACACGCTTCGTGGCAGAATAGGGAGCTATGCCGACTGCCCCAAAGGCCGCGACCGCATGTGTGACAGCGCCCATGTTGGCACACACACCTCACACGCGTCGTGGTCCCATATGGAGCACCACCGAACGCCCCAATAGCTGCGTGCGAATGTGTGAACGCGCACAGATTGGCCCACTCCCCACGCGCTTCGTGGCCCCATGAGTAGCTCTACCGACGGCTCCAGCGGCAGCGACCGCATGTTTTCGAATAGCGCGCGCTTGGCATTCGAGGCACGTAGCGATTCATTGGTCTTCGCTGCGAATATCGTTTACTTGGCTTTCGGTACGCATAGCGTCAATTCGGTTATCGTGTCGCGCTGGGTTTACTTGCGTTCGTGACGCATCGCTGTCGCTTGATCCTCCTGGCGCGTCGCGTTTACTTGTTTTCCTGGCGGGTAGCGTTTACTTGCTTTCCTGCCGCATAGCGTTCACATGGTCTCGTGGTGCAACGCGCATATTGGTTTTAGCGTGCATATATTTGACCTGTGTGCGTGGCACATAGCGTTCACTTGGTTTCGTTGACCAATGCGCGTATGTGGTTTTTGTTGCGCATAACAGTTGTCCGCTTACGTGGCGCATAGCGACTATTGGGTTTTCGTGGCGCATCGTGTTTCCTTGGTTTCGTACCGCATGGCGTTTACTTTGTTTCATTGCGCGTAGCGTTCACTTTTCGTAGTGGCGCATGGCGTTCACATGCTGTCGTGGGGCCAAGCGTGTATTCGATTTCGTGGTGCAGAGCGTTTCCTTGCCATCGTGGTGCATGGCAGTTATTTGGTTCTCGCGACGCCCAGCGTTCACTTGTTTTCGAGGCGCATGACGTGTGCTTGTTTTCCTGGCGCTTCGCGCTCACGTCTTGCCGCGGCGCATATCACTCCCCAGCAAAAGCGCATGGCCCCGAAACCTGTGTTACCACAGGTCGGCTGGGACCAAATCTACCACATGACGGGTGGTGATCGGAGGGCCGCTTTGGGAGCGCATATATCACAGGTCAGCTGGGGACACATCTGCAACAAGACGGCTGGATGCAGACATGCCACTGGACGGCTGGAGACAAATATGCAAACCAGCGGCTGCATATAAATATGCCACGCGACGGCTGCATGCACATATACCACAAGACTCAATTTTCAGGTTTAGGCAAATGGGGGCCCCTAAGAGCCAAACGGCGGCGAATCGCGCCGTCACCTGGTAGCTCCCGCGGAGGGGCGCCGTCGCCCGTTAGGTCCGCGGCGGTGCGCTCTCAGCTGCTGGGCCCGCGGCGGGGTTGCACGGACAATGCATCGTAGATGGCCTCATGGCAACCTGGAGCAACAGCGGAGGAAGTTGCGAGCGGGAGAGCCGTTATTTGTAGGGGGGTGGCTTGCGGCGCCGAGGCGGAAACCCCGGGTAAAAAAGACAGGGAACTATGGCGAAGTACTGATACTTGTGGGACATGCAGACGCTCGGTTTGAAGAAAAACATCTACTCCCTCCTCCAGTCCTCCCCATCCTCACCCCTGCCCACCCACCCACCCCTCGCCGCGGGAGGGGGGGTGGCGGGGGAGGAGGAGAGAAAGGGGAACGCGGAGGAGGAGGAGGAGGAGAAGGAGGAGGAGGAAGTATGGGGAGGAGGGAGGGGGTCGGAGAACGAGAGGCGCGCTGGAGGGGAACTAGGGAGGGCGGGGCGGAAGGGGGAACGGGAGGGAGGAGGGCGAGGAACAGGGATGGCAGGAGGGAGTGGGCGGGGCAAGGAGGCAACGAAAGAAGGACGGGGGGGTGGGGAGAAAGGGGCTGAAGGAAAGACGGGAAGATGCCCGCTGCGCGGCCCTCTCCGTTGCCTCCTCCACCTCCTCCACCTCATCCCTCCCCGCGTCCCCCTGGTAGCCCCAGCCTCCCCCCCTCTCCGATCTTTCTACTCACCTCCTTGGCCACCGCCCCCAGCAGGCCCCTTCAACTCCTCAACCCCCTCCTCCCATCCCTCCCCCTGTCCCCACAGTTGCCTGTAGATGCACGGTGGTGCCAAACCAACTCAAGCGCAGCATGGTCTGCAGCGTCGGCCTGAAGGGGTTCAGGTAGTGCACGGCAATGTGGTGGAACGTGTGGGAGTGTGCAACATTCTCAAAGTCGAGCTCGGCATTCGGGTTACCTGGTTCACGTCGCACTCGAAGGATGCACATGAACAACTCACCAGCCACTAGTTGCTTTCGCAGTGCACTATCTCTTGGGCACCGTGTCTTGAGCATCCTCAACACTGCATTTCGGAACTGGAATGTCCGATCGCCTGCAGGGCCGCACAGGTGAACGCCAGCTCGCAAGCAGCGCCATTGCCGCTTCTCCTCGTTAGTCTCGGCAGGGATGGCGCGAGCCTGCGAATCCATCTGCATGGCATGCCGTCGGCCCCAATCTGCCCCCAATGCAGCCCGCGCCGTTTTGCCATCAGCCGAACGGCTCACAGCGAGCATGGCTGTGATGCAGGTCGCCCGAACAGCGGATGCACTCTGGAGCGTGAGGTGCGTCGAGCGGTCCATCCCAGATGGTACAACTCCGAGTTGGGAAAGGAACGGCCTCATTGCAGGAATCGAAGATAATGTGCTTGAGATGTCCTGCCAGCTGTTCTTGCTGTACCTGAGCAGGTCAGAGTCAATCTGTCAAAGAACGGCGGCTTTCAGCTTGCCGTACAAGTGAGCATCCTTGCGAGCCATATCCAGGACATCATCGAACGACGAGGTCGTGGCCGCAACATTTTCAGCAATGACCTCCCACGACGCATGATCAGCGCCCCCTTGATCAGGACCCAGAACTCCAGCAAGCTGCTCAAGGCGGGCACGCTTTTGGTCACGAACTTGTGCCCTCTCGATCTGGCGCCTCCGATCACCGAAAGCAGGCATGCCGTTCTGCACGTTCGCCGTTGCCTTGGCTGCAGCAGCTTTCAACGACCGCATGCGCCCTGGATCTCCATGCTTGACCTCTCTGTATCTGCGACCAAGATCAGCAAAGTCACGAACCGTTCCGTCATCTTCTTCACTGACAAAGGCGGCCCACGAAGATATGCCGCGATGGTGGCCACCACCGCCGCCCTCGTCGTTGTCAATGTCCTCTGGTTCCCCTGCTGCGCGCACGAAGTCCCTGACGATGTGACCTGGGAGGCAGAACTTGGTCTCCAGGGTGCTGTCGTTCTTCAGCGCTGCACGTGCCTTGGCCAGTAACCAATACGATGATATGTAGCCGAACTCTTGTTGGTGCGTTTGGACGCCTAACTTCTTGCACAACCTTCGGATCGTGGCCCAGCCAGCCTCCACAGGCGCCATTGATGTACGGATCAACGCTGCCAAGAATGCGAGCCTGACACCTATCTCCGCGTCGCTGCATGAATCTACATTCTTATTCAAGAATCCCCTCCCAAACGTGCCATAGAGACATAGATCGCGGGTCTTCCCGCGTCTGACTTGAGCGAGCTTGTCGGGTTCATGGATCAGCCTGAAGAGTTGAACATCCTTGGAGCGGTTCGGTATAGCCCAGATCTCCTCGATCAAGGCTCCGATGCGGCTTAACAGCTTGAACGTTTTGGCAACGTTGTACTCGTCGAAAAACACACGAGGAACGAGCGCAAACACATCCACAGTCTCAAACATGTACCGCAGCTTACGCATAGCTTTCTCTTCTGCAACGCCTTGGGCAGCATGCGTCATGGGGTACTCCCTGCTGCGCATGGCCTCTGCCGCCGAACATTCTCGAGCCAGCGCCGCCAGAACTTTGCGTCGCTGGCGCGACTCCCGCGCCTCGCCAGACATAGTGAGCCCCACATAATCCAGCGGGTCCAAGATGGTCAGCGAGAGTCTCATGAGCATCAGGTCGAAAAACGGATCTGAAAGTACCCATTCGACGGCGAGGCGCCGATCTGTAGAATTCGCCTCCTCAGCGGCATTGATCGGATTGTGCTCCGCACGGCCGTCGGCCCCGTGCACAACAAGAGCGTCTGGACGATCTGGATCGTTGGCTCCACCTCCCGCCCTTGCATCCGCCCCCTGGGCTGCACCGCCGCGGCGTACAGTGCCCTTGAACCTCGCTCACGCAGGGTAAACAAGACTGAGCAGCCCATTGCACGCCTCCATGATACCAAAAGCACAAGTACATTCTGCGTGGCCAGTCCAATGATGTTCGACGAACCTCGGCGGTGCACAGCTGCAAAACGCATAGCATAAGCCTTCCACCACGAGGTCGACACGCGCCTGTATCTGATCATCGGTGTAGTCGGCACGCCGCCCTGGAAAATGAACTGGGACAGAGCCTCGGACACGCCAGTCGCCATTCGGGAACATGTGTCTCGCAACCAGCTTCGGTATGGACTCGCCGAGGGAAATTGTAAACAACCGAATGCACCTCATGCGGTACAGAGTGGCTTCAGGATCGGGGTCGCCGAATTTCGGTTCAATGATGGGGCGCACAACTGTTTTGAATACTTTCCGAAACGATGCCATCGAGCCCAGCACACTAAGAGATGATGACATGCGCTTCATGCCGTTGATGGAGCATTTAAGCGAGCCAAAGATAGCTGTCTTGATTGTGGCACTCAGATGCGCTGCGCAATCCAAATTCAAATGCTGATGACCTGGCATGTCGAGGACGCGGATTCCTCTCTCGGACATCTTATTCGTGGGGGCCCTGTCCAGACACGTGCCGCGAAACTCCTGGCTGAACAATCGGCTGCGCAACGACTTTCCAGAGCAATTGTTCACACACTGTCTAAGATTTGCGCCAGTACACTTGTCAACAACTTGCAATGCATTTGGCTGGTCACCACCAAGAACAATCCATGACACCTCCGATTCTGATGGCCCCAGTCGCTTGGTCACTCGCAATAGCATTGAGAATGCAGTGCGTATTTGCATGAGTTTCATCGGCCCTGTCTCCGACGAAGAAAGCGCACACAACTGTACTGGAAGCGAGGCTGGTAAGAGTTGCTCTCCATCGAAACTGTCATGAATGCCTGGCTTGATTGCATCTGCGAGCCGATCTCTACCACCTCCACGCCAAAAGTCTTCGAATCGCAACGTGTGCGGTGATTCGTCGTACATACAGAACTCAGCGTAATGAATGGGCTCAATTTTCACATCGTGGCCGTGATGTAGAGCTGCTGGCGTAGTAGCTGCGATCTCCAACATTCGTCGCTCTCGAGTGGCAGCCGCAAGCAACACGCAGGCACCGTCCATAATCGAATCCTTGACCGAGTGACGGTCCATCTTGTGAGTCTTGCCAAGGAGCAAAGTCCCAACGACAGTGTTGTCAAATTGCGGGTCCAGCCGATGATATAATAGATCGAAGATGTTGCTGTCCATATTCGTTCCCGCGTGCTCTGCCAACCGAACCCAATCGTCAACAAATCCAGATAAACATCTAGGAACACATAATGGTAGATCCTCAGACAAAATCTCACGAATCGAATCGGCTCCAATGGGCGGGATCGCGACGTTGACCCTCTGTGCCCCTGGCTGGATGATCACGGGCACGGCGTCGGCCTGAGGGTCAGCGGCGGCAGGGCGCCGCACTTGACCACGGCCTCTCCCAGGGCCTCTGGGAGCTCGGCCGACGCCGCGCCCTCTGGCCGCTCGACCGCGGCCCCTCGCAGCACCATCGGCCGCAGCCGCGCCCAACAGGCCACGTCCAGCCCCGCCGGGCATATATGAAGATATGAAGAATGCTCCATACAAGAAATAAAACGTATGAATAATGCTCCACAACATCTGAATGAGACAACGCGGCTGCGTGGAATGCATGGTGTCGCGAACTCTCCGTAGTCATCCTGGCCCCGACGTGCCCCCTAGAAACTCCATGGCCCAAGACGCCCGCCCCGATCAGACCGCCCCCAAGACACGGCACCTAATGAGACGGCCCCCGCATGACGGGGCCCCAAGAGACGCCCACCCGACGAGACGGCCCCAAAAGAACGCCCTCCCCGACATAGCGGCCCACAAAAGACGGCGCCCAAGACGGCCCCCAAGAGACAGCCCCCAAGAAACGCCCCCCCCGATAAGACGCTCCAAACTCCTGGCCAAGTCCTGGAGACGGCCTCCCACGACGGCCCACCGATAAGGTTCCCTAGACACTCCCCCAAGACAACCTCCCACTACAACCCTCCTAGCTTCAGGCCGTGCTACGCGAAGCGTTGATCTATCCGAGGGCGATGTAAGTGCACTAACCTGCACGGGGTATGCGACAACATCACGTTCCACATTGCGGTCCTCACGGCCCTGAAACGGCATGTTGAAGAGACGGCCCGAACACGTTCAGACGGTCCAACCCTTCTGAGGCAATCGTCAGAGGCCACAGCTGGAGCTCACGATTGGGACACGAAACGTGCGAGGGGCGTGCCATCGTGTGGCGGTGAACGCATGAAGGCACTTCCACATGATGCACGCCACTGGAGCATGATGAGGACAATGATGATGACGCCACTGGAGCATGTGTCTGGGTCAACGTGATGGTGCACGCCGCTGGAGCATGATGATGCACGCCACTGGCGCATGATGATACACGTCAAAATTATTATGTACCCAACTGGAGCATGTGCGCGGTTCAACGTGACGCATGTTAATGGAACATAATGAGGACGACAATGATGACGATGACAATGACGATGACGATGACGATGGCCATGGGGTTGATAATGATGATAATGATGATGATGATGACGATGGTGGTAGTGATGGTGGTAATGGCTATGATGGTGATGATGGAAATGATGGTGATGATGACGACGAAGATGACAAGGAGGACATGTGGAGGGCAGAAGCACGGATGGGACGTATCGCTGGGACGTATCCCATTTGTGACACATTGCTTGCGAGATCGCTGATGGACAACAGCCCCGCTACCAGAGTCATGTAGAACGCGGCGCATGTGCAGTTCAGAGGCCACGCGATATCCTAACAAAAGCACCATGGCACGCGCGGCGTGCAAAAACAAACACGATGGGCACCGCCAAGCGCTGTTCCTGCTACCTCATGGGTTGCGCGTTGTTTCTTGGGGTGCGCGTGGAATTGTGTGCAAGCGCATTGATTGGGCAGCGCAGTGCCATTCTGGCATTTCCTATTGACCTTTTAATTTGATGCGCGATTCTGGCACATGCAATTTATAACCACGCGGCGCTTGAACGGAAACCAAAAAAAACGAAAACAATCATCGAAACACCATACAATTCCACGATCACGAAAACCATTTTTTCAGCATTTCCCAAGAGAAGGCCCAGAGGAGGACAGAACCATCCTAAGCCCATGAGCTCTGCCGCGTCTTTGGGCACCTTCGCGTATAACTCGCGCACTTGGGGTCGCCCTTGAAGAAATCCAGTAGCTACGTCTGCCGCCCAAAGCCTCCAGCCGTTTAGCCGCCAGTAATAGCGCCAGTCTCGATGCTGTAGGCGATGCCGTCGGCGCTGCGCCGCTTAGCGCGTCGGGGTCGTTGAAGCCTTGCAGTGCCAGCCGCGCCTTGGCACGTGGCGTGCCGTCGTCGTTCTTCGCCCACTTGAGCACCCACTTCGCCTTGAGTATCCGCCGAGGGCCCTCATCGCCGGTGGGCTTGTGAAGCTCCCATGACGTCATTGCCGAGGAACTCCGTCAGCTCCTCCCGCTTGCCCTGCATGAACGCCGCGCGCTCGTGGGGCGTCATGCTCCTCGTGCTGATGTCCACGAAGATGTCGCTGAGCTTCGCCTCCGCGCCGTCGAACTCCCAGCCGAATGGCCGGTCCTGACTGGTGACCATCAACTGTAGAGCTGCGAGTTCGTCGTCCGCGTCGTCGAGGTCCGGCGCTGGCACCGCGCTGCTCAGTCCACGGTCGGGCAGCGTGCCTCGGAAGACTCCCCCTCCAGGTCTGGTGGAAATCGTCGCCTCGGCTTTGTCCATCATGAGCCGCTCCTTCTGAATATTCGAGATAAACCTCGACTGCGTCTGTGTAGATCCGAGCTCCTGCTCCGATGATGGTGCTGCCACCGCTGATGGCGATGATGCTGCTGGCTGCGCTGTCTGCGCTGTCGGTTGAGCTGCTGGCTGCTCTGGCTCTGGCGGGGGCGTCGTCGGCGTCGGCTCCTGGTCTGGCTGACCAGAGTTCGACGTTTGTCGACTGCCGTCGGGTACTGGCGCCTCCGCGTCTGGAAGATCCTCCGCTGGAGCTGCCGCGGCTGGCGGCGCCTCTGGTGCTACTGAGGCTGCTGCCGCGGCTGACCCGGATGACGACGCCTGTGCTGGTACCTCCACCTCTGGGGCCGTCATAGGACCTGGACCGCCTCCTCGACGTCGCTTAGATGCTGGACCTTCGTCTCCGTCTCCTCCTCCGCGTCGTCGTCGACGTCCATGTCCGAGTCGCCCGGTGCGTCGAACGGGGGCTGCTGTGAGCTGATGTCGTGGTACTGCGTCACGCCCGTCCTCCGCATGCTGCCCAGCGCGTCCTTGGCCTGGGTCAGGTTCTCGAGTAGAACGCACCCTTGATCACTCACGTCTGGCCGGACGCGTTCGGGTGCACACCGTAGTAGCTGCGTGCAGTGAACGATCCAGTAGATGCGTGGTCCACTCTCGTCCTGGCGCATCTCCTTGAACACCACGACTGCGGGGCCCTTCCACTTGTTCTTGATGAGCTGGTTGGTTTTGCCCTCGCGCCAGTAGTAGCGCCGCCGGCCGATGGAAAGGTCGTGCTTGAGCGCCGCATGTCGCCGTAGGAGTGCGCGTCGTAGCTCGGCTGCGGCGTCCGCCTTCATGAAAGCTAACGCCGCCATAGGCCTCCTCTCCAGCACGTCCTTGAAGTCCTCGTCCTCCTTCATCTGGCACAGCGTCGCTGGCGAGAACTTGTCGCTGGAGTTGGTCATCGCCGTAGTGGGGTCCATGCCCAGAACCCACTGGCCTGGCGAGTACCCCTTCGTGAACGCCAGTCGGTTGACCTGGTGGGGCACGTAGATGCACGCCTCGGTGATCAGCTTCTCGTCGAGCACTGTGCTGGCCGTACGCTCGATCGCGTCCTGGCAGTAAAGCTCGATCGCTTCTCGAACCACCTGATGGCGTCGCTCCACCACTCCGAGACTCGCGTGAGTCTCGCCTGCTGCGATCACGACGCTGATGCTGTGCTGCTCCAGAAACTGCGTGACCTTGTCCGACGCGGAGCCTGAGCCGTGGTACGTAGCTCGCCCATGGGACCGAACTGCCTGATCCAGCCGCGCTCGACCGCCTTGATGAGTTCGTCGGCCGTCTCCGTCTTGATCGTCCGTAGGGCACAGTACCTGGTAGCGCCGTCCACCATCCACAAGATTGCCGTCTTGCCTGTCGCGGTCTTGACCCAGAGCACGTCGGTGTAGACGGTCTCGTTGAACTTCGCCGCCTGCTTGGCTAACGCCGCGGGCGCCTTCGGCCGGCGCTGCCGCTGCATGCAGTCCTCGCAGCGATACTCTGCCGCGCAATTGAGCACGTTCTCTTGAGATCCCGCTTGAGGCAGTAGCCGATGTGGTACCGTCGGACGGATTGGGGTGCCCCATGTTCCGGTGTAGCCGCTTGACGTAGCGCAACGCCTCGGTGCCGCGCGTCTCGCGCAGCTGCAAGTGCACGTGGACAACCTCTTCCTTCGTCGCCTCGTCCGTCGAGGTGGGGTTGCTGCCGCTGCTGACGTCCTCGCCTTTGTAGATCTCCTCGACCTCGGCTACCACCATGACTTGCGCCAGGGTGGCTGCCAGGATGAACGGGTAGTCCTCCGTGACCTTCGTGCGCTTGACGCCGCTGCCGCCCACGTTGCCCTCCAACGCTGCGTGCTGATGGCACCTGTCGCATCGCGTGCTCATGATTGCCGACGTGAATTTCTTGGTGGTCCTGATGGTGGTTGGCTTCTTGACCGGCTGATCGTCACTCCCTGGTAGGGTGAGGCCGTGCATGCACTGGTCGAAGGTCGCCGTGTAGCCCGGTAGGTTGGACCAGGCCTTGGTCTGCCAGGCCCTCGATGTGGCTGGATGCCCCACGTGAGCGTGACGTCCGCCCTCGTGCTGGATGTGGTAGACGTCCGCCACGAACTGCAGGTGCGTCTGGCGACGCCAGTCTCGCAGCTCGATAAGGCAACCCCTTCCAACCTGGATGCTGGTAGATGTTCAGCTCCTGCATGTTGGACCAGGGTCCGCACATCGGGGAAAGATGAACTTCGTCTGGCTGTTCTTCGCGTAGCTTGCGCTTGAACCGCTCCCGGTGCTCAACCTTCGCAAAGCCCCAGCCCGCGCGTGGCCCGAACGTTTCGACGTCCGCTCCGAGGTCGCGCAGGCCCTGAGATAGCCGCGCCTCGCCGGCATAGACCTCCCAGACCTTCCGTCGCGTAGTGCAGCGCTTCGCCGCTGCCCGCCGCATCGTCTGCATGTGCTGGTCGCTCGCGTGCTTGATGGCCGATTCGATCTTCTGAACGAAGTTGGTCGTGATCTGCCGCTTGTCGCCATCGTCGCTGCTGGGCGCGTCCTGCTCGGCGAGTTGCGTCGCGTCGCTGGAGGCGCCCGCCAGGCGCCAGCATGGCTCTGGCGGGTTCGGGTCGACTGGCTGGATCGGCGCTGTCGCGAAGCAGAGGTTGCCGCGGGAAGCGCGATTCCGGCACCGATACTGCTTCGCGTATTCGCCGCAGCAGTTGACCTCCACGACTCGTTGCGGGCATCCTTCTGAGTGCGCCCGCTGCGGTGTGACCTCCCACTGCCCCTCGTCGCCGCTGCTGCTGATGTCGACCTTGTAGATCTCGTGTAGAAGCTCCAGGCCGCTGATGGTCCTGTTACCGTCCACGAACACCTTAAAGTCGACCGGCTCGCACTCGAAGTCGAACTCCGCGTCCTTCGTCTGGTCGCCCAGGTTCTCGAGCAGGTCCGCCATGTAGTGGCCTTGCGGAGACGTGCGCGCCCCCTCGTAGCTGCCGCCGTTCCACGCCAGCTGCTGATTCGCAAAGTCGACCTGCGCTGCGAACTTCTCCAGTAGGGGCCGTGGGAAGAGGATTAGCGTCTTCCCTGGAACGAGATAAATGAACAGGGCCCCCGTCGTGTTCTTGAAGCTCGCCAGAATGATGCCGCACCACAGCGCGTGCCCCACCTTGCCCGAACGGCCTCCGACACGCGTGGAACTCCAGCGTCTCGATCGGCTAGCCCTTGGCGTGGCACGCTGCCAGGTATTCCTTGATGGTCTCTGAACGCGACATAAGCGTAGTCGCGCCACCGTCCAGGATCGGCAACTGTGCGGGGGCGATGCTGGCCGTTTTGCGGTTGCCCCAGTAGACCTCGTCAACCATCATCTCTTGATCCGTCTGTCCGCGGGGCCGCTTCCTCGGTGGCTCCGGGCAGTCCTTCGCCCAGTGTCCGACCCAGCCGCATCGTAAACGCGTCGCCTTGGATGGTGCTGGCCTCGTAGCTGCTTCCGCCCTCTCCGTAGGTCTCGGCCTCGTGTGCGGATTGAATGGGCGATGCGGTGCCGATGGTGGTGAGCCCTTCCGTCCTGGGCTGCCCTTCCGTCCCGCTCATCGAGAGCGTCCGCGCCCTTTGGCTGCGCCCTTACTGGGTGGGCGCCTCGGTGCTGCTGATGCTGATGATCTCGTCGCGCCAGGTGCCATCGCCACGACTGGGTAGTAGCCGCGTGCAAGCTGCAGGTCGCTGAAGCGCTTGCGCGCGACGCGATGGGCCGCATAGACCTCGTCGTGCTCCGACACGTCGAAGTCCTGCACCGTCGCCGTGTCCCGCTGATAGTAGGCCTCCTCGCAGTCGTACCAGCTCTCATCGCCGTCCTCGGCCCAGTACCCCTGCTCGTAGCCGTCGTCGAACTCTAGTTCGTCGTCTTGGCCATGGTATGCATCTTCTTCGTCGTACTCTCCTGTCTCGTCGTCCACGCGGCACTGCTTCCGTGCATGATTAGGCTCGTATACCGTGCTTTCCTGTCCGAATGTCGTCTCTGGCGCCTCAATCACTTTGTCCTGTGCGATGTCATTGCCCACGATGGACATGATGACTGCCTTCTGGTCTGAACTGCAGCCGCCTCGTCGTAAGATCGCCCATCCACGAACCTCGGATGGCAACTCGATGTCGCGCGTCTTGAGCGCTCGAACTCTGGAGATGTGGCTGAAGAGCGTCTCTGCTCGATTGCGTCGTAACTTGTAAAGGTACTTCTCGATGTCATCTGCCAACTCCGTCCGCGCGTCCTTTTTGAATCGCGTCCGCAGGCGTGTGAGTAGCGCTGTGGCCGCGCCAAGCTTGATCAGGTCTTCCGCCGTGAAGTCCTCGACTTCGTCCCAATCTTCGCCTGTCAGCCTGGCCGATAACATGAGAGCCGCCTCGCCCTCCTTCTTCTCCAAGGTCAGCTTAGCTATGAACACCGTCGCCCGCTTCTCGTACTCCTTCCATCTCGAAAGTGCGCCGTCGAACTGTGGAACTCCGTGTTCCGGTAGTATTGCCTGATGGTCGTCTGCTGCTCTGCCGCCTGCTTTCGCCATGATGCTGGCCTTCGCTGCGTGGAGGTCGTCGTCGCTGCCGAGAAAGGAGCACTGCTGCTCGAACTCGTGCTGCTCGCTCGAGGAGCTGCTGAAATTGTCGCTCTGGACCTCGCTGTAGGTCGATTCCGAGTTGTTGCCGAAGCTGGGCTCGAAACTGGGCTCGAAGCCGCCTGACGTGGAGTGGTGGCCGTCGGCGCTGAGCGATCCACAGGATATGGAATAGTGGCCGTCGACGCTGAGCAATCCACAAAAAAAAGGAGGGCACTAACAAACCTGCCGAGGGATCGACAGGCTCCGCTACCAACATGAACTTATCAAAGCGCCCGAAGTCTTTGATCGCAATAAGAATAGGAAACCCGAAGAACATCTGAAATGTTTTCCACAACGCGCTCTGTCTGACTCAAGGGCCCTGCCACAATCCAGGGCCAAAGCGGTTGCGGTCGCACACGCACATGCACGAACATAAATACAATATGTACAGCGTATATCTCACACATCCCAATGCAACAACATCTCAGAAGGACAACGTGCCCATGGACTGCGAGGTGTCGCCGATGTCCACGAGCCCGATAGCACTCACGGGAGTACACCAAAGGTGCCGGTATGAGAACCATGCATGGTGCTGCCGGATACCGAGAACAATGCCGTCTGCCTTTTGCGCCCTGGCCGCTGTAGGGTATGCTGGCGAAGCAATCCCATGACATTTGCATTGTTTGCGCGTCCTCAGGCTATCCAAAGTGTCGCCTGCCAGCAAGTGGGTTTCAAGAGTGAGGGCTATGTCAGCGTCACTTTCGGCAGAAATTGCGGATCTCTTCTGAAACGACAGCAAGAGATTATGAAGGATTTGTCACCGAACGCCACAACGCAAATCTCAATCGCCATGCCTGGCTTTGGGATAGAGCCCGGTAGTGGTACCTCGGGTTTCCTGAGAACCCGAGGCCTTGCTGGCGACGGTGTCGGCTTTGGGCTGTGCTCCAAAACGAGCAGCCTCCAGGACCTTCTGCACCTGCTCCGCCGAGGCCTTGGGAGAACGTGCTTGAGGAGCCTTGGCTGGGGAGGCCTCCGCGGGCTGCGGCGCCCTCCCTGGAGGTGGCGCCTTTGCCGCGGGAGCATGTTCTTCAGTAGCTTCCACGTCTACAGGCTCTTGTTCAGCGTCACGAGCTTCGCCAGCTGCAGCTGCCTCCCCCTGGCCACCAAGACGGCGTCGTTTGGTAGCGATGCGTGCCTCGAACTCGTTGAATTCCTTCCTGCACGCGCCAAGCTGGGCCGCCGCTGGCCCGACTGCCTGGCTGAAGAGTTGCTTGACCTCCTCGGCCAAGGTGGACTTATGATTATGCCAAGCCTTGACGTCCTCAGGGGAGAGGTCGAGTTCGGAGAAGCCGAAGGCGTCGCCGTCCTCCCACTCGAACATCTGCTCGAGGTCACCGTCCTCCGTGAGGATGTCTGAGAGATTGAGCTTCGAGTTGACGTCCTGGGGTGCTGTGCCGTCCTGATGCTGCTGCTTGAAGCGTTTGAGGTCGCTCTCCACCTGGTGCTCGTGGGCCAGGCGTGCGTCCGCGGCTTCTTGCGCAGCTGGCTGCACCGACTAACGAGCTCGCGCGGAGACGAGCGGCTGGTGACTCGCAGCAAACTCGGCTGCGCTGCATGCTCCCGGGCATAACGAAGCTGCGGGAACTCTTGCGAATCGACGCTGACCGACGATAACCGACGATAATCGACGCCAAACCGACGCTAATCGACGCTAAACCGGCACTTTCTTGTCGATGACCAGACGCTAGCGCACTCAAATGCACGCTAACATCGAAATTATGAAGGCATACGCGGCTCATATGACTTGCTACCGAAAGCCCCGTTTCACCGATCCCCATCCCCGGTGAGAAAGCCCTTCGCCACCCTGTCCGACCTGCCCCCCCTTCATTCGGGATAGATGCCCTGTCCGCAGGGTTTCGCGCCATCCGTCCCCGCCTCGAGGGGGCAGTCCGGTGGCACTGAGGAGCCCTGGCCGCGGGGGGGCGAGGATATGCATGACGAAGCTAAACCAAGGAGGAGGCGCTGGTAAGCGGGAAGCATGGAACACTCCCGCGCGCGGGCGCCATGTAAGATGCTGAGGGCGCGGCGCCAGGGCAATGGAATTCGGCGCACTCCGCTCGGCAAAAGCGCAGACATGGGCTGGGAGCTGCACGTGGGCGCACCCACTGTGGGCAGAACGTAAGGGGGTGCGCCGAAATGGAGGCGAACCGCTGTTGTCGCTCCTGGCGCGCGATCCAGCGCAGTGTGGTGTTGCGAGACAACTCGTGAGGCCACTCTGTGCCCACCAGGTAACGCGCGGCGCGCGCAGCGTCAAAGCGCCCGTCATTGCGTGCGGCAGAAGGCGAGCCCCCTTTGAGGCAGCTCGTGCGCGCGTGCGCGCTGAGGGACCCCCGATTGCGTGGCGGTCGGGCGCACTGACTCTTCGGCCATGGCGCCCAAATTCCTTGGGATCGGTCTGGATTTTAGCTCGCCTAGACAGGTCCGGTGAGCTTCCACTCGTGGCGGCGAGGTCGCCGCGGGGAAATCCGTTTCATGTGGTCCGCTGCTGTGGAAAAGCGTGCCCATTTGCCAGTCTGCACCCCTTCAAGCGCTGTGGGCGCGTGCCCCACAAGCGAAAACAGGGCGGGGCGCCCAGGGCAAGCTGCTCCAACAGAAAAGAAGCTGCGCCAAGCAAGCGGGCAGACCATGATCCATGACATCTCCGCTGTTGCGCCCGGCTTCCGTCCCCGTCCCTCTCCCCTCATCAAGCGCACACCACTATGGTGATGCAGCGACCGTCGTCGAGCAATCTACCGTCCACGCATTGCCGAAGGGGCGCGGTCCACTTCCAGAGAACCCTAGGGTAAGAACAATTTCTGCGTGACTCTCGCTGCTTCCCGCCTGCCAATGCGCACCATGATGAACAATCCCGAAGGCACCAGGGTTGCCGTGGAAGAGCACAGACGTGCTCGGGCCACCGTGTCAAACAATGGACTTTTTCGCTGAACGCCGGCGTTAAACTTCGAAGTCAAAGCAGTTTCCGCCTCCTCAAAAGCGCAAGGAGCTTCGACGCTTTGGTACATGGGTACCTCGGGTAATCACGCAACCACTGTACGGATGCTCTGAAGCCCGTGGCCCCCGACGCTCTGGAACCCTGGAAGACCTGGCACGCAAGCCACAAGGTCACACCCTGATGGTTCAGAGGAGAAACAAGGACCACCGCCACCAAAAACCCATCGTGAGAGCTGACCCACGGACGGTGACACGCCCGAGCGCCACCCAGTGACGGACGACGCTCGGGCGTGCCACCGCCCCGGGGTGGGTCCCCCCCGACGGGTCTTGTCGCGGTGGTCTCTGTTTCTTGTCTGAGTGACTGACTGACGAGGGCAGATCGATCCGAAGCGAAGGAACACAAGAAATGGAGGCAGAGGTGGGGAAACGGGTCGAAAGGGGAGGGAGGCGGGCAAGGGGAAAGGGTGGAAGGCAAGGCGTCCCCGCCCATCGAGACGCACAATAACAAAAAAACACAACAATAATAACACGCGCGACGTGGCGGGGATGCTAGGGAGGGCAGATGTGCCTCCTCATCGCCTCGGTCCCGCTTTCGTCCTCGAAGAGGCTGTCCTCGTCCTCGCGCACCCCCGCGCCCCTGAGGGGAGGAGGAAGAGCACGGTGGGGCTCGTGCCGTGACGACTCATGTACTGGCTTCCGACGCCGCGAAGAATGCTCAATCTTAAACGCTCGCGGTTTTCAGATAGCGCGGATCCTTGACTGGCCTCCGACAGTCTGATTTGTTCAATCCCCGCACTGCGCCTCGGTCACGGGCTCTGGGGCCCGTGAGGATGCTCCAGGACACTAAACAAATCACCCAAAACCAACCAAAACGCACCTCGTTCCCCCTCCCATGCCCCTCTCCCCCATTTTCCCTCGCTCCACTCCCACACATGCACATCACCCCTCGCGCCCTCCTCACCAGGCCGTCCCTTCACCCTGGCGTTGAGCTCCGCCCCTCGACGCATCGAGCATCAAACCCACCGCGCGTCAACTCGCTGTCGCAACTCCTTGTTGTTCTCGCCTTCCGCGCGAAAACACAAGGAGGGGGATGAGGCGGAGGATGGAGCTTGGAGGAGGAGATCGGATCTGATACTGCGACGAGTCAAGAGCCAGTGAACCGTCTAGGGCTCGAGCAAGGACGTACCACTTTTCCCTAAGCCTTTCCTGGGCGATAAGACTGGGCGACAAATCAAATTTCCAAACAGAAGCTGACGGTGCACTGTGCAGCCCCAGCTCCCTTGCGAACCTGCTGTGCACGCTCGCGCCCCGTGGCATTTCGCTGCCCTTCTCGCGCGAACTACTCCCGGCGTTGTAACCGATGCAACATGTCGCTCACTGCATCCCATCTTGCATGAACTCTACCCCCTGCGTTGTAGCTGATATGCCGCTCACTGCAAAGAAGAGGAAGAGCGGTCGAGCGGGGGCCGATGGGGGCGACAGGATACAGAGTCGGGCGGGCGGGAGGCACCCAAGCACCGCCGCCCACCCCCGGCGCCAATGCAATGGAGCCCGGAGGCCAGGACCACCCGACTGGCACCAGGAGGAAGGAAGAGGCACCTGCGCGCCTGGCGCAAGGGGCCCGCGGCGGGGCCAGGGGGCACGGGGCCCGCGGCAGGCCCGCGACACGCACATCGCACCACGCATGCGCGAAAGTTGCGCGAGACGTGGCCGCCGTGGCACTTTCTCGACAACTTGGCACACGTAAAGACGCAGACCGAGCCGCCCACATTTCACGCGCATCGCGCAACACATGCGCGCAGGTTGCGCAGGACAGGGCCTGCGTGGCACTTTCCCGAAAACAGAGCACGCATACAGACGCAGACCGAGTCGCCCACACGACGCGCACATCACACAACACATACACGCAAGTTGCGCAGGACATGGCCTGCGTGGCGCATTCTTGACGCCAAAAGGAACGCGCAGTGGGTGGTCCGGCAGCGCGGCCTCCATGCGCGCCAATGCCGCAGGGCTTAGCGGGCGCGGCATTCTCTCGACACCACAAGGGTTGCGGAAAAGGGCTTCTATACGCGCCAATGTCGCAGGGCGTTGCAGGCGCGGCCCTTCTCGGCGCCTGATGGGGCGCGCGCGGGGCGGCCCCTCACCGCGGTCTCTACGCGCGCCAATGTCGCAAGGCCCAACAAGCATGGCACTCTCTCGACACCAGAGGGGGTGCGCAGGGGGTGGCCCCTCAACCCGGTGTCTACACGCGCCAGTGTCGTAAGGCCTAACAGGCGCGGCACTGTCTCTACACCAGAAGGGGGTGCGCATGGAGTGGCCCCTCACCGCGGTGGTCTCTATATGGGCCAATATTGTAGGACCTGGCAGGCGCGGCACTTTCTCGACGCCAGAAAAGCGGCGCAAAGGCTGGCCCCTCACCGCGGTCTCTATACGCGCCAATCTCGCGCGGCCTGGCAGGCGCGGCTCATTCTCTACACCAGAAGGAGCGCGCAGGGGGTGCTCCCTCACCGCGGTCCCTATGCACGCCAATGGCGCATGGCCTGGGAGGCGTAGCGCGCTCTCGACATCATGGGGATCGCGCAAGGGTCGGTCCTTCATCGAAGGCTCTATATGCGCCAATTTCGCAGAGTCGGCAAGCGCGACATCTTCTCGACGCCAGAGGGGGAGGTAGTTCCGGCACCGCAGTTGGTCTGGAGGTCCACATGAGCTCGTCATGCAAACGTTGTGCCTTTGGCACGCAGCGCGCTCGCTAGCTTCCAGCCACCAGTCCGGCAAAATGTCCTGCGCGTCGACCTTGTCTTCTCTGCAGTGCGATGACTCAATCCATTTGTACACTTTACGCATCGCTGCGTAGGTAGTTGCGTCCACATTGTCGAGGTCGAAGCGGATCTGCCGTCGCGCTGGGGCGGACAGAAGTACACGCCGCTCGCGATTCACAAATGTACGATCACGTCGTCGGTCGCACCGCATTGCTGCGGGGGATCTGGCGCGATCACGAGTGGATGGTGATCGGCTATCATTGTGACGGGATGTAAATCGGCTGCCAGTCCCATCAGTTCTGGTGGGCGAGCGCACACGGTAGTGGCCCCGACTGGAGCGCCGCGACGAAGAACGGGGGCGCGGCGAGGAGCGGAGCGACCAGCCGCGACCCCCCTGGACCAAGTGAGTCGGAACGCCCCCCGCGCCCAGGAGACAGCGAGCCTCGTCTTGACCAGCGCGTGCCCCCCGGACTGCGGGAGTGGTGCCGGCCCTTGTAGGGCGAAGGCTTGTGGCCCCTCGCATCTCGCGGGGAGGGCGTCCTGTTGCGGCTGCCTCGGCTGGAGGACCGAGAGGGGCTCCTATCGGGAAGTCCTAGCTCCAGGGGCAATGTGCGCATGGCGGCAGCTGGTTCATGCTCGCATGTAAACTTCGGGTCCGCGTGGAAAATACATGTCGGGATGTGGGGGTATTTCCAACGATCTCGGAGTGGGCAGGGGTCGCGTTTGGCGAGAACCGAAGCAGAAGTTCTGCTTGGCCTTATCCTGCTGCGGTGGGCCGGAGGTGCGGCCAGTGGAAGGTCGTCTGTCGCGGGCGTCCCTGCCGCGGGTAGAGGATCGTCGTGGAGGTCGCGGCGTGGCACGGCGGCTAGATCCTTCGCGCGGCATCTCACGCCGTTCACCTTTCTTGCGCCGTCTGGACTGATTAAACGCTGCACAAATCACAGACTCGCGTCGGTTCGATTCGTTCTTGAGGTTGTGCTGGTTGCGCCCAAGTCGGCGTAGTTCGAGGTTGGCGAGAACGCGTTTTCTAAACCACTGGCATGGTTTATTTGGGTCGTCGTGAACCATCTTGTTGTAGTCGCGCATATCCTCCTTCATCAAGTAGTGTTGGCGCATCTGAGCTCGGAACAAAGACTCGAGGATGCGCGCGATCGGGTGGTTCGCGGCACTCCAGCAACATATGGCCCCAATCCACGATCAAACGTTGGGGGTCGTCGTCCCGCATGCGCATCCGTTGTAGACGTTCGAAGTCATGCATTGTGTCGTCGGCTGCGGTGACATTGTAGGGTTGTAGTGTCGTGAAGTAGATTTGTCTACCCTTCAGCATACAACCAATTGTATGTTCCTGGGCTGTGAGGTTCTTGTTGCGGTAGCGGCGCTCAAACTTGAGGGCGGCAGTTCGTCCGGCTGCGAGTTTGCAATCGATGCTCTCGAAATTGCCGCTGTCCGGGAGGTCCGCGTAGGTTGTGGCTGGTTGATCTGCGAAGCATGGGAATGCATGGGCCGCGGTGGGGCGCCCGGGAGCGCTACCGAAGCTGTTGCGAAACATAGGTTGCCACTCTCGTAGTTGCATAGTGAGTGGAAGTTGTGGCGCGCGCGGCGTCTGATTCCTTGATTGGGTTTGTGCTGGGAAGTGAGAGGTGTGACAATGACTGCGTTGGACAAGGTTGGGTGGGTGAGGGAGGTCGCACAAGGGAAACGTGGCGCGTCTGCGTGGAAGCCGCTGCGGAGGCGGCACCTGGCGATGTGCGTCGCGTAAGGCCTGTGCGGATGTCACCATCGGCGCGTGTAGAGACTCGGTCCTGTCGACGGTCTGGATGCGGGGTTGGATAGAGGATCTGAGCGCTGCTCAGGCGGGCTGTCAGCGTAGCTTCGTTGGTCGCGATCACGCGCTGCATATTGAGAACACCCTGTTGTGCGCCACGCATCTCATCGTTAGTGTCGTGGGCTCGCTGGGAATACCTGTCCAGCCGTTGTTAGAAGTCCTGGATTCGTCGGCGGCGTGCTTCGAGCTCGTGTTCCAAACGGGTGAGTGCTTCCTCTGCGCGTGAGTTTTCGGCGCCTCTGTCGTGGGAGACCTGGGTAAATCGTAACTGCGCGTGGCCCGCCGCCATCTGTGCATCGGCCATTCGGGCTTCGAGGGGGGCGGAATCGTAAACCAAAGTCGCGGCGTCCAGCTGCGCATGTCTGGGTCCGCACAACGCGCAACTCAGCCAGCGCAGTCCTCATTTCAGGTAGCTGCTGCTCGACCGCGGAGACTCTTCCCCCAAGCGTTGTCGCGCGTCCCTCGGAGGCGTCAAGACGTTGAGCGAGGGCCATCTCGGCGCCGCGCAGCTTGCCGTCCAACCCAGACGCGAGTGTGGCATGTTGGGAGTGCAATGTGGCAGTGGTCATCTCAACCTGGGTGCGAAGTGCGTTGATGTCCTCGCGTATCTGTTGATCTGTGGCGTGTGTCCATGCACCTCCACAGGCGGGGCCTGTGAGGCCATCAGGAGCCCACCGTGTAAAAGTCCTGATGGCGCAAGCGCTGCTGCCTCTGTCGCTCGCAGATAGGGCCTCGATCCGCAGGAGGTAGTCGTGGGGCGTCTGGACTGTGCTGGCGTCGGAACTTCGGTGCGACTCCATCTGGTCAACTTGATACTGGACCCGAGTGATTATCGATCGATCTTCAGCGATCCGAGCGCCGACCAAAGAAGGAGCTGGTTGAAACTCCTGTCTGAGGGTGGCCGTCTGCGCGGCCAGACCCGACAACGGTTGGGTCGCATGCGTTTCAACATGGTCTCGAAGCTTCGCCGAGTCACTGGCAGTCGAAGAGGCGCGCGACACAATGTCGCGCGGTAGAGAGTCACGCCGAAAGCGTCTCTGGGAGGGGCTGCGGCTGGCGCCCCGAGTAGGATAACGAATGTGAGACCGTTCTGGAACCTTCCGCTGAGATGTCCGTCCAATGCGATTATTTGCGACACGCGCGCGTTCGGATACAGACACGCCAGCGGGCGATGCGACCTTGCTCCAGCGGCGATGGCGCGCGGGAGCTTTTCTGCAGACAAAGCCGCAACGCCGCCGCTGCGGGCGCCCCCGCCGACGCAACGCGCATCAACGAAAGTTGGAGGAGAAGAGGGAAGCGTGGCGAATCCAGCCGTGACTCCGAAGACAACTGCGGGCGCCCCCACCGGCGCGCGACGTGCTTTAACGGACGCATCAGGCGCCGCGGGAGGCGAATCCAGCCGCGGCCCTGAAGTCCTCGGCGCGCGGGCGCGCGCGGGAGGCGGCGGCAGCGGTGGGTCGGGTAGAAGTTCGCCAAGAGCAGCCGCGAGCGAGGCGGCGCTTCCTTCTCCTGAAAGGGGGGGGGGGGGAGGGCATCGCAGATCCCCTCGCCTTCGCCGCGGCGCCGTCGCGGCCGCACGCCGACGAGGACGGCGCGCGCATACAGGCGCAGCACCCCGGGGGGGGCAGCGCCAT